>CM023948.1:27240175-27322385 GCA_013407115.1 Glycine latifolia | reverse complement strand
TATAGTGCATGGTGAAAAACATATAGTGCAGGATGAAATTGCCATATGGAAAAAGACTTTGGTTTGGGAATACTTGTACCACTTGAAATTCTCTTGCTCGCGTGAATCCAGTTGGACAACTTAGGGGGCTATTTGAAATTTGTCATTGTATATAATCTGGGTTTTTTTCTTATTGGATAAATAATCTGGGCTTATTTATAAAATTTATTCATTTTTATATACCAAAAGTCCAAAATAAGACCATATCCGACTAAGGATGGAATGTCGTTTAGTAAATTTAGTTTTTTATAAATAAAAAACCCATCAATTATACATTAGTAAAATTGATTGTAAGAATTTTTTTTTTTTACTTAGTGAGTAAAATTATTTGGTGTCTAATTGTGTATAATAAGATGCACATTTTTTGAAAATAAATACATTTATACTTCACAAATAATTATTTTATTATTCAAATAAAATTATTATTTTTAAACTATTTTTAGGAAAACCAATGCTAATAACACATTATCTGATATATTTTTCAAAAAATATATTCTATTTCTATGTTGTTAACTAAAATTTATTAGAAATCACAAAATTATAAAATACCAATATTATGAGTATCATTTCTAAATACAAGATTTTTTTACATTAGCTTTTCAATAAATTCTTTTAGTATAATTTTTGGACCAATTTAAAATACGGAAAGGATGGTAGTTTGTTTTAATTGAATTTATTTTTGTCAAATATTGACAGAAGTGCATTCAATTGAAAAATATAAATGTTGTGTACAATAAAGTGTTGGGAATCATACATATGTGCGCTTTAAAATTTGAACATATTACGTAACCAAGCTGATCTCATATAATTGCTATTACACCTTCACAAGATGTGTCCATATAATAGTTCCATTTGTACAAAAAGATTAGTAAAGTTGCATCAACGATATGGACGAGTCAAAAGAGAGAATCCCCCACATCTCCGTTTCCTGGCCCTTTCTTTCTTTCAATAATGCAAATGAGCAACGTTCAAAGCTAAGTCTTTGCAACAGTAATGGGTCTCATTCTTGTGACAGGTTAAATAAATTAAATTAATAAATGCAATCGAAATATTATATCATATTGATAGGTGACAGCAACGGGTCAAGTGTCAAATTTGGCAACCACTTTTGTTGTAGAGCTTGCAATCATGTGTCTATTACCCTATTACATTAACTTTTCAACATTGGAAAATTTGTGACACCCCGGATTGGTTTTTGGCTCATTCTTATACTATTAATAAGGTTTATTATTGCATGATTGAGAGGCACCTTCCTCTTTGCTTCTTCTTCCCTAATGTTTGATGATAATAGAAACATTTTGAGAAGGCATGCCGTTTCCAAGAAGTATAAGTTTCCTCATTTACTGAAAAAACATTTAGTACACAAGAAAGATAATGGCTAATGACCAAACTAGAGACAATTTAAACCACAGACTAAGACTCTTCTACCCTAATGAAGCTACCCAGGAAGATGGTTTCTTTTTTGCATATGTATTTCATCTGATGATGCTACTATTACTACTATATCATGCTTTGAACATAAAGTCTTCGTCTCTTTTCCTTGAGCTTCCCCAATTTGAATGGTATCTGAAAATCCACCTCCAACCCTTCATGCTTTTCCTTCCCCTCTTGATTCCTCTGTCATTCACAGTGATTCTACATGACCCTCCATTGGTTAAAACTCCATCTCCTACCAACCCTCCATAAGAACCTCCACAGCCATCATGTGGCATAAAATTCCCACCTCTGAAAGAAGAGAAGGTATCACCCCCCATGTTGTTGCTCATTTTTGCAGCAGAAAACTCATGCTTTGATTCTGATGAGTAATCAAGCTTCAAGTCAATGAAGCTAGATTCATCCATGCCTTTGAAATCACTCTCTCTGAGTGAAAACACACGCCTATTTACCCCACCATAGAATCCACCACTATCACCAACACCATCCATTAGTCCACCACCCTTTTTCACGCCACCCTTGAGATCATTTCCACTTTCATAATTATTATCAAACAAGAAATCCCTCCTCTCTACTCCATCAAAACCACTCCTTCTTGGCTCAGCTTCACTGTATCCACTTCTCCTCCCAGATTCCAACATATTAACCCCAGAACTCCTAGCTGCAGAAATTGAGCTTCTAGCACCTGACAACACTGAATCACAACCATCCTCAGATCCAAATATCCCTCCACCCCTGAAGCTGCATAGTGACCTTGACCTAGACACACCCCCTTGATGATCCACCATCCACATCTCATTATTCCTCTCATCAAACCCAACAACACTTCTCCCACAACCCTTCTCTTTTTTCTTCCTAAAAAGCTTCCCAATCTTCCAAAACCCACCACCACCATGATGATGCCTCTTGATCTCAACACAGCTGCTGCTACTCCTCCTCAGCACCACAACCTCCTCCTCCTCCTCCTCCTTATTGGACTTATTGTGATTCAAAGGCTGAAGAACCACTGGGGTACTCTCATTGTTCTTCTCATTCTCAATGAGGAATGAGACCCTCCCAACACTCCCCACCTCAACAGTGCATGAGTTGCGATGGGAAGAGACCATCTCATCAGAGCAAGAACATGAAGAAAGCCTTTGCTCCCCACAATCAGAACACACAAGCTTGACCAAACGGTCCTTGAGACAGTAAGCACATATTCCAACAGAAGAAGAAGAAGGGTGTTTCTTACATGGGAGTTCAGAGGTGGAGTAGTAGTAGCAATCCATGTCATTGGTGTAAGCCTGATCTTCCACACCTTTGTTCCTCTCCCTCATGGCTTCTTCAAGACGGAGGAGCCTCAAGAGTAAAGTGAAAAATATGGCAAGGGGTTTGGCTTAGTTTAGTTTAGCTCTATGAAAGGAAGAGAAAGGAAAAAAAAAGAAGGAAAAGAAAGAAAGAGAAAGGAACACCAAATAATATTTGGCTTGTAGAAGCAGCTTCCTCTATGGAGCTATGAGTAAAAAGTAGAGAATTTTGAATGTGAATGAATGAATGAATAAAGAGAGAGAGAGACAGAGGAAGCTCAAGGCGT
The DNA here is from genome assembly GCA_013407115.1 of Glycine latifolia. NCBI lineage: Eukaryota > Viridiplantae > Streptophyta > Magnoliopsida > Fabales > Fabaceae > Glycine > Glycine latifolia. The sequence continues at coordinate 27,319,339 of CM023948.1, read as the reverse complement.
TTCCTTTACGTTTTCTTTGCAGGAAAAAACAGTGATAGGAAGGAAGAGAAAGAAAAAAAGGAGTGATGCAAGAAAAGAAAAGAAAAAGAAATAATAAAGCACTAGCTCCTGCAGGCATTATTATGTAGGGAAGAGACTGAAACAGCAAAATTGAGTGAACAAGTGAACAAACTCTTTTCAATTTCCATCACTTTGCTACACTTTGCATGCATTGCATATGTTGATTAAATGTGTGTGTGTGCACATCAAACACTATATCTCCATTCCCCACCGTACCACTTTGAAGTGCCACTTCAAAGACCCTCCTTAACCAAATTTTAAAGAAAAAGTGAATACGAATCATCTGGTCTCGAGAACCCATCAATCTTTCATATGAACTGTCAACAACATTTTTTCCCTAAGGAGTTTTTCTTTTTTTTCTCTCTTCCCTTGACTTTTGTGTGCCTTTGTTGGCATTGAGGTTTGACAATAAATCCTACCCCCTCCAATACCCACTTTGCATGTGTCCCCTTGGATTAGTGGGTTGAGAAAGCAACCCTTCACAGTAACATATGAGTGTGGCACGCATATTCATTTGTCCACTCTCTTTTTTGCTCCCTACCATCACCATCATCTTCATCATTCGTTCTAATTCTATTCTGTTCTACTACCCAAACTATAGTCCCTCACAAAATGTGTCCTTTCCTCGTGGATCATAACCACGTGTCCCACCGACAGATCTACCTTGGTCTCTCTCACTTTCAATAACATATACTATCACCCTTTCTTCAAATTTTTACGTTATATTTTACTTAGACATATAAGATTTTATTATCAAAATTTCATTTCATTTTATACCATGCATCAATCTCAGAAATCAAGAAATCATCTTAAATATGATTAAATATATGTTTGGAGTTTTTTTCACAATTACAATGAAGCAACTCTTTGTTGCTTCTATTTTTTCAATTATCTGCCATGAGTTTTGTTGCTAGAATCAGATTCCACATGATTTTCAAACACACACTGAGATGAGATGATATAATATTATCTATAGTGTTAATTGAATTCAACATATATTAATAGCATAATTTTATAATATTAATATTTTCTCTTGGTCTTGAGTCTCTTTATTTTTTTTAAAGTAAATTTCACCTATATTTATATTTTATTTAATGAAACTTTTTTCAAAATATCATTCATTTAATAAGGTTAAAAAAATTTAGAAAAAGTATTTGTTTTTTAAAATAACATCATTTAATGAAATTAAATAATTTTTTTAAAAAATGTAAAATATGCATTTTTTTCTTATAATCGAAACTAGAAATAGATGAAAGAAAATAATAAATTTATAAAATTAATTTTATCATTATTAATTTATTTTTGATTTTTAGTCTATATCATTAATATTATAAAAAATATAAATGAAAAAAATAATTAATGTTATATTAAAAAATTAAAATCACAATTAATTAAAATATTTTTTCTTATTACATAATAATTATCTGTTAATAGAACAATTACCATTCATCATTTCATTATTATGAGTTCATTGAGGTCATTGTGAATGAATGGTGACCAATTTCAACCATAACTTCATTGAGGTCAGAGACTAGGTTGATCCATCATTGGGGCAAGAGATGAGATAGAGCTTTGGCGTGCCGTATTCATTCAATTCTCTCTATCTTGTCTTTTCCAAGTAAAAGATTGTTTCATTTCTATGATCAGGGAAGAAGCCTCATGCTAGCAAGTAGCAAGTTACCCCTTTGGCATTACAATCATCAGAACCTTGCATATGGGAAGTGGAGGAAAGAGGCACCATTTTGAGAAAAACAAATTGCAAAAGGTGTAGTTGTTAATTTAATTATGCTTTTTTACTTATTTATTTATTACTATTGTTACATCACAACAATTTTTCTTTTGGGATGAGGATCTATTTCTATGGCCCATTAGAAGTTCAAATGTGTAATCAGCTCCATAAAGATTTGGATGGACAGAGCTCACTTTAATCACTAAAATCCATTGATGTAAAAAGTATTTGACAAAGGAACTAAGTTTCCTTATTTTTTTATTTTTATTTGGACAAGTGTATATTTAATTGCAAATACCGAACGGATCAAGCAAACATATATGGTCTGTTAAAAAAAAACAAACATTCTGGAAAGAGTTAAAAATAAAAAAATATTTCATAATTGTATTTTTTATTTATAAAAAACTATATGTATCTTTTGTTTTGTACAAATATTTTAAGTATATTTAAAATTATATAATAGAATCAATAAACAAACAGTGCAAATATATTTTATAATATCATTTAATCATTGTCACGTATGATAAGATTAATATTTTTTTTAAATCAGCCAAAGAGCCCGGCCAGTACTTAGTTGGGCTCTTTTTATTCTCATAAATATTGAATAACAATGATTTCTTTAAATGGAATGTATTTTATTCGAAAAAAATAAAAAATCTAAAAGAATTGAAAAAATCCATTCAGAAACAAGAAAATTACATTGTGATTGGATTATATGAAAGTTAAACTCAATAAAATTAAATTAAAAATATAAATGCAGAAAAGGAGTACATATTTATACGACAGAGTAGTATATAAATAAGTTGTTTCGTTTTCAAAATAAAAATTATAATATAAACATATATTAATAAATTACAATGCTATATATAATATATGTGTGTTATTTATGCATAAAACTAAAATCAACGTGTAATTAAATGAAAGTGGGGAGCGCATCTCTCTCCCATTTCTGTTTGTCCTTAACAAGTAGAACAACACAAAAGTAGTTTGTTCAAGTATACCATGTCTAATTTCCATTTTCATTTTAATGACAAGTTTTTCCTAATGTTTGATGGCATGGATTTCCCATGCCAAGAAAAATATTATCATTTAAAAAAAAAAAAAACTCAAACTTAGGATTGTTTTATTTAAAATGTCTTACACCAAACACGTAAAACTAGACTCGAGCTCATTGACATTTATAAAGTTAGTTCTTAAACTATTTTAATTTTTTTAAATAAGTCCTTAAACTATTTTGAAAACTTTAAATAAGTCCTTAAACTATTTTTAATTAGATAATTGATTATGTATTATTTTTAACTAGTCCTTTGATTTTTAAAGTCATCATAAATTGTCTCTTTTTAAGTGAGAGTTCATTTTACAGATAATTTTTTAGTTCTGGGATTGTTATTCCTGAAAATAAAACTTAGGAATGTTATTCTAGGATATATTATAAAAAATTATTTGATTAACTATTAAAAATATTTGGGAATATTTTTTATACCAGAAATAAATAAAATATGTGTTTGTTTGACATTTTTCCTAAAAATATATATAATAGTTATTAAAATATCCTTGTTGTTAAAGTTTGTTTTAAAAAAATAATATATAATTGTGTCCAAAGTAGGTAAAAGTATAACTACAACTCGTAATTAACGGTCATTTTTGCAACCTCATGCTTTAAAACTCCAGCCTTATCGTCAAATCGTCAAACAAAAAGGCACAAGCAACTTTAAGAAAATAGTCAGTTTAGAGTTACAATGTTAATATTATAAAAATTTAGAATACCTTTTTAAAAATTATTGTGAATGACATACATGAAATTGGCAGGTCAACAAAATGTGTGGGAATGAGAAAAATTATAGCACATACATAAAAGGAGCATTAAGAGAGTTGGATAGTGAGTAGTAAAAAAAATAATATATATATATATACACAAGAAGAGGAAGGATTCATATTTCATGGAAATAAATATTTTTTATTCCTTCTTCGAATTAAATATTAGCTAAAAATAAAATTATTGTTTATTCAAATATAAAATATTCTAAAGATTATTATTTTATTATTTCATAACAAACACGAGATAATTTTTTTCTCTATTTTATTCGTAGAACTGAAAGATTTACCCATAAAACAAATTATTCCCAACAGTTTTAAGCTATCATTACTGCTAAGAACCTAGTTTTTTTTTTTCTAAGAATTCAATTAAAAAATATTTAAAACCTAACTAAAATTTTCTAAATAATAAAGAGATGAACTAATTTAACCTAACATAGATGCGGTTCAAATCTCTTATAAAGTCTTTTGTGTAGACATGGCAATCCGGCAAGATGGAAAATCTCTGTCTCCAGTATTGTCTCTCCAAAACACGTTCTATTATGGCTGTTTGGCAACATCCTTGTTCTCATTCTTCACTTTTTTACCCCCCTCAATTCTTCAGCTGGACCCATATTTATTTTTTCAAAACAAAATTTACGAATAAATCATATTATTAATACAAATAGGTAGGTTTTTTTTTTGTTTAGAAACAAATATTTAAGTTGAATATTTTTTATCGCAAATGTTAGTTTTGTTAAAAATTGAAAGATTCAAATTTGCGATCTCTATCTTTTTCATTCACCTTTTCTTAATCATTGGTCAACCTTATATATATATATATATTGTCTTATATATCTACTTAAGTTGAATGTTGTGATTTAATTATTTTAATAATTTAGCAAGTTTGAATTCGTGGTCACAACATACATATGTATTCTTCAAATTCGATACTAATTACTGACTTATAATTTACATATCAGAAAAAATCTAAATTTTATTGAGGCAATTTTTCACTCCTTGTAGGATTGGTATATTTGGTAATAATTTTTTTGGTTGTGCTTATTTTTATATGTTAAATAAGATATTTTAGTTAATTTTTAATTTTTTTAATAGCTTAAAAGTTTGTTTGATTATTTGATAAATATTTTTTTAAAAATATTTTTTAAGTAATTTTTAATGTTTTTTAAATACTCCTTAAAGTAACATTTTTTTAAAACATTAATTTTTAACTTTTTATATTTTCTTTCATTTTTATCATTGATATTTTTATCAAATTTTCTTATTACTTTTTTATATAAATCATAATTTTTTTATCATTTTATATTTTTCAATTATTTTAACCGTTAGTTTTACTAAATACTTATAATTTAATAAGTTAATTTTTCAACTTTCTATTACTATCTTTTTAGCTTGAGCTACTAACTATTAGTTAATTTTCCAGTTTTTATCATAAACATTCACAAGATGGTAATTAAGATTAACTCTAACAAAATGTTTTTCCCTAAACAAGGTTCCAACTTGAAATCTTACCTAATATGAACCAAACACAGGTATATGTTTAATTACTTTTGTGTTTATTTAATAGAATATAATTATTTTTATTTTTATACAATAATAAAAAAAAAATTCAAATGTTAAATGATAAAATTTAGTACTCGCCCAAAAATGATATATAGAATGGTTGCTAACAAAAGTAAGAGTAAGATCATGCTCATGTATAATAAATATAAATACTAAGGATTTTACACTTTACTTTTACCAAAGAAGATGCGAATTGAAAAGGAGAAATAATTGCTTCTCATTTTAGTACGTAGATGTGTATCAAAATAGAGAAAGAAAAGGTGCTAATTTGAATGCTCCGGCCTTACGTTTCCGAATGTCTTTAGAAAAGAAAGATTTCATCGCAAACAAAAAAGGAAGAAAAAAAAGTTTTCCCAACCAATTTCCTTACATGAGCAAAGAAAGATCATAAAGAGGCCATTCAAATCAACATGGTAAACTCACTTCCTTCATTTTCAGCAACATGTTGTTGTACCTTTAATGTGGTGTTGATAAAGATCCATTCATAGCAAAATGATAATGGTTAAAGAAGAGTCAATGCATTTGATTGTTCCTTGAGTGGCTTCAGAAACGGTCATGAAACTCACCCTCACAAAATAGTACCATGTCAATTGCAATTTTTAACGGTGGAAGCATGGTACATTACTCAAACATTGCAAATTAATGGTTACAAAACTCAGTTATAAGGACCAATAGAAACACTGCCATGACCATGAGACAAACATAATTGTAGTGGTGGCACGCCCCAAAGCATGCACAATCCTATTGAATCATTGGGACAAAGAGGCAGAATAGTATATTGCTTAAGCAATGTTGTATTGTCTCTCCTTTTTTCCTTTATTTTTTTATTTCTTTTTTCTCCCTCATAGTATTCTCTATAGTAAATCTCTCGAGTTTGTCGTAATGTATAAATATTAGGGTAATCATGATGTTTCCTTGGTCTTTGTTCACTAATTATTTTGTTGTTTTTGCAATCATTAAGTTTTAAATGATTTGGGATCTTAGTAAAATACACTTACTTACATCGAGCCATCCAACAAAAGTGAAAGAGACCCAAAAAAGATAAAAGAAAAAAAAGGATTTGTCTATGTGCTTTCTTTTGAATGAGAAATGATTATATGCAATTAACCTACAAAGTTATGGGCATGTTGGCTGTCTGACATGCACCTCTGATGGACCCATTTTAGTCCTATACTGTCTCGAATACTCTAATTAAGCTGGTTTATAGCTGTTCAATTATTTCTTGTAATCTAGTAGTAATTAACTATAGTAGGCAGACAATACCAGCCTAGGTAAATACAATATAAATATAGTTTTTGCTTTAAAAAAAATATATATATAGTTTATGTATGTGTGTGTGAAAAGGTAATAAATATATACAAAATATTTTTGCTGAGCGTTATACAAATTATATTAATAAGTTCGATCCGTATTTTATTTATTTCAAGCTTTTAACTTGCTATTTATGTATTAATTCGTGTTAAATTGGTTTATTTTGATTGCAAAAATAGTTGAATATAATACTTACGTATTAAAAAAAAATGTATACGTACTGTTAAGTGAAGATTTTAATTTTATAACATAAGAAAAGCGAATAACTTCTACTTATTTTAAAATATTTTTAGTAAAGTTGTAAATAACTCACTTCAATTTTAGACTATATATTAACAAATTAAATTATGAAATTTTAGACATGAATTTAATTTCTATGCACTAATGTATTACTATAAAAAAAATTGTAATGTTAACTAATTAAAAATTATGGTAAGTATATATAACTTTTAAGTTTTAAGATAGTTATTGTCAAAATTAACTAACTTAATATATATGTGTGTGTGTGAATTTGTAATGGGTTGATAGTATAAAAATTGAAACAACAACATGAGAGAGTTGATTTGTGTGTTGTGAATTTTGGAAAAAAATTGCAAATCAACATTTTTAACAGTTTTCTATGTGCTTGTAAGTATGTTTAGGAGGGTTTATGCATGAGATATGTGAGTATATATATTGCTTCACCATGGTTGTTGTATGTGTAAGCTATATGTATAAGCTGCTTATAAACTTTCCTTGAGTATGGATTTGAATGTTTGCATAAATGTGTTATGATGTGTGATTTTCCTATTGTAGTTTGTGTGGTTAACTCTCCTGCTTATCTGTATAAGTACAAACCTCACTCTTCCTTCTGTCCTTTTTCTTTGTTGCTCTGCTCAGTGTCAAACAATAGATGGATGAGAGATAACATATCTAAATCACCTTGGACGAACTCGGGGAATGGACATAGCATGGAGTGCAATAGGACAATACTAACTTTAGGAGTGCTTACTATGGCAGGGTTTAGTTTTTGGATTAGGGCCATATGTAGTAATGATATGCACCACATCTCAAAGGTAGAATGTAGTCTCCATTCCATGTTAGATGATAGGGAAATCCACTAGTTAGGTCTCAAACTCTTTCCTCTTTCTAAGCCTTAGTGGTTTGAATTCCTTGAAAGTCCCTAGGACCTCCTTGCAATTAGAAACTTAGATAGGTTCTGAGCAGGGTAGGAGTAAAGGTAGTAGTGATATTGAAAAGAGACCCCATTATGCTCCCTTAGATCATGATGTGAATGATCGTAAGTGTAGTTGTGATAGTTGCCCCTGCTAAGTGTAGAAGGGGACTATTAGTTAGGTTGGAGGGTCAAGTGTCTAAGTATGTTTCATATAGTTGTTTGTTTCATGTTGTATGTCGTCAAGTAATAAATCATTGTTTCACAAGGATAGTACGTTTAATTATGTAAGTATTGCTTATTAAAATGAATCAAAATGAGAGAATTAAAATTAAAATGGGAATAAAGTTGAGTGAATTAAAGATTTAGAAATTAAATTGAAAATAGAACAAATAATTAATATTGATTGAAATTCAAATTATGAAGACTTTCAAAATTAGGAGTTTGCACTAGGACAATAAATAAATTAATCCAATTATCCTTGAGTTATTTCAAGTTTCTATTAAAGGTGAACTAACCCAAAGTACTTTTTGTTCCCTCTTGAAAATGAATAGATATCTAATTAAACTAACTTCATACTCTCATAGTGGCTACATTCAATTAGACCCTTTACACTTAATGTTAATTCATTCCAATCCTTTTAGGGTTCAATTTACTCCCAACTAAGTTCCTTTCTATTGTTCTAGAATTATAGGTCCACTACTCAATATATCACCAAACCCCCCAAATTAATGTTAAACGTTGGCCAATATATTCAACACAAAAGAATAGCGATAAAAAGAAATCAAAGGAACAAAAGTAACAAGGATAGAGGAAATTCATTCATTCAAACAACATAAGGTTATGCCTAATCTTAGAAATAGAGAAGACTGTTCGCAAGTATCCATGAAACAAAAACAATCAATAGAAAAGAGAACATTTTAACCGCAAGTGAAAGAGTAATCAAGCCTCTCAATTTGTTCCCCACTAAGCTATCTAAAACGAAATTCAGAACTCTAAAATAGAGTCTAAAAAGTCAATATAAACTAGTAGGCCATAGAAGTTTTAAGCCCCAAAGTAAACAAAATGAAAATTAGAGATTTTTCATATAGGAGCTGTTGAACGGATGTGCGGATTTCTTGCAACTTATGCAACTTCAGAATTTAGCAAGTTCTGGAACTTGTACAAGTGTGCAAAGCTTCAAGGGCTTCCAACAAGTTTTTTTTTCCTCTACAAGACCTTGAATGCTCCAAACTTCAACCTGCACGATCCGTAATGCATCAAATCACTCTTTAGGCACATCTAATCATGATAAAATCCTCTTTTGAAACACAAAAACGCAAAAAAAAATGTAACAAGTTCGACAAAAGATGATATATATATATATATATATATATATATATATATATATATATATTAAATGACAAAGAAAACAAAAAATCCTAGCTATCTAAACTGAGACATAATGCATTAAGTAGACTCATCAGGTAGGCCTTGCCGAAGTTTTGTTGTATTTTGTACATGTATTAAATAATTGATCTTTTTTTTTATAAAATAATATCTATATAATTCATTATATTTAATGTTATTTTACAAAATTTAAATATTATTGTACATAAAATTTATTTATATTTTAATATAATGTCAAAATCTTATAAATATATAGTATATATATATATAATACATTTAATAAAATCTTATCATGCATATATGTATATATTTATATTATTATATATTATATAATTTTTATAATATATAATAATATAAATATATAATCATGCTCGAAGTCAATCATAGCAGCAAAATTTAATGCATGCAAAGCTGATTTTATGCCAATATAAACTGCAAAACAACTACGAAAAGCTCCATAACTATCTCGAAAAATACTCGGGCTTGCTGCATGACCAGAAGATCCATGAGATGATATACATCAGTATTACACTTAATTAAACCGTAGATCGGTGGAAACTAACCAACTTGCTTAATCTGGACTGCCTTTGGAGGTTTGATCGAGACCAAAAACTTCTGTAAAAACGAAAAACCAGAGAAAGAATTTGAGGCATGTCCTTTTGAAAGATATCATGATAAAGATGCAGCGGATATCACTAAACTAATAGCCCGACGCAATGGAATTTTAACATTCTAAAACCTCATTCTATTATTACCAATGAAACGCAGACTCTAACACAAATACCGGCACTATGGATAATTCGATACGACTAATATCTAAAGTATAGGTATTGGAACATCATATACATACACAAACATAGAGATTCTACTGAAATGAAATATAAATAATATATAATAAAATTTAAATTAATGTTATATTTATATTTTTAAACCAACCTTTTATGTTTATTTAAATATATGAGTTATATAAAAGTGATAAGTGTTCAAGTTAATATAAATAATTTTTTAAAATTAAACACTTAATGAAAAGTGTCAAATAAGTATCGGAGTTGATATAAATAATTAAAAAGTGATTAAATCCATCTAAATACCTTGTATCCTCTCTATCAATCTTTTCTTTCTTTGATATCTCAATATTAGATTTTATGCATGCTGTAGTGGTGACATCATATAAAAATTTAAGGTTAAGTTGCATTGATAAAAAAAAAATCTTTATTTCATCTCAACTATAGTAAAAATCCTTCAAAATTTTTATTGAACGGTCCAATTACCCCCCCCCCCCCCCCCCCCCCCTCCCAAACAAAATCCTGCCATTTGTTTGGCAATAACTCAATCCTTCTTTTCTCTCTATTTATAGTTGATGTTTTTTTTTTCAGTATAAATAAATAAATATTTTTTTATCCTCCAATCTATTATTTACATTAATTTTAATTATCTAAAATCGATTCAATTTGGTTATCTTATTTTTTTGGAGTTCAATTTGATCATTTAATTTTTAAAATTAATTCTTTTTTTTTATAAATGCATATTTTGTAATAGTTTAAAATCACTTAATGGTGGTTTTAAACGGTCATACAATTTAGTTTAAAGAACCAAATTGAATCAATTTAAAAAATTAGAGGATCAAATTAAATAAAAAAACTAAATAACTAAATTAAATCTAAAAAATAAATTAAAGAACTAAAAAAATAATTTAACAAAAAAAAAATACAGTTGATGCTTTTTAAAGAAATGAGTGATACATTTGGCAGGTCTTAACTCTTAAGCTTTTTAATAATCAAATTAAAATTTCCAATAATAAAAATTAAACTAAATTAATTAAATTAATCAAATTAAATATTTTAATAATAAAAAATAATTAAACTAATTAAATAAATGAGAAATGAATTAGTAATTAAAAAATAAGTAAAATAATAATAATTGAGACACACTACACTTAGTGTTATGAAATCTAGTTTGGCCCGACTTGTTGGACCGGTCCAACGAGAATTTGGTAGTCTAATCGAATTGATTCAATTATTGGATCAGTCACACAATTACTCGAATGATCCGATTGAATTTAATTGATTGTTCTCGATTAGACCGATTCCTGTTCAATTTTATTAAAAAAAAAATCACATCTACAATGTAATTTTGATGTATGATATTATCAATTATTATTTTAAATTTTAAAATATAAATAATTTTTTCTTAATATTAATTGTATATTGATATTATATATAGTAGATACATATATAATTTTAAATTTTAATATATAAAATCAAACTTAACTAATTGACCTACAGAGTGGATCAATTACATGCTAATCCACTGCCTCCTCTAGTAAATAATCTTATCAAGTTTCATAATACTAACTATACGTGTTCGTCTTGTTCCGCTGTGATATTGTAATTTGTAACTCCCTTGTTTTTTTTTTTCACTAATCCATTCTCATTTTCTAGAAAAACCAAACCGCAACGACCATTTTCCTTATAAACCATTTTCCGCAGAGCCAAACACGACCTTAGTCTCCTCCATGATTCCCCTCAAAACTCATCCACATTCTCCCTTCATCTTCTCCGTTTCCAAAACCAACCCACTTCACTTCTCTTTGCACCCCACTTCTCTCTCTCTTCTCTCACTCAAACAACCCCCACCCTCTCTCTCTTCCAATCTTCTCAGGGTGTCAAATGTTGGAGTTTCGGTTTGCAAAACCGAACTCCACGAAGAAGAGGAAGACAAGGGGGTTTCGTTGGTGCTTCACGACTTGTCCCCAAATGGGGAAGTGTATCAGAAAACGCTGCAATTGGTTGAGTGTTCCATGTTCGCTGCACTCACCGGTTTGGTCTATTTCTTGAGCAACTCCCTTGCCATTGAGGTTTGTTAATGTGGATGAAAAATGGGTCTTTGCTTGTTTATGGAATTTTGTTGAGAAAGGAGAGTAATGGGTATGTGTTTTTCTGATTGGAAATTGGTTGGTTCTAACAAAAATTGAATCTTTGTTTTTATATAACGTTTGGCTAAGAAAATAGAGTAATGGGTTTTTTTTTTGGGGGGGGGGGGGGTGAAATTTGGTTAATGGTAACAAAAACTATAGTCTCTTTGTGTTAGTTGAAAAGTTTCAATTCATGTTTTGGATGTTTATTGATTTTTTTTATCTCACTGTTCTGGTGTTTGTTTCTGATTGCAGAATTACTTCAGTTGTTTTTTCTCATTACCAATAGTGATATCCTCAATGAGATGGGGTGTTGATGCTGGCAGGAAAACTCTGGTTAGACTTGCTAGTTGCTTCCCAAATGGCTGTAGATAATTCTTCAAGACTTTAATTTATGTGTAAAATATTTTGTGCCGACATCCAATGGGAATTTACCTTATTGTCACATCGTGTTAATGCATAGGTTGACATGCTAAAGTGATCAAATCTTATTGGATGTCTGTGTAAAAATATTTTAAACAGACAGTGTATATCTGTGTATGTAAATTAAACTCATTTTTTAAGTATTCTTGAGTTGTTATTGACTCATTGAGTTATCTGATTTTTATTAATGTTTCATTTAATTTTTATTGTAGGTGGCAACGACTATACTTTTGCTTGTCTTGTCTGGTCCAGTTAAAGCTCTAACTTATTTGGTGAGCCTGTTTTTAATTTTATAAACTTACTGAGCTAGGCAATAGGACTCTGGACTCTGCCCTTGTGTTTTTCCTTGCTGCTGCCTAGTGTTTTGTTTACAAAAGCATGGAAGTATAGTTTTGTGAGCCAAAACGTCATTTTATGAGAATTGAGTATTTTTATATTTTAGGACGAGAAAAATTGTTTACAAATTAGTTGTAGGATACATCTCTTATCAAATATGTGTTTTTGTTAACATGGTGTTAACTTGTGTATGTACCAACATAAAGTGTATTCAGAGCTGAACATTTCACGTGGGTTATATTTTTCTCCCTCTAGAGATGGTAATGATGTTTGCTATAGCCCCTACCATAACAACACACCAACTTTTTTGCATGTGAATTGTCAATTAAAAACCTGTATACCATTGACCATTTTTTGTAGAAACTGCAGGCATGATCATTGAGAAATTTAATCTTGTTAGAACTTGGAACAAAGATTTGCTCCCTTCATTTTCCCTTTTCACATATATTTTATGCTGGTTTACCTTTAGTTTGGATACTGTGGTGTAACTGAATATAATGACATGATTTGTGATATTTCTTTTTTGCAGCTTAAGCATGGTATAGTCGGTTTCACAATGGGTACTTTGTGGAGGTAAGTCATGCACAAATTTTATTTTCTTTTAAACTTCACATATAGGTAAACTTTGTAATGGATTTCATTGAGGTTTACTATGGTTGTATAATGCTACTCTGGTTGTATAATGCTGTGGATCATTGGTCATGATAGGTTTTTTTTTTTTTTTCAGGTTAATATGAATTAGCTTCACCTTGAGCTTTGACATGCAATTCTTAAATTTGAATTTTTTAGCATAAGAGTGGGTATGACTAACAAGTGATGTTGTTTTAAAGAATGCAAGCACTGCACTTTATATTTGTCTTTATATGTTGCTTTGTTAATGCAGATTTTTTCTGATTTCTGATATTATCCTTTCTATATTATGAGGCAAGATGATAGCACTGAACCAATTATAGAAGTAAAATAGATAGCTGTGTTGGATATATCCTCCAGCTTATCAGTATTAGTGGATATAAAATACCCAGATCAAGATGGTTTCAAATAAAAAATACATAATACCCGAAGCAATTTGAGAGTGGTTTGTCTCTCCCTCCCAAACCTTCAGTCACACAGTAATTCCTTTTTCCTCACCTCTGATGCATCAATTCTTCAAAATTGGCAATCTATCTGTATCATACCCATATAGTTAAAATGTAATAAATATGTAAATATAATTATATTTTACTTAATATACATTGTCGTGCCCATATTCTATTTTTCTAAAAAAAATTATTGTATGTACGATTGTATGTATAGTATTATATTGTACATGTACAACATAGTTCCTCACCCTTTGCCACCTCTTTTCTCTATATCCCTCCTCTGATATGAAGTGAACTCCTTTACCTACAATACACTCCCCTGTCACGTAGTAATGTAGTTAGTTATATTAAGTCACCATATGTCCTTTCCTGCTTTGGGGCTCAGATGCCCTACTTCTCAAATATTTTCCTAATATATACCCAAGACAATGGTAGAGGCTGTTAAAAGACTCAAATGTACTAGTCATACAAGTGATAGAGTGAGGAAATAGGGTTTTCGTTTCCAACTAAGACTGACAATCAATCACTAGCTCATGCAACTTGCTACTATTTGGACTAACCAAATACATTTGATGGAACACAAAATTAAATTCAAATCTCATAATTGATGTTTAATTGATTTTATGATTTTGAATCAATCAAGAATCAAGAAATGGAATTGACTAGGGTTCAAATCTTTCAATTGTCCTTCTAAGAAATCAAACTCAATCCAATGCAAGATCATGAAATTGAAGTTTCTGTTTGAATTATCAAAATTAGACTATGTTCAATTCTTTGAATCTAGGCCCCTTCAATTAAACCTAGGGTTCTAATAATCACCTAGAAAAACATAGATCTAATTAAATCCTTGAGTGTAGAAATTTAGCAGAGCACTTGCTCATGAAACTCTCCCTAGAATATCATAAACAAGACAATTACTCTTATTTCTGGTGGCATTCATATTTTTACAAACACAACCTTGAATCAATTCGCTAATGGTTGGTTACTGGTTAGTGAAAGCATGAAATGCTGAGGGACATTGCTCAGATTGATAGAAGAAACTTGCACTGAATAGAAATGAGTCTAATTTCAAATAATTCCAAGAGTTCATTTATCCTAACCCAGGGAATTTATCAAGACATAAAGAAATCCAGAAAATCAGAAAAGGAGAACTCTGGACTCCGTATTGAAGCTCTGAAATTCTTCTCCAAGGTCAGATCTTCATGTATGAAGAGAGATTGTCAAATTTCCCTCAAGATCTCTTAACCCCCTTTCCCTCTCAAGTTGGGCTAGGATATTGATCCCAGTGCTCCATGCAACACTGCTAATTTTCCTTGCCAGCACGTAGTGCTGGGACCAAGTGCTGAATAACTGAATCTAATTTAGCACTGACATCAGGGTTGCTTTCTGCCATTTTAGTGCTTAGGGCAGCACTTCACTAGATTCCAGCGCTTTTAGCACTGGGAGAACTTGGGCTCTCCATCAGCCTTCACTTTTCTAAGGTCTGGAGCCTTTAGCACTTGAACAATTGATGTTCTCTATCAGCCAGCAACTTGACCAGTGCTTTTCCTCTATTTCCAGCACTTTGCGCTGGTGCCTGTATTTCTGGATAGCTTCTAGGTGTGCTTAAGGCACTAAAGTTAATTTTTTCCAATGCATGCTTTACTGCAAAAAAGAAATGAAAACCAAGGTAAAAAATGGACATTTAATTGGATATATGAATTTAATGAACTTTCTAGTTGGTTATTTTCTTCAATTTCTATTGAAATTATTTGCATCAATTTATGAGATATGAATTTATTCGAGGCCTATCACAAGACTGAAATATTCTTATAAGAATGACAACTATAAGTTGTTAATCCCTTTTTTTGTTGTTGAAATAAGCTAAATAATGTGTCTTCTTTTTACATCTTATCAGGACGGGAGCAAGTTGGAATATGTCAATTTTCGTGTGCACAATTGTAATGTTTGCTACCTTTTGCCTCGGACATCTTATTACCTATTTGAAGTGATTGTTTTATCTGATTCTTTTACTCATTTTTACTCATTTCTTATAATAAAATCTTAATAATGTGCACAGGTACGCGCATTGGGTGCTGTTGGCTTTGTCTTGATTTCGTCTTTCTTGATAAGGGAAAACATACTAGCTTTGGTAATCAATTCTTAAAATTCTCCTAATCTTTTTATCCTCTTATACTGCAACCACTTTTGACTTACATTTTTCTCTTCCTCGTTTTGTGGAAAATGTGGCATGTAGATCACCATTAACATTCATGCTTCTCTCACATTTGTCCTTACTGCTTCTGGTGTTACTTCTATTCCTTCAATGAACGTGATATATACCCTATTTGGCATTTTGGTATGTTACTATTGTATTATCCTACAGCGTCTTTGTATGGAATTGGTTCTTGGGTCATTAAAACACTGATGTGGTTGTATTCTCTTTTCATGTTCAGGTTTTGATCAATAGTGGATGTTTCATGTTCTTGCTTCACCTGTTGTATTCTGTTTTTCTGACTAGAATGGGGATGAAGTCTTCACTAAGATTGCCAAGATGGCTGGAGAGAGCCATCTGATGCCATATGTATTCAAGGTGTTACAATTTTTTCAATTGAAATGCTATTATTCTCTTTCGGGGTTAGAGAAGGGATAAATGGGTGAGGTTGTTGTGTAATAATAGTATTTACAATGGCATTACCATTCAACACACTACAGATTTAAAATGATAGGAACTGGATTAAGATTGTAGACAAAAATAATCTTTAAATGGAAAATAGCGTTACACTCTTAAGAATATTCAAGAGACCTAGTTCTCTCCCAGAGTTCCCAAATTCAAAGACATATCCCTCCCAACCCCTCTTATATGTAGTAACTCAAACATAGTTCTGAGACTCGATATAATAATAATAATTGATTTGTTGAACTTGAGCTGTATATACTTTGATATAAAGATTCTTTTTCATCTCAAACTCAAGAAGATTCAAGTTGGTGAACAGCTTGATTTAGTTCAAAATTATAATTATTTTATATTTTATTTATTTCATACAAAAATAAAAATAAGATGGAATTAATTAAAAGCATCACTTATATGAATTTAATAATATAAAATATAGGTTAAAATATGTTTGTAATCTCTAAAAAATATCCATATTTTTGGTATGCTTACTAATATTTTTCTTTTTTGTTCCTTGAAACAAAAATTGTTTTTGGTCCTTGATAATATTTTTAATCAATGATAAATTAGCATATTTTGTGTTTATTTTATGATAAATTTTTTCATTTGTTATTAATTCTTTTGAAAAAAATTAATAACAAATGAATTTTTTATTAGAGAATTAACACAAAATTTACTAATTT
The DNA here is from genome assembly GCA_013407115.1 of Glycine latifolia. NCBI lineage: Eukaryota > Viridiplantae > Streptophyta > Magnoliopsida > Fabales > Fabaceae > Glycine > Glycine latifolia. Next base: position 27,302,231 of record CM023948.1, on the reverse strand, counting down.
ATCAAGTATTAAAAAAGTGTGAAAGATCAAAAATAAAATTATTATTTGATTAGGGATAAAAAACTATTTATTATTTATTATTATTAGAGACTCAAACAAAATTTGATATTTATTAGGGATTATAAAACATTTTAGCCTAAACTATACTATCTCCAATCTTATATATAAGAAATAAAAAGTAACATTTTCTTTATTCTAATTATAAGAAATATAGGATTACTCAGTTTCCTTTTTAACCCTAATGGTTATTCTCTTATTTTCATGAAAGTAGATGCATTTATGAAACTATTAACAAAATAAAACAAATTTATTGGTTGAAAAATTATCTTTTAAAAAATAATCACATCTTAAATCATTTTTTTAGAGGATCTTAAACCATTTAAGATCATATATAATCTTAAAATAAAATTAAAATTTATGACAAACTAATTAATTTGATTACTTTTATTGGTTTTGATAAATTACATAATTGTTTGTTTTATATGATATGAGATTATATATAAACATTTGATTAAGCAAATCATATTGGAATTTTGAGATGCATAAAACAATTACTAAAACTTTATTTTTAACTGTGGAATAATTCTACTGGATAGGGTTTCAATGTTTTGAAGTAAATGTAATTATTTGTTCTTTGTCATTGACGGATTGTTTGAGAATACCACCATAAACAATGTTAGAGGCATCAGTTTCAACCATCTTTTTGGCAGAAGGATTGTGAAGATAGAGACAAGGAAGGTTATGGACTTGGGTTTTAATCTATTTGACAAGATCGATGTGAATATTGGTCCATGGAGGAGGTGTCTTCTTGAGACGATTTGGCAAGATTACTCAGCTGAGGAAAGAAATCAGCGACATAATTTAAACAACCTAGAAATCGCTGGAGTTGAGTTTTCTCAATGATCAGGTCAGGAAATTTGTTTGAGAACTCGATAGCACGATTGATGGGAGTGATAGTACCCCGGTAGATGTTATGACCAAGAAAATGAATTCTTGTTTGGAAATGATTAATTTTAGTTTTAGATAAAGCAAGACCATTTTTCTTGATTACCTGGATAAAAACGTTTATGTGTTTAAAATGCTGGTCAACATATTGGAAATACACAAGAACATCATCAATATAGACAATAATGAAAGAGGAATAAGGATTAAAAATGTCATTCATAATTTTTTGAAATTTTGAAGGAGCATTCTTTAATCCAAAAGACATGACTCTCCATTCTAACTATACCAACAGGTACCTCCAGTCCATAGGGGAAAAATTAGGTGAGAAATCCAGTCTTAGTGTAGAAGCCAACACTTCTTCCTCCTCTAAGACAATTCAGACCCCAATCTTTAAACCTTTAAGGATGACTGATAAGCTTAGAAAAGAGTTTGCCAAACTCAAAGCTTTCAATCAGCCTCCTAGTCAGCCTTCTGTTAAGTCTAAGGAAAAACTTGAAGGATTAACTTCCATAATTATTCAAGATACTCCTCAGACTTCCCAAGAAGCCCATTCCAAACCAACCCTTACTAGAGCCAGATCTAGGCATGAAGCCCAAAAGGACAAAGATAAGGAAATCAATGTCCTTACTCAAGCTGAGTCAGAAAATGGAAACTTTGACTCTGATAGGTCTGTCCAAATTAATCCCATCAGGAACCAACCCAATTGAAAGCAACCCTCTAAGTTGTATTACAATAGGGCAACCCCTTCTAATCTTCTCCTAGAAGAAAGGGAGCACTCCAAATCCTTTAATGCCAACTATATCTATGAATGGAACATAGATGGCAAAACTGAGTACCAAATCCTTAACATCCTCCAGCAGATGACCATGGTTGCTACAACCTATGATACGTCCCTTAATTGCTCTGAAGCAGTTATTTTCAACATTTTAGTTTCTGGTTTCACTGGACAACTAAAAGGTTGGTGGGACAACTACCAGTCTGAGGAGCATAAGATTACCATCCAGAGTGCTGTCAAGATGGATAATGATGGCGCTGTCTTAACCCAAGATGGTAAACCTGTCCCTTATTCGGTCAACTAAGTAATCTTTACCATCGTTCAGCACTTCATATGTGACTCCAGCTTATGGAAAGACAGATCTGCTGAACTCATTTCCAATCTTAGGTGTAAGACTTTAACTGACTTTAGATGGTATAAGGATACCTTCCTTACTAGAGTCTTTACCCGTGAAGACAGTCAAGAACCATTCTGGAAAGAAAAATTTCTTGCTGGTCTTCCAAAATCCTTAGGGGATAAGGTTAGGGACAAGATCCGTAGTCAGCACCCTAACAAGGAGATCCCTTACAAGCAATTGAGTTATGGTCAACTTATTGCTTACATCCATAAGGTAGCCTTAAAGATTTGCCAAGATGATAAAATCCAGCATCAACTTGCCAAAGAAAAGGCTCAAAATCGCAGAGATTTGGAAAATTTCTGTGAACAGTTTGGCCTTTTTTGTTCTAAGCCTAGGAAGTCCAAGAAGCATACCCATAATCTGGATAGACAGAAACCCAAGAAATCTGTTTATCACCATCATAAGTCAGGAACCCCGCCTAGAAAGCTTAGAAGAGAGTTCCAAACCAAACCGCCCTTTGACAAGGTCAACATTCCTAAGAAACCTGTAGTCTGTTGGACTTGTGGCAAACCTGGCCATAAAAGTCAGTATTGTAGACTTCAAAAGAAGCTTAGGAATCTTAACCTAGAACCCTTTGTCGAAAAACAGATTAATTAGCTCCTACTAGAATCTTCCTCTGAAGAAGAATCTGATAAGGAGACTTCTGAGGGTCAATCTTCAGAAAATCTGAATCAAGTTCAAGAGGATGATATATCTTCAGCTGATGAAGATTGTCCTTTTTCTTCCCAAATCAATGTCCTTACCGGGGAGCAAGATCTTCTTTTTGAGGTAATTAATTATATTTCTGAACCTAAAGAAAAGAAAAATATTTTATTAAAACTTAAACAATCTTTAAATGAACCATCTTCTTCTTCTAAACCTAACAATTTGTCAATTAATAACAAGTTTAATTTAAATAATACCCTTAAAAAATTTGAAAAGAGTGTTATTAAACCAGTAACTCTTCTCAAAATACTTAGTTGGAACTAACCCTTCCTGAATGCAGTTTGAATCTGCCCCTGTATCAAACAGAGCTTCAGTCTCAAGGATGAAGGTTCCGACAATAATTTTGACCTTAATATAAAACTTCTGGATAGTTAATTGATTAATTAGTTCAAAAATGTTTGGAAGATCAACAGGATTAACTGAATCATTTGGAGAATCATTATCAGAGGGTTGGTTATTCTGACCATGATTTTCCTCATCAGTTAGGTCGCCAATAGAACACTCAAAATATTTTGATGAATATTTTGTTGTTCCTTAATAAGGCGAATTTTAGCTTTCAGTTGATTAACCTCATGCTGAAGATCCTGAAAGGGACTAAAAGGACATGAACATTAATGGAAAGTATGAATAGAATATGGAATTCACATGGCTATGAACAATAATAAATATGGGTACATAAACTTAAACCATAAAAATTTTAACTCTCAAGCACGGCAAGCCGTCGGGATGAGAGGGAGTAGATGAGAAGAGAAAAATTCGATTAACAGAAATTTAGAAACACATGCAATATGAGAAATCAAGATTTTATTTCCCAAAATAAGATTACAGAAGATTATAACTCAGATGTATACCTAGGGAGAACTCTCTGAATTTGAACACACAAAAGAAAAACTTGTTGGAAGCTTGCGGGACGTAGCCCTTAAATAGACAAGACATTTCCTACTTCTACAGTTCTGGTAAACAAAACCGGAAAACCTACCGCTACAGTGAACAGTTCTGCATAGTAGTCTGTCGCAGGAAATGATGATGCAATGTTGTCGTCAGATTGTCGTCGTCAGTCATCACCTAGATTGATGTCAAAGCAGTCGTCTTCATTCTGGTAGAAATCGTCTGACGATTGTGAGGAGGCTTTGGCGGGTTCTTCAACTGGCTTTTTGGATGAGGAGCAGACGTCTTCATTCTCATTTTTCAAAAGATTAAAGATCATCTTCATATTCTCGGTGAACTTTTCCTTTGAGGTGGAAGATGCCAAGGCTGCTTGCATGCTTCTGGATCTGCTGCTTTGGTGAGGGGGTGATGTTGTTTAAACCAAAGCGATACAAGTAGGAATATATGACTAGATCTGGTTTGTCTTTTACTTATCTGAACTATTATCCAGATAGAATGATTTCGGTATCCTTATATGCCTTTTTGTACATGTTTTAAGTACTTTTATGTCTTAACTGGTTAGCATGATAAGCGGAGAAAGTTTAGATCTGGTGTTGTTGGGGTAGTAAGTCCCGCTGAGATAAGGGCAGTAAATCCTACAAATTATTGGAATGCAAGATCTGAACTTTTGTCTGAAATTCATTGGCTTTAATTAAGAAATAAAAAAAATGTCTGTAATATAGCTCAGTAAATAAATTTTAACACAGATCTATCTTTATGTTTTTATAGAACCAAAGGATGACAATGATATCAGGGGACTAATTTTATGATATTTTCTTCATGTCTCTTTTCTGCACCTTCTCATGTCGCCTTTCTTTCAAATATTCTCAACCCTCTTCTTCCTCTTTCAACCCTTCCCAAGTAGAAAATGTTTTAATCAAATCTAATCGTAATATTTTCAAAGAAGAAGTTTCTTTTGAAGATATTAATCAAGACCTGGATGACTGGAAGATTCCTAGGATTCCAAAAAATAAGCTTTACAAACCCGACGGAAGATATTTTCGTAAATCTGATTTCATAATTAGAACCGTTGAGACTAACATACGTCTTAAATCTGATTTTAATGAAATTAAACTCCTTTCAGACAATTCTTTAAAACTTCACAAACAAAAATATAGTTTTTTGCTCATTGGTTGTGTTCAAGTGGCTGCAAAACCTTTAGGTATAGAAGGATTAAACACCTCAATTCTTTTATGCTTAAGAGACTCCCGTCATAATCAGTTTACCGACTCCATCTTAGGCACCATAGAGACCATCCTTAGCAATGGACCAATCTATTTCAATTGTTATCCTAACAGGACTGTCAGCCTTGAGGATGCCAACATTCTAGATGTCCTAACCTTAGATGTTCAGCTTTATGGTCTTGATATGAAGGTTGGATCTATCCTAGTTAATATCATCTACCGAGTTCAATACAAGGTAATGAACTCGTACATGTTTAGAGTCCTCAAACCCAGGAAGACTGGAGAAACTACTTTGTTTCTCACAGATACAACCAAAGCCAAGGTCGTAATTCCAAAAGTCATCAAGTGAGAAGACAGCAATTTCCCTCAGACTTGGGCCATGGATAAGGTTGCCCCGACTAAACCCCAAACCACACCTAGCTTTGAGTCTGTCAAGCAGTGTGACTTCAGAAAGGTAGAGATCACCTTCAATAGATCCAACTCCTTCAATATCGCTAGGTCATCCTTTACTAGAGACTCTAGATCTGAGATGTTTGGGTCTGTTTTCTCTAGAAAATCCTTTTCTGTTGCTCCTAGTGGAAGTAGTAGCAGAATCAAACTCCAGGGTGTAGAAACCTCGTCCTCCATTCCCCAACCGATATATCAACAGGAGAATACTGAGGAAGAGTTCAGATCTATCCCCTCTCCAACCTTTTAATTTGTGCAAGATTATGAAGTTATCCATGATTAATAAGACCTGTATGGATTATGAAGTCTTTAAGCTAGATTTCGACTCTGAGGAAATGACTCCTCAAAGAGAGTGGTTTCTTAGCTATTATAGGGATGATAGCAAAATCCAAATTAGGCAAGAGTATTATTCTTTCCTTAACCTAGTCCAAACCCAAATCTTTTTCTTTTATTGGTTTAAGTCTTATACTGCTTATCATAAGATAGATTACCCTTTCTTAGAACCAAACACCATTAGTGTCATCACTAAGTATGACCTCAAAGATGGCCAAATTGTTAGATCTGAGTTCCCGCCGTCGACCAAGTTTATTCTTCCTAATGTCCGGAACGAAAAGCATGGTCATATCTATGCCTCACCCTTTAAGTCTAGGGATGAGTCTGAACCCATAACACCCAACGAAAAGCATGATCATATATATATATATATATATATATATATATATAAATTTACACAATAATTATATTTTTTATTTTACATTTTAACTCAAATAGTGAATGAAAATTATCTTAATTAAATATATTTTTCATAGGTATAAATTATGTAATAATTTTATAAGTACATAAGAAATATAAATTTAAATATAATTAATTAATATTATAAAATTATTAATAAAAATATATACACAAGTACGATTTTTGGTTTGAATTAGATTAGATGAATTTTTAAAATTAAATCCAAAATCAGATCAAATCTAATAAAAAATTATATTCAATTTTTCAAACCATTTTATTTTCAATTTATTCGATTTTTTGTTTTTTAGATTGATTTTTTTATTTCAATTAGAATGGATTAGTTTATGAAAAGATGAGCTGATTGGATAGGGCCAGCGTTGGACAGCGTGAGAGGTGAATGCTCAAGCATAAACACCTATGTAGCATTCGAGAGTTGTGAGTTGTGAGTAGGAATGCAAATTTCTTGTTCAATAGGGCTTGGGTTAGGATGAGTATGATCGAATTTGAGCCAAAAATGGTCAATCCGACTAAGATTGAGTATTATATTTTTCACTCTATTTTTTTTGTTTTTTTTTTTATCGTTGGAGCCTTTTGGTTGGTCTTTTTGCATTAGACGGATTTCGACGTTTGCCGAAAGATGTATTACAGTTTTTTTAAATCAGCAAAAAAGATATATATTGAAGATAGGGTACCAATGGTAACAAATTACATAGTCTTAAAGTAAACCAGAGGCTATTGTGTATTTGAATCATTGCATATTCAAATATTGTATAACCGAACGGATGCCTAACAAAAAGTCTTCCCATAATACATGAAAAACCATTCCAGCAACATTCGCTTCCAAACTTACTTATGGTACCACCAGAGAAGTGTGCGTTTGTAAGAGATCTTGTTTTCTCTGGGTGGGTGGACAATGATTTTATGGATTGCTCTACTGTGTGTTGTGTTGACTGATTAAGGATTTTAGGTACAAAGTTTGTGTTTTAGGTTCTAATTATAACCCAGCCAGTTCTGACCAGAAGTGTTACTCTGGCAGATGCTGCTAGGTAGATTGCTGCATTGAGGTTTTAAGATAATTTTGGTTTTGATATTTTAGTTGTAATTATTTAAAATATAAGCATACAAAATTATAAATACAGGTTTTGCAAGTAACAGAAATGCAGTGTTGGGTGAGAAAGAATCACTGTTAACCAATAAAGAGATTAATTACGATGTAAAACTTATATACAATTGTTAAATATATTGTGTTATTTTTCAATCACAATTAGGCTCACTTTAAAAATCAACAATAATTCAAAAGTTAATTTTTGTAATGCAAGCTATCAAAGTAAAATTGCTATTTTCATTTTTTATTACGAGAAAAAAAATGCTGGAAAAACTGTATAAAAGGTTTTTCCTTTGTCAAGACAAATTTTGGTTGTTTTCTGGTTTTTTCATAGGATTTTGAAAGACTTGGAGGATCAAGAATCTGCACTTTGATTGGATTGTTTATCCCTCATTACAGAGTACTCATTATTGTTCATACTTTTTTTTCTTTTTTTCCACTGACGAGGTTTCTTTCCTCCTCCCCAACTGTTGTAGCATTATGTCATTTATGCGTATTGCACACCAAGATATAATTTATTAATATTTATTAATTTGTTAGATGACTGGTAAGAAATAGTAGTTATTTTTATTTTTATACTATGATATTGGTGTAGAGTATCCACATTTGTTCAAGAATTTGACTGACCATCTTTAATGAGATCTTCTTTCTAAACCACGTTTTTTTCATCTACAAAATTCGAATCTAAAACTTTACTTATAATTTTTGTTTCTATTTTTCCTACTTATATATTCATTTTGCTTGTGTAGAGCTACAAGATTTTCTTGGTGATGGGAGGGTGAGCCAAGCTTTCACTTATTTGGATTCATTTTGTGCCTAAGTGCAAATGCCACAAGAGCCTTCATATTTCAGAGCATTCTGTTGCTTTTATGTTGTCAGCTGATCATGTATTTAAAACCTATGTTTTTTCCTGCTAAATTTTAAGAATAGAGAAATTATTACAAAATTCATAGAAGTTATTATTTCTTAAAATCTGAAACTGAGACTAATTTAATTATAAAAAAAAAGCTACAAATTGCATCACTGTGCTTGTGGATTCTGTATTACTTTATTTTTGTATTGACCAGATAAACACAACAGCTACATTTTGTAAGAACTTTCATTTCCATGAATAGGTAATAAAAAGGTGATAATATCAGAATGGCATTCAAATCTATAGCTGGAAATGATTTAGTGTAGTGTTTGCTTTATTTGAAATAATAACAATAGTGAATGATCATCAAAGCTGCATAACTGTTGATTTTCCTTTTTTTCAGCAGGAACAAAGGGAATTCCTTAGCTATTGGTCCGAGACTAATTATTTTTAGGCAAGCCTTAACCAATTTACTTAATCAAACCTTATTGGTTTAAATAAGAATGAGTTGACCAAATTACAATTAATTCAACGCTTCTGCTGCAAAAATAAACAGAACATCAAATCCGATGCCATCTCAAACATTTGAAATGCCATTTTATGTAAGATCCAGAAAACAGAATGCCCTTAATGTCAAAAGCTGGTCATACCAGAAATCAGAATATATTTTCTTACGTCTCCTCAATTAAGAAGCAACATCTCATAGAGAAATAGTATTGCTATTTAAGAAAAGAGAGACAAAACATTCAGAGTGACATGACATTTTTCAATTGGACATAAAGGAAAATAGCAGGGCAAAAGAGAAATCCATATCAATAGGTCATAACCATTCCAACACAATTTAAGGCTCCATGCACGCAAATAGAAAGGTATTTCTCTAGTTATGATGCTGCTACTTTAGTAACCTAAAGCTTTCTTGACAGAAGACAATGCCAACTTCTCTGAATGTTGTTGTCCATGTCAATGGCATTTCCATGATAACAGCACTCCTAGAGCTCTTTTTATCCATGTCATAGTAAATCGCTCTAAAATTGAGTCCTTCAACACCTGTAGGAACATAATGTGGCAGAAGTAGGATCTCACCGGTGGGAACTCTGCAAAGCGGATAAAGAGGAGGGAGGTCACCCAAGATCGGTCCAACGGTGAGTGAGGCCTAAAACAAAATTTAAGAGAAACATTTTACTTTAAATGTGATAGAGATATAGTAGGTCATTTTATCAGCATACATGAACTTCTTGTGAAAATACGAGGCTTCTTTACTTTATAAAAACTAATAGTAATTTTTTTCCTAAAGCTTGAGTTTTAGTTGCTTTACCCTTTGGCGGGTCCTGAGGTCACCGGTATCATGTTCCCACAGCTGAGCCTGGTAGTCCCTAAGAATCCACAACTTCAAACCACGGTTACTGAATCCAACCAAACACAAACACCCATCAATTTCCCTGAGATCCGGGTACAGCGAGAATCCAAGGATGCTTCCGTCTCCTGAAGTAACAGGTATCTCCCTGAACTGTTCGGTGGCCACATCGAACATAAGAAGACCATCTAAATGTCTCCAATAAATAGCACCATTGACACAAAGGCTACTACTATTACCATGAGAAGACAAAAGGTTGTCAAGATGCACCATAGCAAAGGGTGTTTCAGAAGTAACAAGCCTCCATGAAGTGTCGCGACCAAGAGTAAAAACCTTGACTTGGAGAGTTGCTTGATACTTAAGAAAGCGAAGAACCTTGAACTGGTCTCGAACAGGGTCATATCCAAAATGAGTTGAAGCGAAAAACTCTGAATTTGCTTTTACAGAGTAATAATAATCACTGGGGAGAGTAATAACCTCTCTGGTGGTGGGGTTTGCTATGAGAGTGAAAGCATCGGCATGAGAATAAAAGCTAACATGGCTACTCGGGTAGAAACAGAGCAAACCATTGACACATTGGACATTTGTTTCGGAGATTTGAAGGTTGTTTGGGAGGGCAAAGAGGATCGAAGGAAGAAGGGGTGTTGTGACAATGCTATTGTTGGGGTGAGGAGCACTATAAAGGAAGGGATGTGAAGAGTTTTGGTCGGGTGAGAGGAAGAGAAAGTGATGGGTGGGGTTATTAGTGAGTTTTCGAAGATGAAGGAATGAAGGGTCGCGTATGAAACAGTCCCATAACTTGCACACGCACCTGAATCGAATGAGGGTCTTTGATGGGAGCAAAGGGAGGATCTTGTACAATATGATCTCATCTGGAAGGTTTTTGTTGACCCTCATCACACTGCTGCTTAGCTTCATTGCCATAGGAATCATGCTGCTCAGATTTGTGTTAGAGATCATCAAAGGTAAACCTTTTTCTCTTTCCATCATAATAGGTAGTCAAGTTCCCTCAAGAAATACTATTCTAGAATGAAAGGTAGTTGAGTCAAGTCTTCCAGAGAAACCAAAATTAATTGGTATTAAACATGCATAGACATACATGCATAGATAAAGTACATAAAACCAGAAAATTGGTCCACAATGAAACAAAACAACAAAGTTCAATAGAAAATACTCAAATTAGAGCACCATACATGTAAAGTTCTAAAAATTAGTTAGAATATGAAAAGTTAATTGGAAGTTAAAAGTTAGTTTATTAAAATTATAAGTGTTGGATAAACTAATCAAAAAGTGTAAAATGAGTTAAAATAATAAAATTATGATTTATTTTAAAAATGTAAACATCAAATTTGATAAATATATTAAAGATAAAAATATGAAAAATTAAAAATTAATGAAAAATTATTTATAAAATAATTAAATGAATTTTTCAGTTAATAAAACAAATTAAAATCTAACTGAAATCTTACATAATATATTTCGCTTTCCTCCACATAGATATTCCACAAAATTACAAAACTGAAAACGCGGTTTAATTGCACACCACTACAACAAAAAAAGGAGGAATTATATCCTTATCCGTATGGTGGACCATCAAGCTAGCATATACTCGACGTTATCTTTAACTTAATGATATGAAATTTAAATATTGCCGTCATGAAAATCCTTCAGACTTCTCTGTTGATACTTGATATTAGTTATATTGCCCCTTTGATTGGGAAATAATACCACATAAACTTGATCCTCACTATTACAACCCCAAACATTAAATCATTTATTTAACTTTAAATAGAGTGAACAGATGTGTCAATAACATCTGAAGTCTGATGCTCAAAGGCTATCCAGATATAGAAGTGGCAAAACCCAAAGTTCTGAATATTAAAAGATTTCTTCCGAGCTTTCAACTTGAGGCCTTATCCCCGAATTTTGTATCCAAATTTAAATTTCTTAGCATTCTGCTACAGAATCTTAACGATAAATTTTACATTGCAACGTATATACAGTGTAAAGAATGATTCTTGGTGTAAAACAGGCCTAGACCGCGATGGCAACTCAACTTTTCTTTTGTAATTGTAGTTTCAAAATTGACACCACTAGTATGAGTTATTACTTATTAAGCATTAATAACTAGCACAAGAGGAAAAAGAAAATGAAGAAGCATAGAGTATCTGTTGAACTGTTTAATGGGGCAATCCACGAGTCAAAATCTCAGTATATACTTTGATATCTACCTGTCGTTGATATTCTCTATTTATAGTTCAATTTTGGTTTTTTAAATTCAGTTATGCATGTCAAATCCACATTCTAATCTATGTATTAAAAAATGGTTTAAATATGTTTTTTTTATCCTTAATAAATATTTAATTTTTGAATTTACTTCCTAATAATTTTTGTTTTACATTGAGACTCTAATAAAATAATGATTTTATTTTTTATTCTTGTTACTTATTTTTAGTCCATGATAAATTCACAAATTTTTTCTAACAAAAAATTCGTCAATTTATCATGAATTAAAAAAAAATACAATGACCAAAAATAAAATTATTATTTCATTAAGGATTCAATGCAAATAAAAAATTTATCAAAAAATAAATATATAATTTGTTAATTTATCATGTAACTAAAATATATTTTAGCCTATTTGAAATAACAATAGTGAATAATATCAAAGCTACATGCATGTTGGTTTTCCTTTTTTTACCAGGCAAAAAGTGTTTCCTTAGCTATAAGTTAGAGACTAATTCTTTTTAGGCAAGCCTTAACAAATTACTTAACAAATTTACTCAAGCAAATCAATTATCTACTTTATCAAACCTTGTTGGTTTAAATAAGAATGAATTGACAAAATGACAACTCATTCATATGTCATTCACAATTCTTATAGATTGGAGAAGTTCTCTTTGAAGTTGTGAAAAACCTTAGAAGATCAGGTTACATAGCCTTGGAATTCTCTATTAGAGTATTCTTACTCCACTAAGAAAAGTGTATTAGTTTTTACTTAGTATTAGTGGTCAACTGCAAGTTGTCAGTTAATTGTCAGTGAGCTGTCAGTTAGTTATAGTTACTAACTCTAGTTAGTCTGTAACTGTTAGAGTTAGTTTTCAGTTAGTCACTCTATATATAGAGTTGACACAAATCTTTGTAACTTGCTTTTTCATTTCAATCAATAATAAAATTATTTTTTCAGTTTCTCACAAATTCTATCACTCTCAAAGATAACTTCACGCCATGAAGCCTTGTAAACCTCCGAGAGAGATGGATCATGTTGGTTTGAGAATTCTTAGCCTTACAAAATAAGAACATGTCAGTGGAACCATGCACAAGCAAGTGAAGCAACCATTCACAAAAACTCCACCTTATGCACAAAACATCTTATAATGTTTGAGCAAAAGGAGCACAAGGAAAACAAGTGGGATGTTTGTTACCTTTTGACTCAGACATCTTATAATAATTTCAGGTGATTGTTCTTGCTAGGTTTTCACACATTTGTTATGATGTGGTATAACTTATAAGGCTATTGTTGCTGGTATGGTTCACGATATAAGTCAAAGTTTCCCACTGATTTTGAGTCATGTATTTTTAATGTCTACACAGATCCAGTCGTCATTCAATATATATACTTTACATTTTGCAATTTTAATTGAATAGTTTAAAAGCATATTTCATTTAAGACAGAAAATGAAACAAAAATAAGATGTAAGTAAGTATTGAAATCCTAGTTTGCCAACTGATGTAAAAAAACCAACTTTGCATCAGAATAATCAACTATATACTATTATAGTTGACTATATCGAGCCTTTGATTTCTCAAATTCAGAATAGCTCACAAAAAGTCAATTATCTTAAGTACATGATCGATTATTTGGATTTGAAGAAGTTTCTGCTTTCACATACAGTCGATCAAATGGTAATATAATCGATTATATGTTCTGTAGAAACCCCAAGATGCAAAGAACAATTTAGTCAACCATCACTTAGTCATAATAGACTATTTTAGTTTTGAGGCTATAAAAATAAGTTTTCGAAAGTCTGTGTGATACCATATCTCTTATACTTTTCATTGTGTTTTCAATTGAGAGAGTTTTTAAAAATATCAGAGTGTCATCACCGCCTCGATCCTTGACTGAAAACATCATTTCATATGGATTAAATGGATCTTGGCATGGATCATGAAGAGTAGTTTTGAGACTACATAGGAAGTATTTCAAAACATTCATATCTTTCATAAATCAAGTGAAATCTTTTCTTAATTGCGATTCTATTTTTCGTTTTCATTGAATAGGTTTCTCAATGGGTTTCATGTAGTGGGTTTAGTTCTTGATAGGTTTTCTAGAGTTTTTGGCATTTGTGGTGTGTATTTGCTTGTGAGTTTGTTTGTAACTCAGAAGGTTATAGTGGAAAGGTTTAAATGGGCTACTTGGATCAACTAGATCTAGATTTCTTTGAAATCAAACTGGTATAGATTTTGTGTGCATCTTTTCTCTAATATTTAAACTCTTATATTGCTTCTTGCATAAGTTTCTTATCCTTTAAGCTTTGAAATAATTGATGTGTGTCATTGGGTAAGTATTTGGTTGAATTTAAGGAATCAAGGAGCATTTGTAAGAAACCTAATATTTTTGGATTAATTAGATTAAGGAACGTATTTGTGAAAAGTTTTCATTTAGGGTCAAAATTTTTTTTGAAACCAATTTACGCCCCCCCCCCCCCCCCCTCCCTCTCCCCTCTCGTCTCTCTATCTCTTGGTTTGTGATTCAACTTGTCACTATTTCTAACAATTGGTTATCAAAGCTTTATTTGATAGTCATTCAAAACAATCAAACCTTGGTGGAAGATGCTTCTATAAATCGACTCCCTTTTTTTATTGGTGAAAATTATCCATTTTGAAAAGTATGCATGAGAATTTTCCTTGTATTTGTTGATAGATGAGTATGGGATGTCGTTGAAAATGATCCTTACATTCCTAAAGTTGTTATTGATGGTAAAGAGGTAGAAAAAAACTTAACTCTTGGACAATGGAAGAAAATAGGCGTGCTCAGTATAATGTTAGAGCTAAAAATATTCTTGCCTTTGTTTTAACCATTGATGAGTTTTATCGTGCTTCTCAATGTATATATGCCAAAGAATTTTGGGAAATCTTAGAAGTAACTCATGAAAAAACTACTGAAGTCAAGAGAGCAAAAAATAACACTCTCATTTGAAGAATATGAAATGTTTAGAATGTTGTCGAGAAAAAGCATTTCGAATGTGTCGAAGTGTTTATGAACCATTTGTTGGCTCTTGACAAGACTTGTGAAAGAGAGGAACTCAATGTAAAAATTCTAAAAAGTCTCAATAGATCTTGGCAACCTAAAAATAGAGCTATATCGGAATCAAAATATGATCGAAGTCACACTTTTTGGCAAGCTAAGAGAGTATAAGCTAGTGCTTGGGTGATTAAAGGAAGAAGAAGGAATTGGCTTTGAAGACAAGCACTTCAGTCAATATGTTTAAAACAATGTGTTTCAGTCAATAAATGCAATATTGTAATGTTCAATCAATATAAAACACCAAATGTATTTTTTATATTATTTTGGAATTAAAAAAACAGTAAACAGAAGATTCCGTTGTTTAAATTTTTTTCAACTCAATAGTCTCATGATTCCATTGTATTGCGGAAAAATATAACAACAGAATCACGATTCCGTTTTATTAAGGGCGATGCCAAAAAATAATGAAATTGTAATTTTATTGTTATGTATGGGGTGACAAAATAATTTATAACGAAATTCTGATTTTGTTATATATTATATAACAGAATCAATGATTCTATGCAAAATGAATACACAACATAATCATGATTCCGTTATGCATCTTATTCAACGAAATTATAATTCAGTCGAAAAGAAATTTTGGGAATAAAAAAATGTCATGCCCTTAGTAGGGGCTAATAGCAATGAGAGCGGGACCAATAACCAAGTCAAATCCACATTCAAATCCATATACTAAAAAATAAACAATATGCAGATTTTTTTCAAGTCATATTCAAAATAAAAATAAATATTTCTAGTGGCTGAATTGAAATACTCGAGTTTCCAAAAATAGATCTCCTAATCTGTCTAAGAATCAATATATAATTACAAGATCCAAGTTAGTTAAATAAAGCAAAATTAGTACTGACCAAAGCCTTGCCAGTATTTTGCTAGACTTGCAAGCTGAAATGACAATACAAATAACGACTTAGCAAGACACGGAGAAAATGTTAATTTAAAAATTGCAATTGTTCTAACAAAAATGCTAATTTATAAATTGAAATTGAAAACTTAGGAAATAAGAACACGTACAAAAACACAAGTTATTAGTTAGTAAGGGCATACCTAATGGAAATCTTGGGTGGATTCAAGCTTCCTTCCTAGTTATCCTGCAATTGAACAAAAGGTAAGACATTAATCAAAGGCCATTGTTCTTAGCAAAGATTGGTGTACTAATAAAAGCAGGGATTGATGTATAATAGCATACAAAACCAATTTTCTACATGAACTAACAAAATAAATTAGATTTCATAAACTGGAAATGCATTAAAGGGAGCGATAAATGCCAAATTTTATAACATAAGGCTTGGTAATTTACCTGAAACAATATATTCCCAGGGCATTGGTAATTTCATGAATGACTGATGTGGCAAAATGCAAGTATAGTGACACTGTTCATAGAAAAAAAAATTGTTAAAGTAAAAGAAAGAGTCTTAGTATTAAGTATTCTAATGTACTTGTTTCTTTCTCTTCTTTAAGAATATTTTGCTTCACTAGGAAAAAAGAAAAGGTAGTTATACCTGAAAATGCACAGTAACCAAGAAGAACTAGTTTCTCATCTACTAAAGGAACCCTGCCAAAAATATAAACGGATTTTTATGAGAACAAACAGACGAACATGAAAAGCACATATCAATGAAATTCAGAATGAAAAATCATACATACCCGTCATTTAGCCAGGATGCAAGTACATTAGCAATGGCCAATGGGAGAAACATGAGGGACTGTAAAATAAATTATGCTTACATCAATTATTGTGTAACAAAAGTAATAGCAATAAATCACTCAAATGAAACCAGATAGATTAATCAAAGAGTTTTCTAACACGTTCTTTGCCATTCTGTCAATGACAGACATCGACTCGTTGTTAACATGAATCACTAAACAATTCTAATAATGATAATATAGATATACTACTAAATATGTGCTAGATAATCTAAAAATTTAAGCCATCATGCATATTACTCATTTTTTCAAAAACACAAACACCTCACTGAAAATATACATACTTTGTCCCAATGATACCTCCATGTTAATTTATTCCAAACCTAATTTTCAAGACAAGATTGAATACCAAGGTTTTCCTTAAAAGTTAGAAACAACGAAAAAAAGATATTGGACGCTGAAATAGAGTGGACAGAGATGTAGAAACGATGTTTTGCTTCCATAAAGGAGGTTGCATATGTACGGTTAATGTAAATCATGTATACAGTTTCGTAATCACTGAATCTAGACACTATTTACATAATAATGCTCTCAAAATAAAGTACATCAAGAAATTTAAGGGCATGAGACTCCTAAATTTATGATCTTCGAAGCTACACAGTAACACAAATGAAAGTGTAGTTCACTGAAAGGTAGAGAACTTTTGACCCATATCATCATTGTGTTTTCAAAGTTTTATAATGAGGGATAGCAGCCAAATCAAGAATCTTAAAAAAGTAATTAAGAAAGTAACATTCAAGTAACATAGCTTATACCATGCACATCCCAGTTTTCAGACCCTTAGGTTCATCACATAAGTGTGCCAAAATCATTCTTCCCTGCAAAATTAAGCTTCCCTCATAAGAAAACATAATATATGGAGTTGTATACAAAAGGATGCCAGAGGCAAGATAAGATTCAATAACCATACAAGCATGTTTTGCATATTGAAACATACAGCTTTCCCATGTAGGCAATTGATTTCTTTACTCTATGGATATAGTATTTTTCTTCTATGAAATTTTGTGTTTATGAATCTTTTTTTTCTTCCATCAAAAAAAAAAAAAGTAAAAAATCTACTGGGTCTTTTGGATCTAGATCCTTAAATAATAAACAATACAATAACAACTTTTCTTCTTTATATGTGAATTTGAATATATTTAAAAATACTATGATAGTTCTCTTGGTTATTTATTTCATTTTTTTTCTTATTGAACAATTCAAATTTCAAAAGTCTAATTTTCTTTTTCAAATGTTATGTTTTCTTCTAATTAAATTAAAAATTGAAAGCTTTCTGGTATTAAAAAAAATTGTGAAACTAAAATTAAACTAGGTTCCTCGTGGATCAGATAAAATTGTAAATATTTAATACACCCCAAAACCAAATCAATTTACATTACATTTTGACAGCTTTCTAGTCCTATGCAAATTGGTTCATCCTACAAAGAGCCATCAGCCAATAATAATTACACTAGGGGATGGTAACCAGCTAAAATGAGCACCAAAGAAAACATGGCATAAAAAAAGCCAGTTTGTCCTTATTAATAAAAATAAAAAAAAGCCAACAAATTTTCAAATTTAAAAAACAACTATCTTACCACAAGATATCCGAAGGTAAGTCCTGTTCCTATAACAACTAAATGTGGATATCTACCAATGATGTCTGATGGCGACAAATAATCCCTGCACCAAAACTCATCCAAGTGCTTATATGAACAAAAGAATAATAGAATAATGTGAATGTCTTTCAAACAAACTGGATACAAAATTGGTGCATCTTAAGTTGAGTTATACCACACAAGCACTCCTCCCACGAGTACAACAAATGGGTAAAGCTGCCAAAGAAAAAAAACACATTAACAAAGCAACAAGATTTTAGAGAAAGAATATCCTATGGGAAAAAAGTATTACCATTGCCAATGCAAGTGGCATGCTTCCGTTCTTTGCCTTCACAACCTTATAAACATTACTAACACTGTATGGAACAAAAAGATAATGCTGACCATCAAATAAATTAAGGACAACAGCCTACAGAAACACAAGTATCATTCTATACTAAATGTTGGAAAATATTGGTTTATATCATATGCAGAGATATCTATGCTAACTATTATCAGGTTCTGGATAATATAAGGAATAGAATTCTACATACTTTAAAATACCACCAAATGGACATAACAACAAGAATAAAGTATGTCATAATCCTATACTTGTCTTGAGATGATAGAGTTTAGGTAAGGAAAGAGAAAATGAATAGAGACTGTAAATAATAGGATATTAAATTAATATGGGCTAATATGGTATGATACAAAGCACTTGCCCTACATACTGGACTACTAGTCTTAATTAAGAGGTTAAATTAATTTTCAAGTCCCTGAACAATTTGATAATTTTTAATTAGGTCCTGAACTTTTTTTCAATTAGGTTCCTGAACTTGTATTTGTTTTTTTAATTAGGTCCCTAATGCAAGAACCTAATTAAAAAAAATACAAGTTCAGTGGCCTAATTAAAAAATAAATACAAGTTCAGGGACCCAATTGAAACCAAAAAAAAAAGTTCAAGGACCTAATTAAAAATTTGGTAAAAGTCCAGGGACCCACAGAGTAATTAAACCTAATTAAAAAGGAAACAAATGAGGACGATCCCTGACACAACTGTAAAGTTGTGTCTTGGTGACTTGTTGATCATGGGTTCGAATCCGGAAACAGCATCTTTGTATATGCAAGGGTAAGGCTGCGTACAATATCCCTCTCATTTACCTGCGCATAGCGTGGAGCCTCCGGGCAATGGGTACATAGTTTTTTTATAAAAAAAAGGAAACAAATCAGGAAATTTAATGAAATCCAGAAACCTCTCCTAAGAATTCATCTAAAATAGTCTAAAAATACAATAGAGATATTGATCTACTATGAAATATTTTCCAAATTCTAACCTTCAAAATAAAGCTAACTAAGCTTTAAGTGGTTACAAATGAGTAAGTTCTTACACGCGTTCACAGGTAGTAGGCTCTATAAGACATGACTAGAAATGATACTCAGGGTTGCAGGAGACATCAGAAAGATAGACATTGCAAAAAAGATAACTTGGCAATACAGCAGTAATGATCATCAACATGAGAATATTTTTTGGCAAGCAAACAGGCAGAGCTCTAGCCCAAACTTTTTCAATCCACATTTGAAAGCTTCAAACAGCAGAAAAATGTAAAAGATTGGCAGAACTGGAACAGAAAAAATAAGAAAATGGAAAGTTTATTTAAATCAATCCCCCCTTCGTAGCTCAGTGGAGATGAATTCATAAACTGGAATAAGCCAAACTATATCTTTGAAAAACTAAGCCAGTATGCACCATAACCATGGAGAATTCATCAAAAAGGATGACTCATCCTTGATATTGGAGAAACGATCATCAGTTCATACAAGAGAGGAGGCTGGCTTATATGAATCACATTTATCAGTGTATGAATCACTGATGAGAAAAAAGTCAGTTGAATGACAATCAGTGGAAGAATAGTAGTGACCACTGGTATGATTGTCAATCAACTATTGGAATAGTTGTTTGCTAGAAGAGATGTCACCATCTAAAGCATAAATGTCGGAATGAGGATGAAACACGTGTTTTAGCCTTGAACCAACTGTGGGATTACAAGAAGCCGGGGTTCAAGGAACAAATGCCAAAAACTGCACCATAATAAACCTGAAACTCTTCGAGCAAAGGTACATCACAACATAGAGTTTATTTGGACAAAATAAGGACGAATCTGGGTAGAGAACAAGACAAGTCAATCAGTGCAACAGTAACCAGAAGAATTTACATGTGCCAACTAAGGTTTTGGTGACCAGAATTTCTCACATCTAACAGGGTGGCAGGGTCACCTAAGAGAGAAGTGTCAAACTTTAGGTATCTCAGCAGTGGAAAGAAAAGTAACAGGGCAGGTCAAAGAAAAAGATACCACTCTAATACCATGTTGAAATTACAGGTTAGACAAGCAAAAAACAGTAGGGTGAATAGAGATTCATATTAACAGGACCTTAAATCGATATGATGTATTATATAATGTGATGCAAAATATAAAGCAATAAATCCCATTTATAGTAGTAACCCTAGACTTCAAAATTGTAATCAAATCAAATAAGGAAACAAACCGAGAAAAATAATTAAATCAGGAAACCACTCCACAAGATCATCCAAGAAACTATACAATATTCTAAGATACAATAAAGACATTATTAATTATTTCTATATTCAAACTAGGATCTCAGTTTCAGTCCATCAATGCTGAGTATAACTAGTAACAAAATAACAACCAAATGGTATAGTTCAACCTTAATGATAATATCTTAGATATCAGTGTTAGAAAAAAAGCAACAAATTTTATTCCAAGAATTAGTAGGGTATTGCACATGCTAAAGAAGATTCAACTTCAATAATTTTAGCTATACATACTTGCACGTGACTGTTGGTGTAACACCAAAAGCTATCATTAAACACAATATAGCTTTGAATGTTGGGATTCCTGAAATGCACAAAGAAAAATAAAAATCAAGCAGTGATTTATCAAAAACATTCACTATAGTCCATATATATAAACCAATACTTTATTAGGATGAGCTACACTACACCACCCAAAGGATACTAAGCTCAGATCATACTGGACAAGCAAATGGAACCCACCCTGCTTGTTTATGTTAATGGAGGAGCCAACCTTAACTTTATTATTCCATGTTTATTAGAAAAGTACACAAGAATGAATATATAAGATTGTCATTGGCTAGCTTTTTTATATCATTTTAATTGATATGTTTTTACTATTAATTATAAAGTCCACTGTCCACTTTACTTTTTATTTGTTTCTAGTTTCTAAGAGTTTGTAAAGAAGATTGGAAAAACAAGATTTTGTTGTTTTCACCAAATTCTTTTTTAAATCCCTGAAGGTAGAAAACAAAGGGAAAACAAGGAAGTGTTCTTTTTTTAATAGTAGTTAAAACACATCAACTGAAAATGAAAACTAAAAAATCCACACCAAGTACTCTTAAGTCTTAATAAACATAGTATGATCTGTTCAGTACTATTGGTTTCTAGCAATATTGATAATATGATCTTAAGTTACTGCATAGATTGTGAATTAAAAAAAATGAAAAGATGCCCAAAAAAATTAATATGAATTGAGGACTTCAAACTAAAGGGCTGTACACTAAGAAGGAAAAACTGGCTATCTGAACCAGACATTGAAGTAAAGAACTTACTGTAGTACATAGCAAAAAATTTGAGATAAGAAAATTGCCATTCCAGACTTTAAATAACATACTCTATATAGCAAAGGGTGTACCGTCTTAAGACAATAAACTAGATCCATGTTTGGTATATCGACAAGTTTTATGTTGGCTGTATAGTTTAGTAGTCACACAAAAATGATTTATCCACACAGGTAAAAATATGTTCGTTATGCCTATTTACCAAAATACCAAGCTAATATAACACACAAGCAAGCATCTGCACTGACAAGGACATCTTGTCATCTAGGTATCCAGTGAACATGCAGAACTAAGAGCTAGATTGAAAATAGGACATATTGCTGTAAATTGAATATTTTTTTCATGTAAAAGACAATCAAATGTACAAAAAGTTGTCTCCAAATGCATGAAAAGCCTTCAGCAAAGGAAATAATAAAAAAGCAATTTAGGAGGTGTTAAATATGAAACTTGGAACAGGTATGATAACTACCACAAATAGCAATATAAACCTTTTGGTCCAAAACAGAAAGAAGACTAGATAGCAAAGACGTCTTACCCGCAAGATAAGGAAGCCAATTTAAAAATGGCAAAGACTTCCCAAATTGCTGAACCCACCACTCAGCACCTGTATAATCAATAATAATAATAATAACAATAACAACAACATACATGGGATTCTAAGCAAACTTAGTAGCACTGTGTGCATAAACACAAAGAAAGTCCATACCCACGATAGCAGTGAAAAAGTGAGAGATGTATATTATCATAAGACCCTCTGTAGGCCCATTTATAACAGGCAGTATTAGTGTGTTGGTGAAATAGCTGCATCCAAAACAACATTGAAAACATAATCAATATTCCTAGTCTGTCTAACAATATTCCTATACTGCAATTACAATACTGTGTGACTTTCGCTGTAAAAAATAAAATAAAATACTTTGTGACTTTCTAATAAAAACTTAAAAAAAAACATTTTAAGGAAACAAAAGAAAACAATATAATATAACATATTTATCATATATTAATGAACATGATAACTTACTGCTCCCAGGTTGCACCATAAAATGTAATTGCAGATATTAACCACCACCAGAAAGTACTCCTTCCACACATGGCTGTGCTCCCAAAAGCCAATGCTTCAAACTGAAAATAACACAGATGACTGTCTTTATTGTCTTTCAATGATTTAAAAATAATAGCCAAAGCTATAAGAGACATACTGTGCAAGCAAGTGCGTCACACCCTGTAAATACAGTTGAAAATATCTTCATTAATGACAAACAGGTAAGCATAATGGAAACAATAGAATGGAAAACACAATGCAGGAAAATCACCATGATCAAAGAGCTCCCCCAATGGGCTTGAGGAATTTGTTCGTCTAGCTTGCTTCCCATCAACAGCATCAAATGTCTAGAGTGCACGCACACAAGAAAAGAATAAATGAAATAACTATACCAAATAATGGAAACTAAGGCATCATGTAGTAAAACTCTTCCATGAATAAACCATGAGTATTCCTTAGTTGCCAAGACATAAACTGCACATGGAACAACTAAACATAGTATATATAAATAATCACAATAGCAATGTGGAAAAGATAAAAAGGTTCAAATATTCTTTTTGTTGGGAAATTCCTCTGCAATAAGAAACAGAAGGTCAAATGTAAACATGTTTCGAACTTAGGGTTCAAGAATTTCAACAACATCACAATCATAAATATAAAAGGCTTCAACCATTAGAGCACTAGGTTTATGCATCT
This sequence comes from Glycine latifolia, assembly GCA_013407115.1. Taxonomy (NCBI): domain Eukaryota; kingdom Viridiplantae; phylum Streptophyta; class Magnoliopsida; order Fabales; family Fabaceae; genus Glycine; species Glycine latifolia. Next base: position 27,278,823 of record CM023948.1, on the reverse strand, counting down.
AAAAAATTCCGCAATATAAATCATTTATTCATTGTGAAACAACACTACAGTCATTAATGTGCTTGAAATGAGATCAAGATTCAAGGGCAACTGATTATATAAGTAAAATTTATCAGCAATGATTGCCATTAAGTCAGAAAAACAGGGCTACCCAACATAAAGATTGATTCTAAGGTCAATGGACAGAGAATTTAGAAAGTACTGCACTATAAGTATTTAAGCATACCTGGTATAAAAACAGAAGTAGTCCATGGGCAAAATGAACCCATCTTGGAGGAGCTGTGTCCAATTGTGGGGAGTATATCTGAAAAATAAATAAATAAATTTAAGTATAATAATGAATCTAGGAATTCACTGTTTCAATACAGCCATTCATTATGTCCAAACTCCCTACCCTAACCATGTAAAGAATAGTTCAAGAAAAGAAATTAACAATAAAGCATGAAATTAACCAACAATCTCAAAAAAACTTCATATTCTGGTTGTTATAGTTGCAAATTTCATTCTATCATTTGACAAAAATGAAAAAGAAAGTGAAGCATTGGAAAGCTATAACTGTTATGACTTCAATTTACGAAGTAGCACGACTAATGGCCTCAGGTTCCACTTACATAACCAAGCAATGCAGACACTAGTAAGAACATAAATCCCATAAGAGTTATCTGCAATCAAGCAATTGATGATTCATCAGTGCCAATGTTGTAGCTTATGATAACAACAGTAACAATTACAGATGACGCTACAAGAAGAAAGGAGGCAAAGGCGTACCATGTTTGGACTGCAAAGATGAAGAATGCCAAGAGATCAGGATAAATAAAAGAAAAAGGTATGAGTTAGTGTATTCATTACTCAAAAACTAGAGTTGCAAAAAAATAAACCATTTTTTTGCCAAAGTGCAAATGATTATTATCTTAATAAGTGTGTGTATGTGGTTATAGCTAGAAATGTCAAACAAATATTTCAATCAGGAGGTGAACCCTTCACATGCACATAACCTCAGCATCAGATGATAACAACTATAAGTGACTAGATGATTTCTATTCCACAGGACAATGAAAACACATCTATGCAAACAATATCATTTTGGAAATTTCCTATAGGGAATACTCTAACTTCTAGTGATGGTTGTATCAGCAATTTTAAGACAATAAGTGAATACAAGAAAAGCAAATAAAACAGCCGTTCATATATCAACCAAAATTTAAAGATTATGAAGATATCCTAAAGCTAAGGGTAAATTTGTGTGTATTCATTAAAACTGATAATGATATTATCAAGTTACAGTAACTATAACAAAAACAATATTATTATATAAAATTTATAAAAAAATAAAAAAATAAAAAGTTCCGTGGCTAGGATAATAACACAATCTGCCCAAATGAAGTTCATAATATGATTTATCATGCTTGAGGTGAAGAGATGTTTCTACATTATAAGATAATTAAGACAAAGAAAAAGAACTTAGTTTCTTTCAAATGATAAAAGTACTCACGGCATCCATAGGGGGAAAAAATTAACAAAGCGACTCCAAAAGGGTTGTAGTACATATTTGGCCACGTAGGAATGATCTACTCCACTATATTTATATCTGTGCAGAGCTGCAACACCATGAGCCCCAATATATCCCATTTGTTCTCTGATAAAACTCCGAAATATGCTTCAAGGACCAGTTAAGCCTCAGCACAACCTGCTAAACTTTGAAAATGAACAACTAAACCAAATAAATGTAGGAATTTGCAAGATCCCCAGTTGAAAACTGACACAGCAGATTGAATTTGAATATCACAACATTAACTTTAACAAATTTGAAAAGAAATCCATAATGCAAACTGATTAACTGACAAGAAAAGGCCAGAATTATTAATGTATTTTACACTTAAATAATACATTTTTAAGAGGTGTCCAAATCAAACACAGAATCAATCTAAAGCTATTGGGGGGGAAACAACTATTTTACATAAAAAGTATGAAAATGGGGAAAAAAACATATCAAACAAACAAATAAGATCCCATGAAAGAAGCCAAACAAAAGGAAAAAATTAAGTCATATTTAGCAGCCATATTTTAATCATGTTAGTAAACAATTTTTTATTCAGGCTAGTGCATCAAACATGCCTTTAGGACTCTTAGCAGTAACCAGCAAATAGTTATGTAAAGTGAACTTTGTAATAGTTTTTACCATGAAGGTAATTAGTCAATTTATTTTGAAAATGAACAAAAAAATGGTTAAATATTATACTCTTAATTGTTATCTGCATTTTCTAGCCCTTTCTTTGGTGCAGAATGGCACATTTTGATACCTCTTACTGTCTCACCTTAGACTATTAGTGTAAAGCACGTTAAAAGAGAATTCACAATAGAAATTAAAAAAAGAAAGTACACAAAGAATACTCAATTACCTAAATAATCAAACAAGCTGATTACAGATAAGATGTTATTTTCTTCCTTGTACCAAATCCTATTTTTTATATTTGAAAATGACAAGTTATTCAACTTTTGAAAATATTTTCATACTCTAATTGGTAGCAGAATCCAATCAATCTATCACACACAAATTACAGGTTATTACTGAAAGCCACTTAAGTGAAAGCACACATTCTCAGATTAGTAACATCATTTTTAAGCTTAAATCCCTAAAATGGAAAATAAACCATGACCTTCCTTGAAAGCTCAACAATTCTAGGACACATTAATTACTTAAACCAACATACAAATTATGCTTGCAAATTAAGCCATTTCAAATCAGCCAGTGTTGTATATCAAACCAGTCAATATCTAAAAAATAATAAAAACACATCTTATACAGTATACATTACTGAATTCAAGATTTATGCAGGGTTTTATTAACACAAAACGCATACAAATCAAAGCAAGCATATACGTTCTGTTTCATCTCACCAATCAAGTAAAACTAAAGTTGGTATCATTGTCTATAAGACTATAACTAATGACTGAATACAATATATATGTAGCTGAACGAATACAGTGGAAAGACAAATTAACACAAAATTCAGTTCACTTCTAGGAATAAACATAATTGAAATCTTTCACCTCACTGCAAACCCCATTGATTCTCTCTTTCTTTCAAAAGCACAAACCTATTAGCCTCAACCCTCAAGTAAAAATCATCCACCAAACAGAACACACCCCACAATGCCAAATTTGCATTATCTAAACAAACCATCAAACGTTTTCAAAAACAAACAAACAAACACAAAGTCAAATGCTCATAGTCATAGCAACTACACATCACAAATACATGTCATGAACTATAAGATCCATGTCTAAACCACAAAAGGCAAAAGATGAAACTCATATAAAATGGAACTCAATCAATACACCTTTCAAAGCTAACACCCAAATCTGAACAGAAGATTTTTCCGTTCTCACAGCAAAACCACCATTCAAAAACGAAAAACAAGCACAAACACTTAAAAGGGCAAGATCAAAAAGGAAACTTTAACTGGATCCGACAAAAGTAAAAGCATCCAATGATACCCATTTGAAAAAATTAAGATATTTTTGTATAAAAAAAATTGAATCGCAATAACAAATCATGTTACAGCAAAATAATAGAGATTTGAGTTTCAAGTTTAAAATTGGTTATGCATTGCAATATTCTCCATCTTATTTTGCAAATGCCAAAAGTTCTTCATCTGCTACAATGGTTTGTTGCTCATAATTCCAACCAAGACCGGTGTCTTTCTCAACCAACTTAGCAAAAGACTGAAAACCCTTTTGCAACGCATCTTGTTTGTTTTTTAACTGAATCTTGTCATAAGCACACCTTGTTCTCTCTTGGAATTTTTTCTCTAAATTCTTCCACCCTTCTTTACTAAAACGTGTTCCTGGCCTGTTCCCAGCATCTATCTCTTCGATAAATATTCTCAAAAAATTTCAGTTTTGTTGTCATCCTACTTAGCACAGTCCTTTTTGGGTGGCATTCTAATATTTTAAACGATAAAAACATAACCATATTCTAAAATAATAAATCTGTCATTCATCTAAATCATTTTAGAAAAAGGGCAATTAAGAAACTATTTTAAATGAGTAACATACTAATTGCATGGCAGACATTTACAAGGAAAGGTATATCAATAAACTTATACCAAGCTCAAATACACAAAGAAGATAATTGATAAAAAAAAACTAAAATATTCCCTTGAATGTTAAGAGCCCCATACTAGAAGTACCCAAAGACAAGTCACCAAAGTGACAAGAAAAGAAAATTACATAAATCGGCCTAACCTCCCAAAGACTGGTGCTCTGTGTGCAAATAAATGCAAATTAAGCAATTGTTCCCACAAAAACCAATCGAGCTCCTGACGAAAGTAGCCTATCCACATATATAAAATTTATAAAATGTTGAAATGTATAGCTTCTGTCCACGTTGCTACCAACCAAGATCATCATCCAATAACCCATCATCAAAACAAAAGCCGCACAATTAAAGTTACTAATCGAGCCCCATCATCAAAACAAAAAAATTCCCCCTGCATATTATACTCAGACCACCAAAACTCAAAGCAATTCTGGAGGAGTACCAAAAACATTTAACCCAAACAACAACAAAACTGATTCAGGATAATTATTCAAAATTATAGAGCACTTCACGGCAAAAATTAGTGACTCGGGATGGGAGTTTACGAAATGGGATAGATTCAAAATTAAAAATAAAAAAAAAAACGATTCCACATTTGTCCCCAAACAACAAAGGATGAACCCTAAACTCAAATAACAACAACAACAAATCGAACAATGGAGAATTACGAGAGATTAACAAACCTGCAGCGGGATCGAAGTGAGCACCAGCGGGATCGAAGTGAGCACCAGCGGGATCGAAGAGGCTGCAGAGAAAGAGAAGCACCAACTTTGTTAGGTCATGAGTGAGAGACCTCTCTCTTCGCGGTTGGATGCGGATCCTCTACAGCCTACTACATTGTCTCCAGCACAATTATAGTCCCTTGGATTAGTTAAACGGTTGAGATTAAAAGAGTTCCAAAGTTGCATATAAGAGCAAATTAGATTCATATCCTTGAGAGGATGGCCAAAGTCCCACTGTTGGCAAAAAAATACCTCAAATGTCATGCCTGCATTACAAATTCCCCAATTATCACATGGAGAAATTCTTTAGGCTTCCAGCGAAATAGGCTTGCTTTGGTGGCGTCCTTCTGTTGGTCACGTAATTCGTTACAGGGACCAATAAATTAAGTGATCACAATGTCAGTGCTCAGGTAAAAATGGGGCAGGACACATGTCAACCTGTGGTATTTCGCTGAGGTGGCTAGCGAATTAGGTGCATCCATGACACGTGATCAATAACGGGTAGGACACGTGTCACGCTGCTAGAATTGGTGGTGATATTAAACTTCAAATAGTCATAACTTTTGATAGAAATGTCCGATCGAGGCGTACGATATATTAAAACACTAGAAATTAAGAGAAGTAATTAAAAAAATAAAAAATATCATTAAATTAACTAATTAAATTATTAAAAAAGTAAAAAAAAAAAAGAAATTTTTGGATGATCGAATACTAAATCCTAATTTTGAGCTACTTAGAGACATTTTTTGGAAAAAATTGTTGACCAAATCCCCTTTGGAATTTGCAAAGCCTTCCTCTCTCAATTTCGAGCGTTTTGACACAGACCGCGCCTCAATCAGACATTCCTATCAAAAGTTATAACCGTTCGAAGTTTAATATCATCACACCACACCACAAATTCTGCAACGTGACATGTGTCCCAATGATCAACGTAATTCGCTGCCCCCCAAGCGAAATACATATGCAGCGCCACGTGTCTTGCCCGGTCAGCCCGCCCAACACGAAGACGCCACATCAGCTTACATAATTCGCTTTCCTTGGTGGCAAAATATGTCACGTGGCATTCTGGCAAATAAGTTTCTAGGCGTGGCATTCAGGGAATTTAAATTTTAAACAATGGCCACTGTCTCTCACATCCTTTGAGTTCAAGACTTATTATACGTGCATTCCCTCCTTAGTTTACCCTGCACAAAACTCCCTAGCTTTTGCACTGTCACAGTCTTAGTTACGTTAAACAAAACACATCACGTGCGATGCACATGCCTTTTTAATGAAATTCTAGGATGTTTATGCCCTCTTCCTCCTCATATCCCCTGTTACAACAAGAACACCAAAGTTCAATATATTCATATTCAAACTCAAGAACACCAAACCATCAAACAGCAAACCAATTTCAATATATTTAAATTCAACTAATTAATTTTTTTTTCATTCGGGTTTAATTTTCTATAAAGGCTAACCACCATCCAAGTGCTTTAATAATCTTTCATCCTTTCAAGATTAATCTCTTAACCTGTACATTAAAATGTAATTTTTGCATGATCTTAAGTAAATCCAACGTAGCTATTTGAAAATAACAAAGAAGAAACTGTAAGTTTTAAAATATACTTTATGATTTAATCATGCTCATACACAAACAACGTAAATTATTAGATCAAGTGTGCAAAAATTAATATCATAAATATCTCTCGTCATTATTATTCCCGTTTGCTTCGAAGATGAGTTGCAATTGTTCGTGAGTGTTTTATAAATCTTCCAAACTCTTGCTCTATTGCACAGATAGTGTATTGCAATTTTATGAGAGTGAGCTCAGGGACCCCAAACATACACTATATATAGAACCTAACCATCTTGCTTCCTAAACAGATGCATAACTCACTTCCCACCGGCTTGCTTAGGTTTTTCATTTCATTCAAGGTATTTGAAACATGAATTGTAGAACCAGAATCAATTTACCATGTGTTATGACTAATATTAATCATATTAGATTCATAACAAACTAAAGAGGTAGGTATACTTTTCTTTTCAAACCATAGCTTGAACTTAGGATAATCTTTCTTCATGTACCCCTTCTTTTTGCATAAGAAATATATGAATTATTTCTTAATTTCAGCTTAAGGTGGTATTTTACCACTTCTCTTGTTCTTATGACCTTTCTTACTATCCTTCTTTTTCAGTTATCATAAGAGAACTCTCTCATTGTTCCAACTGCAACCTCTCCTCCTGAACACACATGGTCATGAGTTTATTAACAGACCATTTGTCTTAATGTGTGTTGCATGATATTTTAAAGGGACCATATGATGTTGGGAAAGTATTCAAAATAAAATGCACTAGAAAGAGTCAGACATGTTCACCTCTAGAGTTTTAAGTTGAACTGCAATATCTCTCATCTGCATTATGTGCTCATGCACATCCCTCGGAGTATTGAGCTTTATGAAAGAAATTTTCATTATTAAGATACAGGTCAATGTCTTCCCTAAAATCTCAAATTGTTCATCAATAGACTTCAGGAGCACTCTCACATTGTCATACTGTTCAATTGAGCCCTAATACTGATCGATATCTTAGTCTTAATGAACATCACACAGAGTCGATTGGATCTTTCCCATTTCTCATACAGATTCACCTCCTCTCAATCCTCTAGTTCATTGTTATATGGTGGCTCAGTTTCCTGTATGGTTGGCAAAGTGGCCCAGCCCGCAAAAAATGGGGCGGGGCGGACTGGCCCACTTTTGGAAAGTGGGCTGGAAATGCTAGCCCGCCCCGCTTGAATGCGGGCCAGCAGGCCAGCCCGCTTAAAAAAAATTAATTTTTTTAAAAAATACAAAAAAATATAAAAAAATACAAATGTGATAATTAAAAAAATACAAAATTAAATAAAAGTAAACAATTTAAAATTAATACTAAATAACTTATGTCATGTGATAATTTACAAAATTACATCACTTGTAAATGGAATTTATGGATGTAAACTGTCCAAAGTATAATATGCTAGCAATGAAAGACTATTTAAAAGTATCATTATCATAAACATTTTGATATTAAAACTTAAAAATTAATTAGAATACACTCAGAGTGTAAAAGAGCATAAATTAAAATAACATACGTATTTCAAAATATGTTAAATATATCTATTTAATTTTAATATTTAATATTTTAAATAATATTGGCCCAGCGGGCTGAACCGCCCCAGCCCACGTTTGGCCCGCAGTTTTGTGGGCCGGATTGGCCCGCCCGCTTTTTAATAGCGGGCTAGAATTATCAACCCAGCCTGCATTTTTTTGCGGGCTAAACGGGTCGGCCCGGTGGGCCAAACCCGTTTTGTCATCCCTAGTTTCCTGATAGTATAATCAATGACCATATACACTAGCGTCAGTAGAATTGTTTCCTTCCAAATAGAAAAATTATCCCCTTCCAATTTCACGACATTAATTGTATTAATAGGTTGTATAACTGCAAAATATTTCAACATATATTTTTATCATTAAAATTTAAGACAAAAATAATGTATCATGTTTTAACAATGTAAGTCATGCTTATAAAGTTATGAATTTAGCGATATAAAATTTGTCTATAGGCTAAAAGTTTAATTCAATTAAATTCACATAAACCTTATGATAAATCTATCAAGTTATATTTCTTGATCCCTATGGGCAAATCAATAAATATAATTTAATATTTTATCTTAATTAATCATACAAATTATAATATAAATTCATGTGAGATAATATCTACTATATTATATATGGCTAATTATAATTAATATCATCTACCTTATGTGATCTAAAGACTCTTAATATATAACATAAATAATTAAAGTTGTTCTGGCTAAGCTTTAATTAATTAAATTACATAAATCACTTAATATTATCTTTATATTATTGCATCAAACTATAAGCAGCAATGTCAAATAATTAAATATTAGAATTGCAATAGGAATAGTAGCATGAAAAGTGTAACAATGAATTACAATATTATACCTAATTCCTTATATGATCTTTAAACAACTTAAATATATAATTTTAATCAAATTATAGATGTTGTGACTAATCCATAATTAATCAAAATTATAAAGATTATTTAGACATAAAACTTAATCATATGAGAATAAATCATATTATGCTCTTCAAAATCAAGATATAAAATAATGATGAATAAAATTCTCATATACAATTTCATAATTGAAACATAATATTCTACATTTGATTTAATATATATATGCACAAAATAAAAATTTCCAAAATATTTTCATGCATAAAACAAATCAAAACTCCACAAATTGCAAAAGTAATCAGAAACTAGTAAATATCAAATAACCTCGAATGGCCCAGTGGCTCATGTTAGTTTTAGTAAATGGTAGGTTATCGGTTTGAGACCTAGACCGCGCATAAACAATTGGAACCTTAATTCTTAATTAGGTCACTTCCCGTGAGTGCATTATGAAGGAAATACTTACTCAAAAGTCTCAAATATATGATATTTGGTACAAGTATTTTTGGAAATTGGATTGAATCGATTTTGAAGAGAAAAATTATTTTATTCAATTATTTCAATTTTGTTAATTTATCATTCAATCAGTTTAGTTTAAATCCAACCTGATCCAATAAAATTTAAAGCAATATATTTCAGTTTTAATCCTACTTTCAATTTTTTATAGAAAATATTAAATAAAATGTAAGATATATAATAAATATAATAACAAATAATATCAAATATCAAATATCAAATATCAAATTTTTATTTATATGTCATTATATAACTAATTATAGAATATTTGTTAACGGAAATAATCAGTAAAAATATATTTAATTAAATATATTTTTATAAATAAATATAAATTATATGATAATTTTATAAATATACAAGAATTAAAAATAGAAATGAGTGATATTAATAATATTATAAATTTATAAATAAAAATATATACATATGTATAAGTTCGATTTGGAATGATTTCTAAAATCAAATCCAAAATCCTATTTAATCTAATAAAAAAATTTGGTTTTCCAATTTTTTTTCGATTTGATTTTTGATTTATTCGGTTTTATTTTTTGGATCATTTTTTTAGTCTACATTGGATTGGATGGATTCATGGACACCCTTCTTAGCTAATCCAATAAATTGATGAAAAACATATTTTTTATTTTAAAAATAGTGTATACAAATTATCAATATTCATATTTTAAAGTAAAAATATATACAGTGCGTATTCAAAAATGTAAAAATATCATAATTAAATATAACTTGCAATTTTGGTTTATAGGTGTCATTATCTCTATATACTTAAATGGTTTACAGTTTACTATAGTAACTTCGATTGAAATAGTAATCACAAAAAACTGTCATATACCAATTTAAAAGTATTAATGGTTTGACTAATTAGCAATTAATTAATATTTTTATAATAAATATTACTAGTTTAGGCTAATTAACAATTAATTAATGATATATATTAATGTTCATTATTAATAAAATTATTTTTAATATGATTTTATATTATTAGCATTAATTTATAATATATGAATAATTATTTAGTTTTTTTAAGAATAATTTATTGTTTAAAAACTGCAATTGTAGTTGTCCTTTCCTTGCTGTATGTCAGCGTGCGTGACGCAAAGAATTCATTTCTATTTACATGCAAACTTAACCAACAATTTCGTAGAAGCCATGAATAATTATTTGTTGATCACTGTTTAAATATTTTTGAAGGTTCTTGCTGGCACATTGTGTAGTCTTTCAATTCTCTTGTAGCATTTCTTGCAATCAAAGAATTCTCACCACTAAAACTGGATCGAAACGTTTTGTAAGTATTTTTATTGCACCCATTTCTTTGGATCATGGAAGAATCATGTGCTACAAGTTCATAGTTTATAGACAAGTTGAGTCAGTTGACCACTTTGAGTATTCTACAATATACGTCAAGTTCATGAATCACGGATTGGGAGGGAGGGTTACTATTATTCTATTTTCAATGAATAGCCATTAGCCAAATGCAGTTTTTAAACAAATATTGTTTACAATCGTGTTGTGTGGTGTCTTCTCTTTAGCTAGAGCATTTGCTTGTGTTTCTTTTATGGTATGATCAGTATTCACTATGATGTGCCTACATCAGTTTTCATTTCCTTCAATTTGTTTCTCCTAGTTACTCATTAGTGAGTTTACAATAACTCATGTAACTTAACCAACTAAGTTAGACTCTCTTGATTCCTAGTTTCTCATTTATAGAGTGTTCAAATATTTTTAATTTTTAGGAGAGCAGCCAATGGGGAGGTCATGTTTTCCCAAATGCAAGCTTGCCAGAGTAATGGGTTGGATACAGATCATTCTGGGAGGGTTGGTCATCTTGGTAAGCCTTTTGAGTCTCACTAGATTCTACGCAGCAGGATTTTTCCTCCACAATGAAGACATATGTCAACACTTCTACAATGTGAGGGATGTTTCTGATGGTTTTGACGTCAAATCATTCTCTGATAGAGTTGGAGAAGTGATAGACATGTTGGAAGCTTTGCAGGCCAAGCTTGAGTCAAAAGTTCAAGAAATGGAGAAAAACAAAGCCATCATGTTGGACAAGAAGTTTCTAGAGGATCAAATAGTTAGGCCTCTTCATAGTGCTAATGTTGCTCTAAGGCAGATTCAAGTTCCGAAGGTTGATGAAGGGATGAACTCCACAGTGAAGGAGGATCATTTGATCAATTTTTTCATCATTGAGGAGATTAGAAAGTACATAACCCCAAAGGAGAATAGGGTTGGTAAGATCAACCTATATGGGATAGACAAGGTTTACAACACAATAGGCCATGCTTGTGTTTTGCACAATAAAGAGTTAGAGAAGTACATGGACTATGACATTGGCTCCTATTGTGATGATGATTGGAATTTGGCTCAGAAGCTTATGCTTAATGGGTGTGATCCTTTGCCTAGAAGAAGGTGTTTGACAAGGGCCTCGAAGGAGTACCAAAAACCTCACCCCATCAATGAGTCACTTTGGAGACTACCAGATGAAAGAAATGTGAGGTGGGGGAATTACCAATGCAGAAACTTTGAGTGCTTATCAAGCAAGAATCCAAAGAGGGGTTACTCAAAATGCATTGGATGTTTTGAAATGGAAAAAGAAAAGCTGAAATGGGTCTCTAATAGTAATAATAGCTCACTTGTTGTGGACTTTTTTATCAGTGATGTATTGGCAATTAAGCAAGGAGAGGTTAGGATTGGACTAGACTATGGCATTGGCACAGGCACATTTGCTGCAAGAATGAGGGAGCAAAATGTGACAATTGTCTCAACAGCACTCAACCTTGGTGCTCCTTTCAATGAGATGATAGCACTTAGGGGTTTGGTTCCTTTGTATGTCACATTGAATCAAAGGCTTCCATTCTTTGATAACACTATGGACTTGGTGCACACCACTGGTTTCATGGATGGTTGGATTGATCTTTTGTTGTTGGATTTTATATTGTATGATTGGGATAGAATTCTAAGACCAGGAGGTTTGTTGTGGATAGATAGGTTTTTCTGCAATAGAAATGATTTGGATGACTATATGTACATGTTTCTTCAATTGAGGTACAAGAAACACAAGTGGGTTATTTCTCCAAAGTCAAAGGAACAGGTATATCTCTCTGCATTGCTGGAAAAACCTCCTAGAGCCATATGAGCACAATCAATTTCTTGTCCTTTTTTTTCTCCTAATGTTTATTTATGTGGTTGTATTCTTAGATATGTATGACTGTATGAGTAATCAAGATTTTTTTTTGTTTTTTCTTTTCTTTTGGATATCCTTCCTGGTACGGATTTTCACTGTAATAAATTACAAAAAGTAATGCAATCTGCAATGTGATGGTATCTTGTATTTAATCTCCTACATAAAAATTTCTCTTCATTATCAAAGAAGGAACAAAAATAAAATGTCAGTCTCCTCACTTATAGGAAAGATCCGACATATTTTTAAGCCAAAAATAAATTTAAATAATTTATTAAAATAACTATATTTTTCTGAAAGTTTATCTTTTAAGCCTTTTAGATACGACATCATTATTAAATTATTATAATCGAATTCATTTAACACTTATTTTTATTTTTATCGAAAATGAAGTTAATCCATTTAATCATTGTTGATCTTTAAATAAAATTTTATTAATATTAATTTTGAAAAACTTCTTTTTGAAAGAATTATAAGAATTGTTAACATTATTTTCTAAGTGATATATACATTTGGAAAATAATGAACTCTTTTTATATAATTAAATATGTCAATTAACATATCATTTTTTCACATGTATATTTGTTTATATTCACTTGTATATTTTTTTATATAACTTTTAGTTATGTATCATTAAAAGTTTATTAATTCATATACAACGACTTAATTAAAATTTAAAAAGTACTTCTAAGAACAACAATATCAATAATTAGTTATGTTCAAATACTAAAATGACAACAAGTTATTAAATTTGAAGATTAAATTGAAATGTCATTTTAGACTCATGACAATCATGTGAATGGTATGCGGCAACTATCAACTATCACATCATCACCAGAGGTGTCACATAGGCAAGCATGTTAGGAATAACATAGATGAGTTAACAATAGAATCAATTTGTAGCACTTTTTACAAATTCGAAGATTAAATTTAAAATTTTCATCTTTCAAAGATTAATATATCAGTACAACACCTCATATTTTCATAGAGAAAAATGGATATTTAGTATTGACCCTAAATTTAACCACCTTGTGTAGCAAATAATCTTTTTTCACCTTAAGTAGTTTTTGTTTCTTTATGCATCAAAGTTTAGGATCTTAGATTCTTAATTCATGAGTCTCATTAGACATTGAAGTCTAGGGACTTGAATCATGCACTCCCCAGGTTGAATCATGCACTCCCAGGTTGAATTATGTACCCTCCATTATTTAGTGAAAATACAATAATACTCTTAATGAAATTTCCACCACCCATCTCTCAACCTTAACACCTCTTTTTTTCCTTCTCTCAACCTGTGACGACATCTTCCTCAACAACACACCCCTGTGATGGCATCCCTTCCTCGATAGCACACCTACCACGACGACATCCCTTCCTCAACGACACACCCACCATGACGGCTCCTCTTTCCCCATTGTCCTCATCCTCCTTCCGTGAAGGTAAGTGTCTCCTTCCTCCTTCTCTTTTCTTTTCTTTTCTTCCTCCTCTTTCTCCATTCATCAAATTTAATTAATTAACAAAAAGCTTTTGAAATAGCCTTTTCGTAAGCAAAAAAATACTTCTTGAATGATTATTCTAGAAGCATGTTTACTTACAGAAAAACCATTCCAGAAGCAGTTTTTTTTAAATCCAAAGCAGTCTTTCCAGAAGTGTATTTTGTATCTTCCAGAAAAGGGCATTCCCAAAATAACTATTTTGGCTTATCGAATGACCATTCTAGAAGCAAACAATTGCAATTTAGAATAGCCTTTCCATAATTCATTTGGTATCTTCTGAAATGGTCATTCCATAAGCGCTATTTTTACTTACGAAAAAGGCATTTTGTAAGACTTTTCCTTCCAGAAGGTTCATTCTGTAATAGTATTTATAACCTTATGAAACGTTTGTTTTGGAAACAGATCCAGAACTCAAAATAAGAATACTTGTTCCAGGAAGAAGAGCTGAGTTGGAAAAGAAGAGAAGAACGAGAAAGGGGAGGGTATGGACTTGCACTTGCTACAGGAGAAAGAAGGGAAAGAAAGGAAGAAGATAAAGAGGTCGGTTCAGGTTTTTATTAAAAATAGGACGTGCAGGATGCAATAAGGGGGGTGCAGAATTCAATTACCTAGTCTAAAGCCTAATCAACGACCCATCATAATTGGTCCATCTATAAGTTGAACCCATTTTGTCGGAACCATTTAACTTTCATATAAATTGGTGACCTAGAAAAAAAAATAATGTGATTACACGGACATAATTGAATAAATTTTCCATAAATATTTATAAGTGGACAAAATAAGATAAATAAATAAAAAATTTCACTAGCTAACAATATTTTATGCATAAATTAAATAAAAGTTTTTGGAGAAACTAACACGAGAAATTTTTTATAAATTAACTTATAGTCAAAATAATTTATACGCTACTAAAGAACTTTCTATGAAGAATATTTTAATAAAAACAATATTAATTAGTTCAAAATGCATGTGGTTATCATTAATTTAGAGATAAAAAATGAAAATAATATATTAAAAGAGATACAATGTTAACAATTTTTTTAAAACATTATCATTAAAGAAAAACTTATAAAAACACTCAAATATGATTGATTTATCATTTTTTTTACATTTTCTGGAACAAATTTATTACCCTTTTATACTTTTATGGACAAAAATAAGTATTATATATATATACAAAAGTTACGTAACTTCTTTAAGTGGTCATAAATTATAAAGATACAACATATACATATATTGTAGTTATATGTTCTCTCGTAACTCTTCAAGTTAAGGAAAGTCCTCTAGAAGGGGTATCAATAGGTGAATTTAATATTTATATTTTATAGAAAGCATATGCTGTACGTAGTATAGTCACTAGTCAGTATTCAGGAACGTTAGCTAAGCTAAACTCTTAAAATAGATGCTGTGAAGCATGAACTGTGTGATTCGCAATGCAACACGTGAATCCAACAGAGAATCTCTTTGTCCTTTGTTAAACTACCATACAGTTGCATAGGAATTTATTTATATTTTGGTGAAGCGAGTTGCATAGGGATAAGAAACGTTGATTTAGGCTATCAATAAAGATACGTAAATCATATATATAAATAGTTAATTACCCCATCACTCTAAATACTCTATTAGTATTTATCATCTTTTATTACTCTATTAGTAAAGATACGTTAAATGATTAGAGTTGCATATGACTATATCGTATTATTTTATGAGGGGCCGGTGATATGAGGTGGAAGAATTTAATTAATAGAGTGTTTTCTGTTAAGAGTATTTACTCGTTAATTGTAAAAATTGATGCTCACCTAATATTTTATTATTCAGATTTATATGGAAGTGAAATGGGGTTGAGTGTGTGAGTGCTCACCTTTGGAAGGTTGCAAATGAAGCCTTAGCTACAAATGAAGAGAGATGGCGAAGGGGTTTCAATTTTTCATTGCTTGAGAAATTGTAAGGAGAAAATAACAATATGGCTGGAAGTCAACCCTTTTTTATCTAACAACTTTTTTGTAAGTACTATTCATCAATGGATGTTGGCAAATTTAAGAAGAGATGATTCGTTCCCTCTAAATTGGCTTTAGGTGTTTGGCTTCATGATTGATTTAAGAGGGAATGGTTTGTTCCCTCTAAATTGGTTTCAGGTGTTTGGCTTCATGATTGATTTACTTTGGTAGCGAAAGAATGTTGTTCTTACCAAAATCTGAAAATTCCACATGTGAGGTAAGTGTGGCTAATATGGATTTCAAATTCTACACGTCGGATAATGAATAGATTTTGCTTAGAGGAAGAACTTGCAAAACAAAGGAAAAACATTTCGACGCTTAAGTAAGTACATCAATTTATAAGAGAATAACTGAGTGTGAGAACTCAGTATAAGATAGAGAATGAGCAACTTGAGTAATGCGTTCAAGTATTGTGTGAAGGTGTGATCAGATGTGTTGAATCTGAATGGAGTAAGTTAGAAAGAGTATGTAAGGTTGTATTTATAGTGTGGAATGTGGGCTTTTGACCTTTGTTTGTTAGTAATCTGTAGATAAGATTATAACATATAATAACAGACAATTATCTAATTTAAATATAAGAAAGATAATGTGTACCTCTAATTTAAATATAAGACAATATGTACCTTATTGATATATTGTTACTTGTAGATAAGTAATAGATTGTAGATAACTTGTTAGGATATGATAAGATAAGGTGGTTGCACCTATTTAAATATCCAGGCATAGTTGATATGTTGTTAATATTAAGATATGTGCAGATTAATGTTCCCGTAACAGGTCCGTGTCCGCGTTCCTGTCACGTTGACACTTGGAGGATGAATAAACACTATATAATGTGGCAGTGCTGACGTGGAGGGTGTCCACGTGTACGGTGACCCCACAATAAAGGCCACGTGTTATTTTACTATTTTGGACTGTACAAATGCTAAAGTGGTCAAAGATCAAAAGTGGAACAAGGATGATATTATGGTCCGATTACATAAGATAGAGCTAGCTTGGAATCATGCTACCAAGAATCAAGAGGGAAATGTCAATAATAGATCCAGCAAGGTTCAAGTTAATAAGTTCATTTGGAATCCATCATATCCCAAGGAAATCAGTTTACTCTCAATTGTGATGGTGCTAGATCTCAAGCAAATGCAATTATATCATGTGGTGGTCTTCTATAACATGATGTGGGTGATTTTATGGCAGGTTTTGCTCATAATCTGGGAGTGGGTTCAGTTATTCAATCAAAGTTATGAGTCATCTTCCATGGCATTCAACTTGTTAGACAACAACAAATTCTGCAAGTAGAATCTCAATCTGACTCAACATAAGCCATACAACTTATACTTGACGGGTACAGTGAAGATCATGTTTGTTTTCAAATTTGTCAAGCTATAAATAGCAGCTTTAAGCCTCCAATGGTGGTGTCTTTCAAGCACATTTTCAGAGAATGTAATGCATCAGTTGATGTCTTTGCTAAACATGTTCTTGGATTGCCTCAAGGGCTGGGGTTTTTCCGTGCAAGCACAAAAAATCATGTTATTTATACGACTAATTTTGACATGTGCATTGTACAGGGTGAATAATTGTATTTTTATATGTATAAAATAATTATATAAGCAATTCAAATTATTTTTTATTGAATTATTTATTTTGGCATTTGATAAGTAAAACATTTCAAAAATAAGTCAATGTATTAAAAGTAGGAAAACATCTATTGGTATTACAAAAGTTTGTAGTGTAAATAAACATATTATAATTTCAAATTAAAACATTTCAAAGAGGTCCCTCATCATAAAGTATAGTCTTTTTTTTCTAAATAGTTGTAAATTGTTTGAAATAGATCCATAATTTTTTAATTATTTATCACATGCCCAAGATACCTAATCAAAGAAAATATATAAAAAAGTAATTTAGTATAGTGAAGTTGATGAATTGAGTAAATAAAGTATAGCTAATACATGATGTAAATAAAGTACTGATGAATTAAGTTAAATGAACTAAATTTATTTTATTGTAATTATACATGTAAAGCATGATGAATAATATTGGCAACATAATGTATAATCAATACATGATTTTATATGAAGGAATATGTGATGAAATATATTTTGAAGTTTAACAAAATGGAAAGTTTTGTGGCAATATATTTATGATAATAAAAATGTTTAAGTTTCAATCAATCTAATGTTGCATTCTCTATTAATTTGAAATCACAAATCAATATTAAAGGTTACACAAATAAACAACTAATATGCTAATAAATATTGAAAAATTAGATAAGAAATACATGATTTAAAATAATATATCTGGATAGACCAATTTTATTATTAAAAATTTGAAAACATGCATATCTAATGTGTTTAATTATTATTTTTAAATAGAAACAATAATATGATTAAGTAGTCATCTATAATTCCATATCTTTCTATTAAATTTTATTAAATATTATTATTTAATTCTATGATAAAATTATTTCTATAGTTGTTATAATTCTAATTATATCTATGTTTAATTATCTCAAAAAAATAATTATATCTGTTTAATAATAAATCAAAATAATAATTATAATTTGAAAATTTTTTTTTTAGAAATTTTAATTAGAAAGATATTAAATATTTTATTATTAATACTAATAAAAAAAGTTTAGATAAATTTTGTTGATATATTTTTATTAACAAAATAATTTTTTTTATCAATGGTATAATTTTTATACTATTATTTTTAATACAATAATTTTATTTCATTATTATAATATAAAATACAAAAGAATCTATTATTTAAATGTATATTATACATTAATATTATGTCAAATCTTGACTTTAATGTCAAAATATTTTTCACCAACCAATATAGTTGAATTAAGCACATTCGACCAAATTATAATACTTTAAAAGATTTGTCAAATCGTACGTAAAAGTTTCATTACCATCTTTCACATTCATTCATACACATTTCACATCATTTCATCATACTAATAAAATATTAATTCTAAAAAACTTCAATTTCATGTCTTAATGATTCACGTCATTTTTTCAGCACATAATAGCACCACTCACCTCAAAGGGAATTCACTCTTTACCTTTTTGTTATCTCACCCACACTCTTAACAAATTGTCACAACATCTTCTCATTGGCCCTTCCTTCATCATCTTTTGCCGATATTTTCTCTCACCTATTCATGATCGTACATTAACCACAACTTTTTCATTCAATACCCATATAATTGCACAATCCTGTTTTGTATGAAATAATTTTCTTTGCACAGATTTTAAAAACACTAAAAGATGAATTGTAAAAAAAAAATTAAAATTTTAAAATTTTAAAAGCTATTTGTTAATCTGGAAAATAGATATTAAATGTTTTTACTGGAAGATTAAACGGTTTTATCATTACCCTTTAAATATGATTCGTGGCATTTAAAATACAACAAATATATTAATCATTACAAAACATTTATGAGAATAATTAGATGATTAAATTGACTTAAATATTATATAATCAAACATTACTAAAGCTTAACTATAAATTTAATGCTACAATTTTAAATTAATTGATACAAATAAGAAGCAAACATTTTGAAAAAATAAATTATAATAAAAATTATATTACTAATACAATTAGTATTGAAAGATGAAGGAATAAAATATAACACCTCTTATTTAGTTTGAATTTAATAGATTTTAAGAGGTTTTGATAATTCTATTATTAAGAGTGTTATTTTCATCTATGTTTGGTACATACTTCTTATTCTTGGGAATATTTTTTAATTTAATTTAATTTAAAAATATAAATATTAAATAAATAAATAAAGTTGAATAAGAAAAAAATGAGAAATTATTTTAAACATTCTCATATGAGAGAGAATGAGAATGTAAGATTCCCAACTTTTTACATGAGAATGTGAAGATGGAAAAACATGTATAATATATGGATGTTTGGAAATGAGTTATGTCTCAGAATGTTACTTAGAAATCCAGTAAGATTATCTACAACAAACATCCCTTAAGAAAAAAGTTAGAGCCTCGAGAAATTAATTTAATCATAAAATCACATGTTATTTTTTCAAATAAATTCATTTAACTCATATGTGAATGCTATCTAACGTTAGTGAGCAGAAAAACATAAATTTTAAACTAATGAAAATTAAATATTAATTAAGGAAATTTAATTATTTAATTTTTATTAACCATGTTTTCATAATTATTAAGTTATTTATTGATTTCAAAACTGATTATTCATAATACTATTAAATTAAAATTTTAATTGCAAATTATATCAAACAAATTAATGATATTCAAGTTTTAAAATATTATGAGATATTATGATTAACATTTACTTACAATTTTTCAAAGTATATTATATGTTAAATTAAATTTATTTAATGAAATATTAAATAATTTAAAATTTTCATAAAAAATTATAGACCTAATCTAATTAATAAGAACATTATATTTCTAAGTTGGTTGAATAAAATTATTATATGAAAATGAAAGGAATAATTCTACTAAAATGTAACTTGATTTTCACTCAATCTATATCTAAAAAGAGAGCTAAGGGGAGAAAATATTTGATCAATTTATTATCTAAATTTAATGGAGAGGTAAATTTGTCCCAAACATTTATAAAGAATAAAAGGGCTAAGGAAATGAAAAAAACGAGAAGAAAGAAACAAAAAATGAATAGCAAAAAAAAAACTTAAACACCCAACATAAATAAACATGTGATCATTATTTTTTATAATTAGAAGTAGATATATGCATTTCATCCTTTATATAAATTATGTGTATTTACATAAATATCATATAATAATTTACATTTTGTGCTCCTTTGTTATTGTTTCTCAAGAAGGACATCATCACACCTATTCAATTTGACAACTAAAAACCCAAAATCATGTTAGAAATATAGGAAGGGGAAATTGTAAAAAGGAATAAAGAAATGTTGCATCATGGTAATAACCACCATACCCTAGAAGGAAAATTCCGATAGACCTTTGGTGCAACCCAATTTCCTATTTCGTCTCCCAACATTTACATAACAACATGTTTGAACTCGTACACTCGAAGTCAAAACACGATCTGATTTCACAAAAAATGTATAGAGCAATACTAAATAGAGAGAAAAAATAGAGGCAAGAAAGAGAGAAAGTATGGAAGTAGAGAAAAACTCCTTATATCTACAAACTCAAGTATTGCCACATATTATATATTGTGCATAATGAGAAATCCATTCGCTGTTAATAGGGGTGGAAATAGAACAAATCATACTAGACTTTGACATAGCTTGACTCTCATCACTATCATTAAATCTAAGTTTGGCTTATTACATGTTTAAAATAAGTTATTAAGGCCTGAGTCTGACCTGCATAAATGTCTGACATGAAAGCCTGTATACAAAACTTGATTAAATAAAAATAAATAATTAAAAATAAAAATAAAAAATAACATAATAGATATGTTTTTCTTATAAATTATAAAATATGATCTTATAAGTTATAGATATGTTTCTCTTAATCATTTTATAATATTTTCAAGGTTATTTTTTGAAATGGTTGATTATCCACCTTCATAATAAGGAAAAATATTTTTAGAAAAATAAATATATTATTTTTAACTATATATATATTAAATAGATTAGTCTGATAAACCTAATCGAGTTTTTTTAAAAGTTTGAGTCTAACTTTTTTATTTAAATGGACTTTTTAAAAAGTCTTAATCTGACCTTTATAATAAACAAGTCAAATCAGACTAAACCTTAAATAGATCAAGCCAAAAACTCTTAAAAGATAACCTAACCTATTTCCACCTCTATTTATCAATTGAGGATAGCGCACTCTTAATTTTAGAAATCAAAATTAGATGTTATAGAATGGCTAATGAAGTCATTTAAATGACAAAACTACCGTACCAAAAAGTTGCCAACAGATTAAACTTTAAATAAGAAAGATACAAATCATTTTTTATAGGAGATTAATATATATAGTGTAATGTACTGAAAAAATAAGTTATAATATGTAATTACAATAATTAACATAATGAAACCTCTTTCTCATAAATTAAGTTATTCATCTTGAATTTGATTTTCTTCCAAAACTATCTACACCCATCTCCTTTTAAATTCTAAAAATACCCCATCTTTCTCCTTTTATATAGATAAAGATAAGGATTTACATATTGTTTTCTCTTCCTATCTTATTTCTCTAGGTTCAACTAACATTAGAGTGTTATCTGATAATAAAATAAAAGGTTAAATATATTTTTTTATATATGTAATACTCATTTTTTTAGTTTATATTTAAAAAATATTTTGATATACTTATTTTTTAGTTTCCTATTTAAAAAATATTTTTGTATTTTATTATTTGTGTTTCAAACTTTTATTTTTAATAACGGATCAACATTAACAATAAGTATTAAAAGTAAAAATTTTAAAATATCAGATAATATAAAAAATTAGGTAGTAAAACTGAAAAAATATCTTTAGAAACATATTTAAATCTAAAATAAATAGATATTTATAATAACGCATGTAATTATATATGCTCCCGCCTCCACATTCCATTAATAATTGGGATTATTGATCTTTAAGTTCAAATTAATATTGCAGTAAAAAAATTCAAATTATTTATTGCTTTTGGTTCTCAAAATATATTTATTTGGCAGTTGAAATTGTTTCGCTTGCTTCGTGAGTTTCTCCCTTGCTCCAATGAAATTTTGAATTAAAGTTTAATTTAATCAAATTTTGATTAAAGTTATATACTAAATATCTATACCAAAAAGTATATCTATCATCATTTTTAATTGTTGACAGTGAAAGCCGTAGCAGTGTGTCGGAAGTTTGAGACTTAAAGGAAAAATTTGTTAAAGAAATTTATATTATATAAAGAGTTTTACTAATTAGTACTCACTCATTAATAAATTAAGAAATAATTTTACTAAAAACTATACGAGGAATACATTTTAAAATTTTTACTAGTTAGTACTCACTAAAAATTTTACTACAAATTTTAAAAATAATTAAATTAAAGAATACATTTTTTTTCATCTCAAACTCTCTTACTTATCTAACTTGTATCCTTAAAACACTATTTTTACATTTGTCTAATATAAAATTATCAATTTACATAGTTTTCTAACTTTTGAATATTATAAATTATTACATTTACTCATTTCATTTTCTATCATTAAATATTTAAATTTTTATGATTATTTTTTCGTTGTCTTGAATCATAAACATATAAAATATAAAATGATCATTAAAAGTATTTACTTTTCTTTTAAGTTTTACTTCTAACAACTGTTCACACAATCTGAGCATATTAGTATGATTTTTATTTAACATTAATAATGATTTTCTTTATTAATAAGCAATACATTTAAATTTAAAATTATAAACAATTTTAACACTTATATTCCTATAATCAATTATGATGGCCAGTAAATACTAAACCATTGGATGAATGCTAACTGCTCCATATTTCAATTTGCAAATCAACAACTATCAATGACATAAAATATAATTAATAACAAGTAAATGCATATGGGACATAAGGCAATTAACGGCCCTTGACATAATAATAATTACTTAATTAGAACGAAAGTGAATATAATTATTAATAGGAAATTAAATCCGATTATTTCCCCCAAGAAACTAGGTAAAAGCAATCGTGTGACGTGTGTGAAAACGCTAGTAATGGAATACAGCTATACCATATATTTACTGTTTTTTCTTCTTCTGAGTTTTCGTGTACAACAAGTGGCTCGTATCACGACAATTTTACAAGCTTGGACCATGAACAGAATATGAAAAATCCTGAACACGCATTTATTATTATTCAACAAAAGGTGGCAGAGGGGGACAATAATACAGATGCCAAAACAAGATAGCATCCTTTTTCTCTTTCTCTTTTTCTTGTTTGTGACCAAATCTGCAATTGCTTTGCTTTTTCATTTTCATAAAAATGAATGGCTGTCATCCATTTGGTACATGCCTAGATGGCAAAGTTTGCGCCTTAGCCTGCCAAATGTGAGGCAAGGATAACCACCACATAAAAAGGGACAGAAAAATTCCTAAGGTGGTGTAACTCCACAGCATCTTTGTCATCAAAATTCAAATAACGTCAAATATGAGATTTTCCATTTTCTTATCTTTCCAATTTAGGGTCAAGTTGTTTTGAAACTAGATAGAACTAATTTAAAGTATTAAATATCATTAATATTATTAATCATCCATAAATCATGGGTGCATTAAGTAGAATAAACTTATTTTAGTTTAATAAGAGATTTTAAATTTGAGTTTGATATTTTTCTATAAATATTAGTTATTAATTTGTTAGTTAGAGATATCCAAACTCATAATCTTTTTGTTTTTCTTTTTTTAATCATCAAGTTAATATTATAATTTTTTGAATTTTATACATAATTGTGTTAAATATTTGAAATAAGAGTTTTTTTTGTCTATAGTAATTATTCCTACATGATTTGAATACGATTGTATTTAGTGAAGAATACATATGATCTTGTACAAAAAAATGAATTTCAACCAACTAACTAACATTACATTGGTTCAAGTGAAATTAAGTTGGCATCTTATAGATTAAAAAAATGTAATTGAAATGAAAAATTCATTAAAAATAGTTGGCAAAAAATAATCAATAGAATTAGTGATAGAGTACTTTACACTATAACATATTATAAAAATCAACTATGAATATTAAGAACACATTCTCTTTTTTTGTTGAATTAGGAACACATTGTCTAACTTATTGGTTAAAATCATCAATATATATATAGAGAGAGAGAGAGAGGGAAAGTTATTAAATAGGATATGAGATTTACAAAGTTTTTTATTTTAATAAATTTTAACAAATAAAAAATAATATATTAAAAAGTGTAATTCTAACATTTTTCAAAAATAAATCCCAAACATTGTTTTATATTAAAATGTGTATTTTTATTTAAAAAATATAAAAAAATATATTTTCAAGACAAAATAAAAATAGTAACTTAAATATATACATTGGAAAAGGACCGGAAGTCACAATCACTTTTCAAAGGAAAAATAGTTTTTCTCTTTTCTAGACTCTAAGGCGTATCTTTTTCTCTCATCATAATGCCCTCCTGCGTTTGATTCTGGTTGAATTTTAGTGAAAGGACAAATAGTCTCAACTCTTTCTCTTTTTACAGCATCTAGCTTTAATTAGCATTTTGTAAATAAAATATAAAGAAATCCATCCCTATCACTTTGGTTCTATCAAAGTTAAAATAGTGCGTGGTCTTACAAAATACTAAAACATCTTGCCATTTTATATTTACATGTCAAAAACTACTACACAGCTATTGTTTATCTTGCATTTATCTACGCAAATGTTTATTTACACTATTTATACGTGAATGTTATGTAAGCAAGACTCATTTTTTTAACTTGTGAGTCAACCACCTTAACCTACTAAAATGATAAAGTACAGAAAGAAAGGTGCAGTGAGCCATCACCTATAAGCAGTTTATTTAACTTCATACGTGTTTAATTAAAGTTTACATATTTAAGTTTGCATTAAATTTAAGTTTGCAAATTGAACTTATAACAGTATTTCAAATATTATTTCTTCAAAATTAAGTTTTTACATAGAATTTTATTTCCAAGACATACTTTTAATTTAGATCCTCTCACAGATCCTTCAAAGGCATCCTTAAAATATGACTCAATTGATAACACGTGTTATACTTGTAAAAAAATGGTTTAGGTTCATTTTGAAAACATATCCTTATATATAAATATAGACTTTAAATATGATTAAACTTAGAAATGAATTTTAGTCATAATTGCTCAAATAATTGATATGGGCTAAAGAGTCCCAAGTCTTAATTATCATAATTAGTATATAAAAATTACTTAATAGTTAGGCCAATCTTTCCATAAGTTGAGTGAATTTAAGTTTAAACTTGTTTTTATTTTGTAACAGCTAAAAATTAGTGATTTTTAACAAATTGTGATATAAAATTATAAGATTTTGGTCATTTTTTAAATAAATTGAATGATTATTTATAAATTTTAGTTTACTATAATGGTTTCTTCCCTTTTTTAAATTTTTTAAAAAAGTTCTAACAAATCATCTCATTTAACTCATAAACTCCAAAAGTGTATTGGTTGTTTTTCACCCCCCACACTCAAATTGAATTAACTCGGTAAAATACTACTATCATGTGGTGAGCCAATCCTAATAGAATACGTTAGCTCATTTTGATCTTTTGTATTAACAACTTGGGGAATAAAAACAAATCAATTTTATTCATTTGATTTGCCTATATTAGCAATGAGTTAGACTTAGCATATCAAAATTAACAAGTTGAATGAGTTGGTGGCTAAAAATTAAAAACAGCTGAAACTTTTTCTTTCACTCCTCGAAATTGTATTTTGTCTACCTAATATGTTTCTTAAAAAAAAATCACATGTATTATTTACGCAAAAATAATCTTGCTCGAGTTAGATGATAAAATTATTATAAACGATAAAATTATCCTTTAAATATTTAACTCCATTACAAATGCATATTCAAATTCAAGCTTATTAATTAAACTTTAACAGTCTGATGATAATTGGTGATAGAAATTAAGTTCATTTAAGAATCATATAATTCTTGTCCCATTGATCTGGCTTAACTGTGGTGCAAGACCCACCATTAATTACTCGTGATAAATAAATGTTCTCACTTGAAAGAAAACTATCATATATAATAGACTCACATTTGAGAAACAAAATTTATATAAAGTCTCACATTTAGAAAAAATAAGCAAGTTAAACATCATATAAATAAAAGAAATATTTACACACCAAATACCTTAAGATTTTATATTCAAGATAGTGTCAAATTTAATTGTATAATTTGTTCATCACTCATCAATAAAGATCTTTCTAAAATTTTATCTCCTCAAATTTTCAAACAATTCAGTCTATTCCTTTTAAGAGCATTTACATTGCAAGAACGATTTTAACTCTTTTTTATTCTTGTAAATGTCATTATCTCTATAAATAATATATATATATATATATATATATATATTTATTTATTTTTATTTTTAATCCTACTAAATGATCTTTTTTAGTATTAAATGATATGACCTTTTTGCCGATATAATATATTTTTTTAACATGACACTTGTGATATGACATTTTTGCTAATGTAACACTTGTTGATGATAATAACAATTAATCACATTAGCGATTTTTAATCACAAGGATTAATTTTTAAAAATCAATTCTGGGAACGATTTTCAAAACTAAAATAAAGGACTAAAACCAAAAAATCACAAGAACAAAGTATATTAATTTATTCCTAAAATAAATGTTAGCAAATAAAAAATTGTTGACATGAGTGATTCGACACTTGAGTTTCTTAACTAAGTTTTTGGGTTTGATCATTGGTTTGGATATGGATCGCAATTGGAGGTATCACTTTACTCCAAAACGAGTTGGTTAAAACAAGTCGGTCAAATGAGAGAAAATTAATTGAGTGTCAAATAAGAAGCTTTAAATATATCCTAATTACACCAAAAAATAATTGTTAGCAACACATTCTCTATAAAAATTATTAAAAATCATAAAATTTTATGGATCTTACTTTTTATTTAAAAGTCTCACTTATGATTTTATAGTTTTTTAATAAATTTTAACCAAGAGAGTGTATGTTAGAAGAAATATGACAAAAAGTATGCTCTTGTCATTGTAAATGTACAAAATAATTAAAAATTAGATGAGAATGGTAAGAATATAATTGAAAAAAATTACTATTATCTTAAATCTTAAATTTTGAAAATGAAAAATGAATAAAAAAAAAATTCTATAAACTATACACTTGAGAAACTAAAAAAAAAAATAGTTCCTAAAATATAAGAACAAAAAGTTTTGTGTTAAATTATATCATTTATATAAAAAAATAAAAGAAATACATACAATCAAGTTCAATATATTAAACTATATAAAATATATAACTAATTAAAAAAATTAAATTTAAAATATAAAAAAAGGATTATGTATTATTTTTAATTAAAATATGTTACAAATGAAATTACTTTTTAAATTTTATTTTCATTTGATACGTAAAAGTAATCATTCCAAACATAATTATCGAATGAAAAAGTATTTATGGGCACCCAATACATTATTATACATATAACTAGAGAAAGAAATATAGATATTGTGGATATATTTAAAGTTATTTGTTAAAATAATTACTTATTTTAATAAAAAAATTATTTTATTATTTTATATTTGTTTAAATTGTTTCTGTTTAAATTTCTTATTCTTCTTATTTTTAAGAAATAAATCTTATTTGTTTCTTATAAAATCACTTATATAAAATTTACTTATTTTAAAAGTTTCTTTTAAGTTTAAATAAACTTACCTATTATAAAAATTAGCTATTATGATGTGAAATAAAGAGATATATAAAGAAAAATTATCATTCCTGATAATTATTTTTAACTTACATTTCCATAAAAGCATTCTCATGGAGGGGATGAGAATCATATTTTGTCAAGTTTAATTTTTGTTTTAATATAGTAAATTAAAATATCATGTTATTATTATTAAATTATTTAATATGATAAAAAATTATTGATAAAAATATCATATAACTATTTAATTCCTAAAAAATTATTTAAAAGTTTTAAACTAAAAAAAATTCTTCACTAGAAAACATGACTCACAAAATTGATGATTTTCAAGAATGACAATTCTTGAGCATAATTTTTTTTATCTTCTACAAAACACCCTTAACATTAATTTAAAGTCATGTTTGTTTAACATTAAAAGTATATTTGAGAATAAATTTTTATCTAAAAACTTAATTTAGAAAAAGAATATTTGAGATAATTTTACAAACTCTTAGTACAAATTTTTGAATCTAAACTTAAGTGTGCACACTTCAATATGTATAAGGATTTAATTTCACATCTAACAGGATATTCAAATTCTAATGTAATTTTCTTCTTAAATTAAACGGAAAAGAAAAAAAAAAACAGAAATAAAGAAAACATTGACAAGTGTAGACTAGTGTAGCAGCCATGCACAGAAGAAGGAGAAAAGTAGGGTTACGTAAGTAAATTAAGTGAATGGTGAGATGACTGATGATGGGTCACGTGAGTTGGAATCTTTTATGTGCAGGACTGACTGGAGGGTGCAGTCCCATCCCATCCCTATCTTTCCTACCGGGATCTCATTCCTCTACTTTGACAAAGTAATCTCATATTTTTTTTTTTTATAAAAAGATATTTTAACTAGTCTAAAATTTAATCAGAAAAAATTATTTTTATCAATGATTAAATTTAAATAATATTTAAATGATTTAATATTAATTTTAATATATTTACCACCTCTACTCGATCATTGATTTTGTGTCATATAAAAATGGCCAATCTTTAATAATTTAAACCGTAAAATGACTGAATCATATTAAATCCTACACGTTTCTTTTAAACCTAATCTTTAATATTCCAGCTTTTGGAAATAATTCAGGAGTATTTGATTTGAGTGTTATTTGAGACTTATTTGTTTGTTTGACAAAATCTTATTAGATTTTTGGAAATGTGAAGATAATAATAATATATATTTTTATGTTTGTGAAAACGTAATCTAAAAATATTTTCAAACATAACTCAATTTCAGAAATTTATATTACACATGTTTCTTTGTATTTGTATTCTCATGTAACGAGATAAAGATCTTATATTTTCATTAAAATGTTCAAAATATTTTTTTACCTTTCACTTATTCAATCTCATATATTTATTTTTTTAATATATTTATTAAAATTTAAAATTAATTTAAAAATATTCCTAAAAATTATAAATATGTGTGTCAAATCTCTTTAATTAAAATAATATTTTTAGGAATATTATTATCGGGAATATAATCAAAACTATAAAACAAACTTCCTCTTAGAATAATAAATAGAGAAATAACATGTGGTTGATTTAAGTAAAATTAAATTTAAATATCTTAAGTAAAATTTTTAATTTGTGTTTGATGAATAAAAAAAATTGATTGAAAGAAGAAGAAAATATGCATTAAAAAGTTGTCAATCGAGTTTTTTAATAAAAATTAATGAACAAAAAAAATTAGTAAACATTTCACATTAGTAATAAGGTGACTGAAAAAATAAGAAATAGATATAAAGATATATAGAAAAATAGATATAGTTAGAAAGTATATAATAGATATTAATGAGGTATTTGATATACAATAGTGATTATATATAGTTACTTATCATGTTTTATTTTGCTTTTAAGTGTGTGGAGAGAGATTAAATTTATATATGTCTGTGTATCTGAAAAAATAATTTATTGATAGTGATAAATTCTTTAAAATAATTTCATTGCGTTAAAAACTAAACTTTCAATTGAGAGATATCTTGAGTTTATAAATAATCATGCTTTGTTTTGAGTGGGATGTTGATGATTATAATAACGAAAGGTAGAATTAGATACGAGAATATCAATAGCGAAAAGAGAATTGAGAATAGTGTTAGGAAAAGTTGAGGTGGTGATACTAATGATGGTAAGGAATCAAAATAGTTTGACTTATAGGTGACATAACTCAAAAGATGATTATAATCGTGCAATTTCATAGAATCTTTATAAGTAGAAATGAGAAACGAAAATATTATCATGATAGTATTTTATTTTTATCATTATTAACATGATATATAGTATAGACTTCGAAGAGATATATGCATTGAATTCGATTTGAAGTATCTCATGCGTGCATTGGATTCGTGCATGCAATTTTTTTTACCTTTATGATGTTATCTAAATATTTATTTCTATATTTATAATTATATATTAACATCAACAAAATTATAATGTACATCTTGGCGTGATGATTGACTATGATGACGACTGACGCTCAAGACGTATTTAAGTTCACATATTTAGCAATAAAACAGCCGTTTTTACAATTTTTTTAATGGTTTAATTATTTATTTTTTGATAATTTTAGTCTTTACACATTATTTTTATTCTTTTCTTATTTGGGACCAAAAGGCCAAAGACAGACTACACAAAAATAAGGTAGATTATTTAAATGAAAATAGCTCAATTGATAATACATATTATTTTTTTAGAAAAAAATTGTGTTCAAATCTCACAAAATACAACCTTAAAAATGAGCGATTAATTTTAAGTGTTAGTAAATCTCGAATCTATAAATAATCTCATAATCATCCAAAGGTCCAAAGTTTATAGATATTTCTCAAAATTTCACCGGAGAGCCAAAAATCATTACAGTGATTGTTAAAAAAATGTATTAGACATAACCAAAACCATTACTATCAACATCTAAAATGTACCGAAGACCCTTTTTAGTCCCTGTGGCATACTACCTCTAATCTTTAATATAACGTTGAAATTAAAAATGTGACTTAATCCTTTTTACAATATCAGATTTAAAATATCTTTTGCATTAATTATTTTTTCATAAAAATATATTTCATTAAAGCTAATTCTAGAATTACATGATACTAAAAGAAACATAAAAATATTAAATAAGATAAATTTAATGTTCTTAATTAAATTAATCAAATTCCTTAATCTTTCTCCACACGATATTCGTTAATTGAACTTTACAATAGAAAAATGAAGTAGTATCATTTTTATCCCTTTTAGTTCCTATCATTTATGGATAACAATTCCAGTCATCTTATGGTTACCCACAAAATTACTCATGACAAATAGGAAAATTACATACTGGGTTCATGTACAGGTTTGCATCTAGTAGGGTTAGTAAAGTAAGTCAGTACACTAAAAATGGGATAAATTGACCCTAACCCACCAAAAATGTGGGTTGGGGTAGGTTGGCCCACTTTTGTAAAGTGGACTAAAAATGTTAGCTCACCCTGCTTTAAGATGAGTCAGCGGGTCAACCCATCTAAAAAAATTATTTTTAAAAAAATACAAATGTGATAATTAAAAAAAATAAAAAATTAAATAGAAGTAAACAATTTAAAACTAATGTTAAATGAATGATGTCATGTGATAATTCACAAAATTGCACCACTTGTAAATGAAATGTATGGATGTAAATTGTCCAATGTGTAATATACTATCAATGAAAAACTATTGGAAAGTATTATTATTATAAGCATTTTGATATTAAAACTTAGAAGTTAATTAGAATACGTTGAGAGTATAAAAGAACATACATATTTCAAAATATGTTAAATATCTATTTAATTTTAATATTTAATATTTTAAATAATATTAGTCCGACAGACTAATCTAACCCAGCCCGCTTTTGGCCCTCCCCATTTTAGATAAATGGGTTAACATTGTCAACCCAACCCATATTTTTTCACAGGCTAAATGAGCTGACCCACCAGACCAGACCCATTTTACTAACCCTAGCATCCACATAATTATTAGTAGATTTTAACATGTAGAGGTGCCTGTGAGCACTTGTACATTAATGTCCAATCCTACATATTTTGATGATGATAATAATAATAATAATAATACCTAGGATCTTTAATCCGCCCAAAATATTAAAAAAAAAAACAAGGTTGTTTAATTTACCAAACAAAAATAAGGATTATGTTTCCTACAGAGATCAATCATATTTTTTTACTTAGAGATAAATCACCTTCTTTAACTAAAAGAAAATCATCTTCGCTTATTTTATTAATTTTTCCTATTTATTGTAAAATATCTTTAGATAGGATTTTAAGTTTGTTTGATGTTTTATGATTAATTATGATAATGTTTTATAAAAATATTTGAATGAGGTTTTAGTTTAATTACTATTGTATTTTGAATCAATATTTTGTTTATTAATTTTATAATTAATTAAAATACGAGTAATTAGTATGAGTATGGACATTTAGGTATCCAATGAGAAATGACACAAATGTTAAAATTGACCACCCACATAGATATGAGTATCATTACAAAGATTTTTTCGATATGAATATCACTACAAAGATTTTTTTAATGTGTAAAGTATGAAGACATGTACTATAGTACCTTAACCATAACATACTTCATATGCTTTGTTTGGTTGTGAGTACAAAAATTAAGTAGCTTGAAAGCATAAAAGAGATAATTAAAGAAAAGAGAAGTATAGTATAAATAAAGTAAGATGTTGAATTTTTTATCTAAGAAAAACATGTGAGAAATAAAATGATAAAGTTACAAAAATATTGAAATACTCTTGTCTATGTATGTATTTTTTTTATAAAAAATACGTATCTTTTTATCAAATGTTTGTCCCATTTTATGGTCACAAAAGATAAAAGAAGAGCACAAATGTAACTTTTACCAATGATAATATTTTTAAACATGAGACTCACCTTTACTCAAATTAAACTCCTCACAAATCAACTCTACCAAACCAACTAAAAAATCTATCCTCGTTCGTTGTCCAAAAATCGCCGCTGATAAACACAATGATAAGGACTTAAAAAATTAAAAATAATATGTATAAGGATTAAAAGAAATGATTTTAAAGTATAGAAATTAATACCTAAAGTCTGTACAACTATAGAAACTAAATAAATAAATAAATTTCTTTTAAATAATTCATTTATTCCATCTAAACTCTTTTCGTTTCATACTCAATTTTAACTAATTAAACTAATAATGACATAATATAAAAAATATAATTATTCATATATTAATAATATTCCAGGCAAACATACCACATCTTCTAATTTATGCACACATGTATTCACTTATTACAAGATTTCATCAATTATATAAACTTTTTAAGCCATTATTTAAATCAAGACTAGCCGGATCTCCGATGATTACTTTCACCGTGTCACGACAAGTTATCGCAACAATTCCTCCTCTCTCTACTGTCTACTTCCCAACGTTTCGATTTTGCACGGACAAATTTATCGATGTTTTAAGCTTATTAGATTATGACTATGATTATATATTCAACAATTTTTTAAAAGGTATATTCTTGTCATGTGGCCTATCAGACGTTGAAATTTACAAAATTTGACGTCTTTCACCTTAACTCAGTTTAATAAATTTTAGTGAAAATAATTTAATTGAAAGATATTGCACTACAAGAAAGTAAAGTGTTCAATA
Source organism: Glycine latifolia (assembly GCA_013407115.1). Taxonomy (NCBI): domain Eukaryota; kingdom Viridiplantae; phylum Streptophyta; class Magnoliopsida; order Fabales; family Fabaceae; genus Glycine; species Glycine latifolia. The sequence goes on along the minus strand of CM023948.1, from coordinate 27,244,727 downwards.
AAACAAAAAATAGAAATAATGATTCACTTTCATAAATTTGTAGTGATTTTATCAATGAAAGTTTTTTTTTTTATCTATGACATTGATATTGAGTATTTATTATTTTTTATCACCTTTAATCTAAACATTTGTTTAAAGAAATCAAATTTAATATTACTCATACTAACAACTTATTGCTAAAATCATGGAAAGTGAATTAACATTACTTTTATTTAAGTAAGATTACAAAATCTCATATTGAAATCTTATGAATGAAAACTAAATTGTCGAAAAAAAATACATAACTAGTCAACAAAACATTTAGCATAAATTAGTATTGTTCCTAGACAACAAAAGTACGTTGAATGTTTGTTGAGAGAAGCATCTTAATTGTATCTTTTGATCTAAATGTACGTTTGAATTTTTTAAATGGAACACAAAGCATGGGCTTACCTGCGTTTGGATTGTCGCTTGAAGTGCTTCAAATGGATAATTTCACTTTCCCAAATAGAAGTAAGTATGGTTTGCCACTTGAGTGAATGTTTGTTGAGGTTGAGAATAATTTTTTTTAAACATGTACTTAATCGTCAACAAAATTAATAAATATTTATGACATAAAAAATAATTTCATGAAAGCATATCCATATTGAGTTTTTAAAGAATTGCATAATGTATTATTATAACATTTAATATCTAAAATTGTTTTTAAATTATGATTGAGCATGTAGATCAATTGAGATTGTTGTAGCTTAATCATTGATTTGGAGTTCACGTAATAAATATGCCTTTAGTCATTAAAAAGAGAAAATTTTATTGTGCATTAGAAGTACGCGGGAAATAAGTCTAAGCTCTCAACAGAAACCTATGACCTAGCCTATATTAAGCTTAGGTCGAGTTAGGCTTTTTTCAAAAATACACTAGACTTAGGCTTTTATAAAAGTGTGGTTGATTTAAGATGTCAGACTTTAGATTGTTTAAAAAGTTTATTTGGTTTAATATACTTATGTATTTAAGTAAATATAAATTATAATATTTTTTTTACTATTATTATATTGAAATTGTTATAATATATCAAAATCATATATTTATATACCTTTAAAAAATATTATGAATGTTCACCTATTTAAAGAGTAAAATATATAAGGTTATTGAATGATAAATTTGTCTTAATTAGAAGACTTATTACAAAATAGGTTTTTTAACTAAGTTTTAATTAGAGGACTCTTATAAAACTTAGTTTGTCTATTTTTACCTTTGTCTCATGCTTTGAGTAATGATCATTTTTATTTTTATAGATTATAGTTTGGTTCACAAAATTTTTCTCGATAATTTATGAGTCTATTGTCTAATGTAAAAAGTAGTTAGACTTATATAAAATATTTAGAGAAATGCTAGCACCATCCTCTTTGACATTGTCTTTCTAAGATTATCTATGCGATTGAGTTTATTGATAATTATCATTTTTGGTAGATTTTGCTTCTCATTTAATGATTTTTTTCTCCTAATTTATGTTAGATGAAAAACAAAACCTATCAAAAATCAGGATTTTCAATCTAGCAAATCATAGAGACGATATTTGATAGAAAGTATCAAAGAATATGTTGCTAGCATTTCTCATAGGGTTTAATATGAAATATGCCTTTATGTATGCTAATAGAGTAACAAGTCATGTTAGGCTTTCAAATAAGCAAAATTAAACCTAAAAATAAAGTCTATGACACATAATAGGCTAGACTTGAAATTTTTCAGACCAATTTAATTTAAGTCTTATTTAACCTAGTCTATTTTCACACTTACCTAAAAGATTCCTATGATTTGTGCCAAAAACATTATTTTTTACATTATCTTTGATTTTGTGTAAAAAATATCTCTTTGATTTTAATTTCTTGCAATTTTTGGGTTGGCATTATTTTTTTATAATATTTTTTTGTCATTCAGAATAAGAAAAGAAAGCAACAGAAAATTACACTCTAGGAAAGGAGTCGCCTATAACAAAAACAAAAGAAATAAGAGGTTGGGACAAGCTTCTTATAACTGCTAATCTTCCCTAAATTTTCCATAAATGATAATATTCCATGCTTAGATAACCGATTAGCACATTGATTAGCTTTAACCTATAACAAATTAACAATGAATGAAAATAACAATAATATACAATTCTGTCTTTTTTTTAAACAATAATCCATATCAGTAACGATAATCTATAATAATAAAAACATATCTCCATATAATAGTTTTTCATAGAACTTTTTAACCTTCATCTGCTATTACAAACTGTCATGCTATTGTTTTTAGACATTTTTAACCTTTACTGATTTTTTTTTTTGGTGAATTCCTTTAACTGATATTACAAATTATCCTCCTATTATATTTCAACCTCTCACGTAAGTAACATACATGCATGTTTAATTGCGTGGTGAACATTCTTTTTTTAGGAAGCGTGGTGAACTTTCAAAAAGCGCGTAAATAACATAAAATATGAAAGGGATATCAAATAACTCAACAATCAATACGGTTTACAAAATGGATTTGATCTAATGGATGGCTCAGTCAACTTGCAATTAGTATTGGACTGAACTTAAAAAAAGATAATCCAAATAAAAATGAGTACTTTTAAGCTGACATATATAATCCAACAGGTCCAATAGACTGAGATTAAACTGAATCAAACTTTGATCACGGTAAGTCAGATTAGTAATATCTAATAAATATTAAATAAAATGTAGTTACTTATTTATATAATTTATAATTTTATATTACAATTTATATTTTTTTAAAATAAAATATATTTATTAAACAAAAAATAAGAGTCTACAAAAAGTAGCAACCTCAAAACAATGTTATTAATTTGAATATTCATTAAACATAATTTAAATGACTTTGTCAAATACTTATAAGAGGACTTAGAAAGAATCTGAATCACTTCCATTTCTTATATGTTGTGCCAAAAATTAAGTCAACAACATTGTTAGGTGGCACAAATACATAATAAATAATTTTTTTGCCTTTGATTCTTTTTATTTATATTTTTTTTACATATAATCTATTTTTTAATTAATTTCTAAATTGGTCCAAATAGGTCGGGTGGCCTTATAGCCCAACATAGGACTATATTGAACCTAAGAAATTTTAGCTCGAAAAAATATGGACTTGGCCTGGGTCATGCCATTTTTACTGTTTAGCCCAATGGGCCGGGCAAATCTAGCCCGACTCGTCCATTTTGTCATCTCTACCAATCAATATAAAAAATTGATGGAGTTCTCTTTAAGGTGAAACTCAAAACCAAACACACATATTACAATTTTAATTTATAGTTCCATGCTTATTCTTTCAGTTGTAGTTTAGTTGACAAAACATGCTAAATTTATGAAGGAGGAAGGGCGATGAACTTTCAAGTAAGTGTAAGAGATTAACATGTAATGAATCTATTATAATAACTTACAATGTGTATTTTTCAATAAGGTAAGAAACACATGCAACAAACTCAAATTATAAAAAAATAAAAATTAAAAGTTAGCATATTAATTAAAAACAGAAATATTTGATGTGAAGATAACAGAAAAGAGAAATAGAGAAAAAAATAAAATGAAGAGGATTTTAAAAAATTAAATTGCCTAAATAATTATATACACATATTGTGTATATTTTTTCTTTAGAATGTCATCTTATATATAAATATTTGTTTGCATTTAATTTTTTTAAAACATAAATTGAACAATAAATTATAATGCATCTTACTTGTTGAAATTTGTTTAAATCATATCATTTGCTGAATATAATCAAATGTATAATTTTTAATGAAATTATGTGTATGTTTTTTGTAAGGTCTCGGACGTCCACGTGACACTTTAACATTTTAATGATGTGATTACACGGTAATGATAATGATAATGACCCTGTGGGATAATCCGGGTTCGTGTGACCGGGGTGTCATACAGGGGGATGCATATTGGAACTCGGATAAAAAGGGGTGTAGATAGCATTTTTTCTATACCGGGTTCGTGAGATCGGATTGTCACCTAAAGGGGGGGTATGTTTTGGAACCCAGAAGAAAAGGGGGTGTGGATAGCATGTCTTTAAATCCGGGATCATGGTATATGTTAGTACTGATGGGAAACTGGGTTAGTGCATGACCGAGTTATCGCCATGTAAGTAGAGTAAATACATAGCACTTTAAGGGAAAAGCGCTAACAAATTGAAAGGAACTCGGACAAGAAGGAAAGAGCGACCAGGTAGTGATCTTGAATGTGTTCCGGGTAGTAATCTCGGTTTGAGTTCAGGAAGGGCTCGTATTTTGTTGACGTGTAAGAAGTACCGGGTAGAGAAAATCGGAAGAGCTCGTAACCCCTCTTTATAGAGTTACTGGGTTGAGAAATCGAAAGCACTCGCAACTCCTTCCTATAGCGCTACAGGGTTAGTGATCTCGAAAATGGTTGGAATAAGTGCACAGGAACCCAAGATATGGTAGTGAAGTTACGCTCAATATATATATATAACTCGGTAGCGTGGTAAGGATGAGGAGATCCCGATATTCTTACGTAGAGTAAGGAAAATACGTTTAACTCCCCAACCC
>CM023948.1:27166077-27240165 GCA_013407115.1 Glycine latifolia | reverse complement strand
GGTAGTGGGCACTTTCACAAGTTTACCTTATGCACGTGATCCATTTTTAACTACCAGGATACTTTAGTGACACGTGTGACCTGAGTGACGTATGCGACGTGTGCTGACTCACTGAGTATATATATATATATATCGGCAGCGTGGTAAGGATGAGGAGATCCCGATATTCTTACATAGAGTAAGGAAAATATGTTTAACTCCCCAACCTGGTAGTGGGCACTTTCACAAGTTTACCTTATGCACGTGATCCATTTTTAACTACCAGGATACTTTAGTGACACGTGTGACCTGAGTGACGTATGCGACGTGCGCTGACTCACTGAGTATATAAGTAACAGGCGTGAGGGTCATTCCTCACATAACCCATTCTCTCACTAACCCTTCACCAGAGAAACCCTCTTCCTCCTTCCGCTTCCTCCATTAACGAACGAGGGAAAACTTCAGGTTTAGAGAAGAGAAGGCGATTTTAGAACGTCAAGCTTAAGAAAAGTTGATCGCCAGTTCGCAAACACCTTAGAAGTAAGGAGTGCAAGTAAAAACCTCAAAATCTAACTGTTAGGGATTTTGGGATAGATTATGCTAGGCCTTTTGGGGGTCTGCATGTCACCAGCTGGGTGACTAATTCTTGTAATCTGGAAAAATATAGATTTTCCCTACATGCAATGGTTGAAAATCGCTTATTATTGCTTGCACGCATGTATGTAGGGTGTGAAGCTGAGAATAGTGGTGTTCGGAACCGCGAGTCCGAGAGAACCAGTACAGAGCTTAGAACAGGTAAGCTTTTTGTTCTTGGAAGTCGTCCCCTCGATGGTGTTCCACCATACTCCGAGGGAGTAATGGTCATTATATGACATGATGCATGTATTGAAATTGTGTGTTACTGCTTTGACTGATAACATGTATATGATTTGCACTCTTATAATTTGTTGTGATTGTGTGAGAATTCTCTGGCTAGTAGAATGGACAAAATATGGACTTTCCTTAGAGCCAAAGTGATGTGAAACAACTCTAAGTGGTCAATTAGTATATATGAAAACCCTGAGAGAGAATGCCCATTAAGTTGGATGAACCTCTCTTGGAAGAGCCATATACGTCCTCGTAGAACCCGAAGGGAATGTGCCCATTAAGTTGGATGGTCTTCCTCAGGCAATGGATGTACAAGAACATGTGCCCATTAAGTTGGATGATATTTTCTTGTATGATTTGTGTGATTGTATACATGTGTTATATTGATGAAAGCCGGGATGGCTAGTTGTGCGCAATGCCTGTTTCAATACTTATATCGTGGAAGTGAACCTGGGGAAGGGGAGGCCTTCCAGAACCCGGAGTTTACTGAGATTATTATCTCATCCCGGTTGGGGATTATATGTGTTTGCAGGTGATGAGAGCAGGGAAGAAGGCGAAGCTCGGGGTGAGGGACCCGGGTAGCAAAAGTGTCCGAGGGATGCCGGACCTGAGGCCGTGTCGAGACGAGTTTCGCGTGGAACTAGTTATTTTGGGGCATGCCAGCTCTGCTTTATATATTTATAGTAACCCGGCCCCTTGTTTTGTAGCTCGGCCTTGAGGGGCGTTCTCTCTACGTGTAATCGCCATGCATAATGTACAAAATATTATTGTATATAATATTGACGCGAGATGACGTCACTCTTCGTGCTTCCAAATTAACTGTTGTTAATTTATTTGTTGCGTTTAATGATCGTATTTGAATTTTAACAACCGGATGTATACAAGGTGTTACATTTTTTGTATGCAAAATACTTCTACACATTTTCAAATACTTATATATAAGTTTAATTAGGCTTGATTTTCTCAAACAATATTTCAAATCTGAGCCGTAGATGACAAAAAAGGAAAATACTATTAGAAGTGGTTAGCCAAGTTTTTTTTGCAAAAATTTTTGGCAAAATCCATAAATACTTTATACAAATAACATAATTATCAATAGATGTATATACGCAGGACTGACTCTGGAGTGAACATTTTCAGGCTAAACTAACTAGTAATTGAAAACAAAAAAATTAGCTTATTATATTATGTGTTCGATAAAACTAACTATTAAAGTAGTTAAAAAAGTGTAAAATAACATTAAATAATAAAATCTAAATATTTAATATTTATTTATTATCTATTAATTTGATATTATTTAATTAATTAATTAGAATTAGTTTAATTGCATTTAATTCGAGAATGAACTTGAGGGTGCCTCCTCTTAGCTTCCAATTATGTAAAACCTTATTGTATATATGTTATGTTTGTCAAGTCATTTAAGCTAATTTGTAATTTTTTTACTAGTTAAAAAATTTGTTTGACTATTCGATAACTAAATTTTTTAAAGTAGTTTCAAGTGTTTTTCGAAACACTACTTGAAGTAGCATTTTTTAAAACACCATCTTCTTGTTATTTATATTTTATATCATTTTTATCTTTAAAATATTTATTCACTTATTATCATTTTTAAATATGCATATATGTCATTTTACATTTTTCAATTATTTTAACAACTAATTTTATCAAACACTTATGATTTAATGAGCAAGCTTAAAAACTTCAAACTATAAGTTAATTTTTGAGCTTCTAGATAATTTTTTAATTAGTTTTGCTGAACATAACTGTGATATATAGATAAATTATTTGCTTTTTTACTGATCATGATCAATCCAATTATCAATTTGGAGTGAACATTTCCAATATAGGTTGTGTTAAGTAAAATTAGCTAAAAAATCAACTTATTAAATTATAAGTGTTCGATAAATATAAATGTTGAAATAGCTGAAAAGTGTAAAATGACATAAAAATAAAAAATCTAAATATTAAATCAATGATTAAATTTGTAATTATTATTTATTAATTTAATTAATTAAAATTAATTTAACTACATCTAATTTGAGAATAAATTTAAGGGTGTCACATAACAACTTCCAATTATAAAAACCGTCTTTTATATAATATATAAATAGATATAGATATATAGATAGATATAGATAAAATAGATTGATTGATATATAAAAGGGATGTGATTTTTTATTTTTGGTAAAAGATGAAAATGTAGAATCAATAAGATGTGTAACAGTTGATAGATAACTTTATTTTATAAAATAGCAGAATTCAAATACATACTTAATATAATATTAATAAAACTATATAATAATTTATTTATTAATTTTTATACTTAATAATTGACTACATATTATATTTAATACATATATAATATTTAATGTTATTGGGTAGTCAACAAAATGAAAATATTTAAGCATTAAACATAATACTTAATTTAAACATTAGAAGTGCTGTGACTTTTTTATTTATAAAATGAGAAATATAGACATTACATTAAAAAGATATAGTCAATAGTAAAATGTTTAATAAATTATTTCGTTTGACTAGTATTTGATATATTCAACTTTTTAAATTTGAATTTAATACAGTACAAAAAGTTGAGAATTCATATTCTGAATCTTATAAAAAATAGAAACGTTATTTTAAACAGTGTTATTTGCACCAAATCATTTACAATAAACTTTAAATTCATAAAAGTTTAACATTTGCAGATTTTTTTTACATATTTAAATTATAATTTTCATACTCAATTAAATCTGTACAAGATACTCGTATTATACATATTATTACGATTACAAATACATAATTTGGAGATTGAAACTCTCTAAATATTAAAAAAGGATAATAAAACCCTAATTTACTAATCAGAAAAAAAACTCTCATTTACTCATTTTGCAATTAAAAATTTTCAATACCCTCTCTCTTCTCCCTTTTGAAGTTGAATGATTAAATAATAATTTTGATCTTTTATCTTATTTATTTTGCTTGAAATAATTCTTTATCTTTTAAAAGTTTATCATGATCTTTTATCTTATTTTAGAATTTTAAAATAATTTTTTATCTTTTAAAAAGTTTAATTTGATATCTTATTATTTAAAAGGTTCAAGGTGATCTTTCAATTATTTAAATATATTTAACTTTATCCTTTGAATAATACTTAAATAAATTACTATTTTGAATATATTTAAATAGTTGATGATCATTTTGAACTTTTGAAATAAGATAAATGATCAAAGTGGATTTTCTAAAATATAAAAGATTATTTTGAAAAAAATTAATAAGACAAATGATTAAATAATTCTTTTAAAATATAAATAATTAAATTGAAAAAAAGATAAAAAGATAAAAATATTGATTTAGCCGAGTTGCATTTTTACGCTTGTCTTTTAAATAATCATTTCCCCCCCTCTGGACCATATCAATTTACCCTATTTTTAATCACACAAATTACATTCCTTTTAATCTGTTCACTTGATATTAAAAATGTTTATTTCTTTGAAATATAAAAATATACAAAATATTTATCTTATACATCAAACAAATAAAAACCTAGTTTGGATTTCAACCAGGATATGCTTACCCTTATTACTATTATTTTATAAAAAATCTCATCCTTATATATGCTAATAATTTTAACTGATTTAGAAAAATAATTACAAAATAATATAAATAATAAATAATATCGAAACTGAAAAAATCCTAAATATATAAGGAAATAAATCACAAGTATTAAAAATATTACTGAACAACTAAACAATTTACAAAATACTATAAAATATAAAAATAAGAAATAATCCTAATAATTAATTTCGATGACGATTCAAGATATTTTATTGATTTATGAGATATTTTAACATACTTTTATTGGGAGAGTATTAATATATCTTAAATTTTGCTTTTATCAGTATTAATATGATTAACTTTTCTATCTATTGTATGTTTTTATTATTAATTATGAATTAATATTTTGATTTATTATTATTCAAATATAATTTAATAAAAACATATACATATATATATATATATATATATATATTTTAATTATAATGAAATATTATTATGAGAACAAGAGTAATATAAAGTAATAAAATTACAACTAACATAATTTCATTCATTTCTCAAACAGTGATATTAAGATTTATTCTATTTTGTTATAAAATAGGCAAATAATGAAATAATAAATTCATTCAAATTTCTTTCATTTTTTACGATATCAGATATCTGTTTATATTTTTACAGAACATTTTTCGATATCTAGATATAGTTGAATAACAACCCTTATCCAACAAAAATCATGATGTAGACCTAATTTTATACTCGTTTTCTTCCTCTAGTATACTTCTACAAATTCAAATACACGTTTTCTTCCTCTAGTTTACAATCACATTTCATTTTTTTGAAAAGTATTAGAAAAAAAGGAGCTATTATTTTCACCAGATTTTTTTTTTGAATAACCAGATCTTCTTTTGCCGCCGCTAAATAAAATAAAATATTATTAAAACAGTTTCAACCCAAAGAAACATGCTTTTTCATTTTTCTGTCTCAAAAAATAAAAAGAAACTATCTTTATGAGCGAGATAGAATCCCCTGGCGTATATTCATTTAAAATTTTAGGAAATTTTAATTGAAGTATTTTAAAATTTTAGGAAATTTAAAATTCAAGAAAATTAAAATGCATCAATTAAAAAAATTTTATTTTTAAAATTTTGTGTTTGGATAAAAAAATTAAATTTCTTCATTTTTAAAATTTTATGTTTGGATTAAAAAATTAAATTTCTTCATTTTTAAAATTTTGAACCTCATACACGAAGAGACGCTTGAGATGGGTATCATGAAAATAACAGAGGTCGGAGTACTCATCGGTTATGTAGACGGAGTAAAGAATGATGCGGTTAGAGCTTTTATAGAAAAAGAGAATTTCAATTTCTCATCTTTTAGAAAGAAATTCAAATTTCATATTTTTAGTTGTTTAAAATTCTGTTTTGAAATACCAAAAATTTAAATTTTTATATAAAAATATCCAAATAATAAATTTTAAATTAAAATTTTTTAAATTTTTTAATAAATTACTTTTCTTAATTAAAATTTTCTATCCAAACACATTCTTAAGGATTTTGCTAATTAGAGTAATTATGACATTAATTAAGAAATAAAAAATATTTATTATACAACTAATTTTATTTTATAAAAATAACACAATTTTTATTTTTTAATAAAAATATTTATCTTTTAAGTTATTTAACCAATATTTTTATCACACCATTTATCATTTGCTTTATTTAAAATACCTCTGGCCCCACCGAAAGGATATTATAGTAAAAACGGCCGCCACCTGCAACACCAATCACTAGAATAATGATGAAACGTCCCAGAAACTAGGCAAGGGCAAGGCTGTCAATTCCCATCCTATCATCACACTAGTCACGGACGGCCCTAACAAACCCTTCCCCAACACACACACCGCCACCCTATAAATTCGCACCTTCACTGCATCATTCAAACCACACGCAACACCCTCTTTCTTATTACCTTCAAATCACACAATCGCTCTCTTCGATTTCTAGGGTTTTGCTATTCCTTTGCTTCCGTTCCCCTCCTTCTCACATAAACAACGCGTTTTCTCTTCCCCTTCGTATTTGTAAGCGTTATTCCTTCTTCTTCTTCCTTCACCTTCGTATCGTTGATGCAGCGTTCGATTCATTCTCTTCTGTATCGTGTTTAATTCACGGTTTTTGACTATTATTTATCTTAAAATTTTCAGATTCTTTGCGTTTGGTTTTTCGTTGATTGAAGGCATTACAGCGTAATTTGTTGCTGCATTTTAATCGATTTATTTAACCAGGTACGTTTTCTTCTCTTTATCTATCTATCTATCTATATATATATATATTTTGTAATGATTGTGTGGTTTCTAGATCCAATGAACTTTTTTCCTTTTCTTTTTTATTTCGTTTGTCTTGTTCGATTGTTTTATTTGATTTGCGTGCTTTGTTGTGTTTAATATTTTTCGTATGATTTTGTTATTTTTTACTTTTCTCTCTCTCTCTCTCTCGCTCGCTCTCTTTTTGTGTGTTTATTTCATTGATTTTTTCATGATTATTATTTGCTTTTCGTCGAATGAGATTTCGATGCCAGTTGGTGGATTTGCAATAAACTTTTTTTATTGACTATGTACTTGGGTAATTTGGCTTTCCGTTTGTCATGTGCAAGTCCTAAATATATAACTGGGACCTGTTAGATTTATTGGTGGTTATTATTGTGTCTCCATCTTTTTTCTTTTTTGATGTTTTGGTTTTAATTTTTGGTTAATCAATCTCTGCTTTTTGTAGCGTTTCTGTTGCATTAAAAAATTTCATTATCGTTCATCGATTTCAAGGTTTTCGAATTGTTCAAGCCTTCTTGGCTGCGTTACCTGTTGTTTTTGATATTAGCAAAATGATTTTAAAACAATGCCTTTATATTTCTTATAATAGAAGTGATTTGGTTAAATTTATGTATAATTTCTTTTAAAAAAATAAATTTTCATCCATATCATATCCAATTTTACGAGCCTTGAAAGCCAAGTGTTTTTTACTAATTTTTTTTGGATGGCTTAAGAGATTACCCTAACACGACTTGTTGATTAAATCTTTACTTCAGAATAAGCCATTTTTTTGCTACTAATGCTATTTGGTTCTTCTGTTTCTCGATTCATTTGGGTTTTACTCAATTGTTTGATTATTCTTTTCTGTTGATTGTGTTGACGCAGGACTGAATGAGCTAATGGAGTCTAAAGGTGGGAAAAAGAAGTCTAGTAGTAGTAGTAAATCATTGTTTTACGAAGCTCCCCTCGGATACAGCATTGAAGACGTTAGACCAAACGGTGGAATCAAGAAATTCAGATCTGCTGCTTACTCTAACGTATGTTTTCTTTCTTTGTATAGTGAATTTTTTTTATTTGCTTTGTTTGCTTCAATGACCTATCTAACACTGCTTTTCATGTCTTATCTGCAGTGCGCTCGCAAACCATCCTGATACCCATCCAGATTGATAGTTCGTTGCATGCTACCATAGTTTTATTAGGATTTTTTCTTCTTTGTTTTCAATTAGGTTTTTTTGCTGCTCTCCTTCAAACTCCATCTTTCCAAATCCTCTCTTTGCGATTGTGTTCTGTTCTGCTTCCTACTGCGACAGTTTCTCTACTGTTGCATGGCCATGGCGGTTTCTGCAATTGGTTTCGAAGGTTTCGAGAAAAGGTTGGAAATATCCTTTTTCCAGCCAGGACTTTTTGCTGACCCTGAAGGAAGGGGTCTAAGGGCTCTTACAAAATCCCAGTTGGATGAGATTCTTACACCAGCTGCTTGTACCATTGTTTCTTCGCTCAAAAACGATGATGTCGACTCCTATGTTCTATCTGAGTCCAGCCTCTTTGTTTATGCCTACAAGATCATCATCAAAACCTGTGGTACTACTAAGCTATTGCTTGCAATCCCACCCATATTGAAGTTAGCTGAAATGCTTTCCCTTAATGTTAGATCTGTGAATTACACAAGGGGAAGTTTCATTTTCCCCAGTGCTCAGCCGTATCCCCATCGCAACTTTTCTGAGGAAGTTGCTATTCTTGATGGCTACTTTGGCAAGCTTGGTGCAGGAAGCAATGCTTATATTTTGGGTGGCCAAGACAAAGCACAGAACTGGCATGTCTACTCTGCTTCTGCAGATTCTGTAACTCCATCTAACAATGTTTACACTCTTGAGATGTGCATGACTGGCCTGGATAGAGAGAAAGCACAGGTTTTCTACAAAGAACAATCTGCTTCAGCTGCCATGATGACTGTTAATTCCGGCATTAGAAAAATTCTTCCAGAGTCTGAGATTTGTGACTTTGACTTTGAGCCATGTGGTTATTCAATGAACTCTGTTGAAGGCGCTGCTGTTTCTACGATTCATGTTACCCCCGAAGATGGTTTCAGTTATGCAAGCTTCGAAACTGTTGGGTATGACTTCAAAACGGTGAATCTGAACGAACTGGTTCAGAGGGTATTGGCATGTTTTCTCCCCACTGAGTTTTCTGTTGCAGTTCATGTGGATGGTGCAAGCAAGTCGTTTGAGCAGACCTGTTTTCTGGGTGTTAAGGGATATTGTCGCGAAGAGAGGAGCCAAGAAAGGCTTGGAATGGGTGGTTCTGTTGTCTACCAAAAATTCGTGAAGACTTGTGACTGTGGTTCACCTAGATCAACTCTGAAGTGCTGGAAAGATGAAGATGAGGAAGAGTAGTTTTCTCAAGTGTCTTTATTATTCTGTCCTTGTGAAAATAAGTCTGGTTTTCCAGATACGTTATTGTTTTTCTTTGCTGTCTTTTTTTGCTTCTGTTAGAGATCATTAGGGCATTTAGACCTTTATTTTTCTATTACCATTTGAACATCGAATGGATTAATAAATCACTTTGTTTTCGTGCAAAATTTGTGTAATGTTTGCCTCCTTTCGCTGTGTTTGCTATTTCAATCGTGTTTTGGTCCTCAGACCAATTGACGTGTTTTTTACTCTTTTGTAAAGCAAAAACAACTTCTCTGTTTCTTATGTTCTGATGTAAAATTTGATAGACATCTGTAATCAACGCTATCACACTTGGTAGTGAACAATGGTTGGTCGCTCTTCAACTTTTGAAATGAGTGGCGTGTGTACCTTGCAAACTGTTTGGATTGACACGGCAGAAATTTCAAAATTCTGAAAGTTTTTTTCAAGGCATTCATGTTTTTGACTTTTTGTCTTTAGTTGCGGATAATATTTTGAATTAATTCATAATTTGTTCAAATAAACGATATTTGGACGCGGATGGTATCTCCTAATTTGAATGAATTTCTGCGTGGTTTGTTAGAAATTATCGGCAAGCTTGTGAAAATAATTTATTCTTCTCATTCTGGTAATTCGGGAAAAAAGCTTGTTTCTTGTTTTCTTCGAATTTGAAGGCATATGATATGACACGAGTAAAAAACGTGGAAAGATAAAAGCTTGACGAGGTGGCTTTGCTGCAAATGGTGAAATTTGAGGCGTGTATTCTATGAATTGACGTAAAAACCCAAACATGTAGTTGTTCAGATTTAAATTGCTACATTTGGAAGAATTTTCCTCAACATAACTTTTCTTTCGTGGATTATAACAAATTTCAAGGCTATTTTACGACTTATAATACTCAACCGACTGGGTCTTCATCTTTCCTTTTTAAGGTTTGTTCACGGCTTCTAAAGCTAAGAAAATTGAGTAGGTTACTCTTTTTAGTTGTTAATTTTTTAGTGAGGTGAACACCAGCACTTGTGAACATGAGATATACTACTTAAAAAATGGCATGGAAATATAATAGAAATCCTATTTTTAAAGGTTCAATTTGATTTCAAGAAAGCAATGATTGTTCACTTGAGTATCTTACTAGCACGAACTTCTTTATGTAACTTAAGATTGGTGACTGTTTGACTCGAGCATAAAGAGGAACAAAGCATGATAGAGGGGGTCGTGTCATGGACGCATGACTTGTGTTACGTTCATGTTGAGGAGTGGTCAAAGTATCACAGATTTAAAAAAAAAATCCCAAATGTCATGTTCACATAATTATTTTTCAAAATGCCACATAGTATAATTCGTTGGCCATGTAAGCGAAATAGGTGGGATGACATGGCGGTGTGTTATTGGGGCACATAATGCGCTATATGTACCAGCGAATTACATGATCTGGCAGGCGACACGTGACAAACTTGATAGGAATGCGTATAAACTTCGAACGGCCATAACTTTTGACTGGAACGTCTGATTGAGGCGAAATCAGTGGCTAAACGCTCGAAATTGAGAGGAGAAGCCCTAAGAAAATTCCAAAGGGGATTTGGTCAAATATTTTTACTAAAAAATGCCTCTAAGTGCGTCAAAATTACAATTTAAGATTCAATCATCCAAAAATTTCCAAATTGTCTACTTTTTTAATTATTTAATTATTTAATTTAATGTAATTTTATATTTTTTAATTACTTCTCTCAATTATGATTGTTTAGACATAAAGTACGCCTCTATCGGACATTCTTATCAAAAATATCATTGTTCGAAGTTTATATGCACTATCAATTTTACATCATAATTTTTTATAGGAATATCCGATGAAGGCGTACTTTATGTCAAAATGATCACAATTGAGAGAAGTAATTAAAAAAATATAAAATTATATTAAATTAACTAATTAAATAATTAAAAAAAATAGACAATTTGAAAATTTTTGGATGATTGAATCCTAAATCGTAATTTTGACGCACTTAGAGGTGTTTTTTGGAAAAAATATTTGACCAAATCCCTTTGGGATTTGCCTAAGGCTTCTCCTCTCAATTTCGAGTATTTAGCCACCGATTTCGCCTCAATCGGACGTTCCAGTCAAAAGTTATGGCCCTTCGAAGTTTATACGCATTCCTATCAAGCTTGTCACATGTCGCCTGTCAAATCACGTAATTTGCTGGTACATATAGCGAATTACGTGTCCCGATAGCGCACCACCACGTCATCCCACGTATTTCGCTTATATGGCCAACGAATTATGCCACGTGACATTTTGGAAAATAATTCTATGAGCGTAATATTCTGGAATTTTTTTACAAAATCTGTGGCACTTTAGTCACTGTTCCGTTGAGGAGTTCGATGACCAATTTTGCATCATGTAAAGTTGGTATCATGTGGTTTGAGGTGGTCATGTCATGAGAAAAATAATTCCCAACTCCTCTACTTTATGGATGCAAGAGGAGTAACATTAATTATGAGACTAAAGTGGTATTGTTCGCATAAGACATGCTTGAGCGATATCAATAATTTTGATTTTGGTCTAATGCATTTTAACCTTGATCAACTTGTAATCTTGTTTTGTTTCTGTTGTATAAATTACAATAATATATATATATATATATATATATATATATATATATATATATATATACATTCCAAAGTTTATATTTTCATGTGGCGAAGTGTTACGTTGCTAAGTGTTATTCAAATGCTTTCAAAGTTTCTATAATTTACTGATTTTTTAAATCAATATAATTAATGGAGCTTTTTCGGAAGTTTTATCTTGAGATTAAAAATATCTTTGACTGATCTTTGTTGTTTTACAAGTTTTGAATCGTTGGAACGTGGTTTTCAGTTTTTATCTTATCTTTAAATTGAATGTTCTCTTTTAAGTTTGTTATCAAAGTTGTTTTAATTATAAAAAAACTTGTGAACGTTACTCTAGAAAATATTGAATATTTTTTTGCTTAATTATGTTTTTCATATATGCAAAAAATAGTTCGTTTTAAAGTTACTATCTAATATTCAATTTTGATAATGTATATATATGAAAATTTGTAATGTTTCAATGTAGTATAGGTCGCTAGTCCAATTATGTTAAGTGATGATATGACAAATAAAATAACATATCATCAAGCTTAATCATTTGACACATTAGCAAATTGAATTCATATCATTATTTATTATTTAATTTATTTAAAAAATTTAACAATTAAAGAAATGTGACTTCCACTTGGCAAGATCGCTGTGCTCCTCCACTTGCTCGCCTACCTCCCAGTGCTGCCTCTGCTCCAACCACCTCATCCTTTGTCTTGGGTCTGTTGACCGGGCCATCGACTCCACCCTCGTGGTTGACCTTGACCCTCGCCTCGTCCACGTTGACACCTCGTGTATCGAGGAGATCACTGATATTGTCATGGTGATGAGTGCGGTGATAACGTTGGTAATGATTATTGCGCGTACACCGACTTGGTATGGTAGAGGTTCGTGGTGTGGTCGTGATTGTGCACAAAGGAGGGGTGGTGGGGGAAGGATGAAGAAGACGAACTAGCTTGGGTAGTGGTGGAAGGATGAAGAAGATGAATGAGGTGAGGCGATGGGGCTAGGGGTGGATTGTGAAAGAGGAGGAGGAGAAGATGGAGGCAGTGAGAAAAGAGGCGGTGATGACAACAATGGTTGTGGTGGAGAGTGAAGACGTGTGAAGACTATTGACGAGAGGGAGAAAGAAAAGGGTTGAACGAGATGTGAGAATCATTAATTTTTAGATCCATGTCAACCAGTAGGTAGGGTTGATCATGTGATATTCTGTTTGTCACATCATCACTTAATAGAATAAAACTAATGAAAGGTACTACATTGAAACATAATTTTTTTTTAGTAAATGACCAAAAGTAAATTTTAGTTAATAAATTGAAAAGACCTATTTTTCAAATATGAAAAACATATTTAACCCATTTTTTTTATGAATAGGAATCAAACCCAATAGTTGAGCCAAATTTTGTTTTGGAAAAGCAAATTCTCTTTCTAACAAAATGAGATCATTTAAAAAAAAAGATTTGATATAAAAAAAATCTGGAGAGAACGACAGTCTCTTTCCCTTGGTACAAAATTCAGTTTTTCTTATGTAATCGTTGGAGAATTTTTCTTGAATACATATTTGATAAAAAATAGTTGCCCTTGTTGTGTTACCTTAGCCTTGAGTAAGAAGAGTATGTTAAATCCTGTAGGATTTTAAGCTACACAAATAAATCCTTAAAAACAGTGTATTTTTCACATGTCTCAGACTCTTGCCTCTCTTACTTTTATTGATCAAATTGTGTTGCAGCGTTACTGGTTCTGGATTTCTCCTATGTTGCTGTTGCGGTGTTACTACTCCAAAGTATTTCCAACAGTTTCATCCTACACATGTTTTCTTTTTTAATCTAAACATTCAGTACTTGCTTATTATATATACATGTGAAAAATTGACTGAAAGAAATACTTCCCGTGTGTTTGGAAAAAAATTAAAAAACGTCGATTAAGATCTTCTCTCTCCACGTCTACCATGGGACTTCCGCAAAAGCAAGAAAAAGTTGCTTCACATTTTCATGTTCTTTACGCACTTTTTGGTGCAAGAGGCAGATCCAAACCCGCTAAACAATAATTTGCAATGAAGATTATTATCTTAAGCCATTTATCATGAACAGTTGATTTTAACTAAATCATTTTATATTTACAGTTTATATCTATTTTTAATATCAATTGCAGTTTTTGTTCCGGCCACACATAGCAAACCTTCATGGTGCTAATTTAAATTTTATGTGACTTAGTACTCATTTTCTACTTTGGTGAGGAATTAATTCCAAAAAACAATATTTGAACTTCACTCGTGAATGTTTTTATCAATCTGTACGCTAGATTATCAAAGTAGCAGTAATCTTCTTTAATAACACCACCTGGTGTTGTGACATAAAAAATGAAACAAATTTTGATGTCAATGTGCTTTGTCCCTTCTTGGTTCAAAGGTCACACATATTTAATAATTGCATTCTACATGAACCTCATTTTATAGGACTAGCGCAAATTACAAACTTAATGGACCAGGAACTACTGTTGATACTACCAGAAATGCTAATGACACTAGACACATGGGGTGCTTTTCATATTATTCTGAAATTACCATTCCGACAAAAACATAATTTCATTACACATTTTAACAAACAAATCATGCTTCCATTGCATTCAGGGGGTGAAAAATATAAAAACAACAAAAATACAATTTTGTTATGCACTGTACAAAAACAAAATCATATTTCTGTTGTTGTGTTAACATCCCTAACAAGAACATCAACACATTCAACAATGGAGGAAATAGATTCAGCACATTCAAAATTGACAGGGGTGGTCGATGTGACACAAATCTCGATAGGTGTCATCATGCCCACAGGTGTTGATTGTCATTGTCGTTGCGGTGGGTGCCATGTTGTCGCTGTCATCGTGTTGGGTGCCATGGCCATTATCATCGTTGTGGTGAGTGCCATGGTCATTGTCGTTGCACACCACGCTGCTTCCTCTGTGCGCGAAATTTGAAGATGGAGAGCTTTGCTCCATGTAGGACGCAATTGTTTCTTCATAAAAATGACGACTTGGGGTGGGGTGGGTGGCGCGGCGCAATGCAAAGGAGAGGGAGAAGTCTAAGGGGAAGGGTGGCGCAAGAGAGAAGTCTAAGGAGAAGGGAAGGGAAGGGAGTGTAGGGATTTGGACAATAGAGAGATTTCACAGGAGTTGGTAGTGAGAATAATAATTCCCTAGTGGGCCGTTTGCAAACTGTGACCTATATACCAACTCTAGTTAGCCCAAACAAAAAAGAATGGAAAAAGAAAGTGACATGATAAGTTAGGAGGTCAACCTTCTAAAAATAATTAAAAAAACTGCATTATGATCCTAACCCTTCCCATCCTAATTTTTTTTATAAGTACGAATCAAAATGAGTAGGAGGACTGAAATTTCAAGTCATCCTTACGAAAAATTGGAGTTAAACAGATTTTTTTTTATGTATCAAGGATTGTTTTTACCTAGTAAAACTAACCTATTTGACCACCTAATAACCAAACTGCATTAGGATCCTAATTTTATCTAGATCACATGTATCATTTATAAAAATTATCGTTTGAATCAAATAAAATTATTATGGATGATAAATTTTTTTATCTAATATTTAACGTAATTACATATATAAGTTTCGAACTCAAAACTTATAATTAACTTAAAATAACCTCATTTTTCTAATACTAATTGATTCGCATGTTTGATGTTAACTATTTTTTAATATTTTATAACTGAACAATATTAGTAGTATTGAAAATTAGAGTTAAATCACTTTGGAGATGAAATTACTTGTTACACTTACAGTTATCACATAGTGCATCCAATTGATTAAAATGTTCGTTTCGTATCAATAATTAAATCATCCTTTTCATGCATCATCTTTTTCAGCACTTCGAACTGGAAAGTTGGCAGGGCTAGGTCATTGATCTCGTTGATTCAAATGCAAGTATGTAAGCATTGTGGAGAACTGTAGCCGCTAATTTTCTTTCTTTCTTTTTTTACCATTAAGAATTAAGAAAATGGGGTAGCAAACCCAATGAAATCAAAGTGTTGTCACATGCTCCATCCAATCCAATTGATCAAAATGTTTGTCTCGCATCAATAATTAACTCATCTTTTTCATGCATTATTGCTTTTTTAAGCACATCGAATTCGAAAGGTGGGAGGGGAACGTCATGGGTTCTCGTTGATTAGAATGCTTGCATTAATGTTAAGAACTGTGGCCATTGAATTTATTTTTTGGACCATTTAGGAAATGGCGTCGCAAATCCAATGTCATCATAATTTTCAAATCATTTAACAGAAAATATCATTCAGACTTGGTGGCAAAGCAACTCTACTTTTTGGGACTGCTTTTGATTTTTTTTTATAATAATGAATAATAAAATTATGTTTGAATTTTCGTTTATGATCACACTGAACGTGTGTCAATCGGAAGTAAGGAATACTAGCTTTTATTTTTAAAATTTGGACTTGGATTTGTCAAATAAACGATGATGGTGGACTTAGATCCAAACACACTATAAAAAAGTCACTTTATTTTGTATTTGTAAAATTTAAAAATTGTTTTTCACTATTTCACTTACAAACAAAGTTAAATAATATTCTTAAACTATTTATATAAAAAAATTAAAGATTTTCTTAAATCAAGTTATCTACTCACCTTATAGTGATTTTATCTTATTTGAGTAGAATTGTTCCAAACTTTCAATAGAATATAGATCTCTACCAAAAAAAAGTGAATCACCTTTTAATGAGTTTCTTCCTCTAATTTGCATCAACTTAGAGTTACCTAAATGGAAAATCCCACTTTAATTAAAATGAGGAGGGTAATTTGAGAATTGTCAATCCTCATTATCAATTTTGTTAATAATAGTTTCTTGGTACCCAAGTTCTCCTGTTCTGTTCCTTTGCCTTTACAAAGAAAAGCGTTGGATTTGTTTTCTGTTTGCACAAAATTGAAGACAAGGTTCCATTTTCATTTAATGTTTGCTCAAACACTCTTTAAATCTTTAGAAGATAAGGGTTAGTCACGTACATGGATGAATCTACATAGAAGAGGAAGGGGCAATTTTCGCTACTAAATTTTTATTTTTTCTTAATATAGCATGTAGGTGTAGATATAATTTATCTCTATAATTTAAAATTTAGTTAAAAAATTAAGTTCTAATATGAGTTGTGCGCCTACTAATTTATATATGTGAGTATTCTCGTCACAACTACAATTTTTTGGATCTGTCTAGCACACTTTTTTTAATGCAATATGATCATATGATTTCATTATTAAGCAAAACATCAAGTCATCAATACAATCAGGAGAATTATCAAAGCATTACAAATTAGCATAAAACCTAGACATCATATCCCTGTAAGAACATAAGTGATTTGGTTTGTTTGTCTGCTAACCAAACTCATATACGAGTTACTAATTAAATAAATGTTGCTATTACATGCAATAAAAATGCAACACATTCGCCACCAAGTTATGACTATATTTTTTAAGACATTAATTTCGTTCATCTTATTAAATACTACTATATCATACACAATCCCCAACACACCACCTTCTCACTAATGACTAAAGTTTTCAGCAAGCTAACTTGAACTCGTCCAAGCAGTTAAAAGATATTTTGGGGTAGTGTAATTATTCGTAATATTATACCAGACTTTAATGATGGATTAATTAGTTCCATATATTATATTTACCTTAGAACGTGTTAAACAATCAAAAAGTGGCTGTAGTTTAGTGGTGAGAATTCCACGTTGTGGCCGTGGAGACCTGGGCTCGAATCCCAGCAGCCACAAAAGTTTTTTATTTTTTTTAAATAGTTTCCCATTCCTTAATATTTCTTATTCGAAGGTAATGGGGGATATTAACGTTCTTATTCAAAGGTAATGGGGGATATTAACGGATGGAATAAATCAGGTCTCAATATTTAAAAAATATTTTTTTATAATATATTTTTGTTTAAAGTTTTATAAATATATAATAATTAAATGTACTTAAAAGAGATCAAATTATAATATTATTTGATTAATAATTTAATGATTTCAATGCTAAAATAATATTTTTATTTTATATAGAAATAAAATATTGTATTAGCATAAGAAAAATAAAAAAATCAAGACATAAATAAAAATAACAACTTAAAAAAGAAAAAATATAATGGATGATTTAATTTAATAAACTATGTGAATCAAAACTTAACGTGTTTTGTATTTAAAAATTAATTTATATAATAATAAATTTAATTATATTATATGGGTTGGTTTGGTTAACAAAAATAAAATTCATTATCTAATATGTATATGATCGGATCTTAATTAGGTTGAGTCAGATTTGACCTAAACACTTAAACAACCTAATTCAATATAATTAGATTGGCTTGAATCACATATTGTTATGAATTCGTGAAGATCCATATGAGCAAGTATGATAAAGATGTATAAAATGCATAAATAATTAAAGCATATCAAGATCAAGTTAATAATTATTAGTTATTATTTATTTGTATCAAGATCAAAATAATATTGTAGAAGCATACTATATGCTAGTATTGAATAGTTAGCTATTAAATGATGAGTTTTATTAATGCCTTTCACTTACTATGTAAAACAGTTTTACACTATCATTCAATCACTAATCACCATTTGAATTACTTTAAGATAATTATTTAAAAAATTAACAAACTTACCATACATGACGAATTGTGATTGGATGACTACGTAAAACTTTTTACATTGTTAGTGTATAATGTTAATTAATAGGGGTGTTCAAATCCAAACCAATCCAAAATAATAACTGAAAATTACTAAAAAGAACCCAAAATTGAATCAAATCGATATTTTTTTGGTTTGGTTTACGATTTGTGTTCTTGAAACTAACTAAACTGCAACACTTACATTCCTTTAATATTATGCATTTTATGTGTATATACTACTTGAGTTTCACAGTGTTATGTATATGAAAATTATACAACCTATATCACTTTCTTTTTCAAATGACTTTTTAAGATATGTTTGATTTAAAATGGATAAAAATTTGACATACTTTTATCGTAGAAGATTTAACTTAATAGGTTTCGTAGATTGATATTAACAATTTTGTTAATGTAATTTAATTAAAAAGATGAAAGGAGAGTATATAAATTTAATGAATAATAAAACCGCAAAGATTGAACCAAATCAAATTATAAAATATTGATTTGGTTTGGTTCAGATTTTATTTTAAATAAAAATCAAACTAAACCGAATCATATATGTTTTATAAGTTTGATTTTGGTATTTTTTGATAAAAAATCAAACCAAATTGAGATGTTAACACCCCTATTAATTAGCCTAATAGTTAAAATAAATCATCTATTATAAAATTATTCAAAAAAATAATTAAATATAAATAAATCTAACATTTATCATTGTCAATTTTGTGAAGTATAATGCAAAAATAATAAGGCTTAATTGTATTTTTACCACCCACTTTTCAATTTTTCATAAATTTTACTCTCAACAAATTAATTTAATGCATTTTATATCATCTTTTAAGAAATTTACTAATTTTACCCTCCGTCAATTTACTCATAACATAATTGCACTTTTTATCTTCAACTTTTTATTTTTTTGGCAAATTGTACACCCAACTTTTTTTGTGAACTTTACCCCTAATTTTTAATTTTTGGCAATTTTTACCCAAACTTTTGTGTTTATTAATGGATAAATGACGGGATAAAATTTATAAGTTTCTTAAAAGTTGGGGGTAAAATGTCATAAATTAATTTATTGGGGTAAAATTCAACCAAAAATGGAAAAATTAAGGGATAAAAAGTACAATTAAGTCAAATAATAAATGAAATATTATAAATAGTATGATGGTTAAAATAAATAATATAGTATAAAAAATATGTAGGATGAAAGAGTGAAAAAAATAATAAAATCCTATTTTATTTAAAGGGTAATAAGAAAATTTAATAAATATTTTAAGGATAAAAAAAATCACATATAAAAAATTATAAAAATTTGTCTATTAAACAATTAAAGAAACTATTCGATTAATAAAAAAAGTTAAAAACTAATTAAAATGACTTATTAAACATAAATAAAAATTCAAAGATAATTATTTGAGAATATAATTCAGATAAATTTTGAGAAGAAAGATAAAATATAACCGAAAAGTAAATAAATAAAAATAATTTAGTCAACAGGGTAAGCTATTGAGATTTGAAGAAAAAAATGATATTTTAAAATTAAAAGAAAAAATAATTAACTTTTTCTAAAAGAAAAACATAAAGATACTATTTTATATTAGTAAAATTTTGTGTCCTAAGAAAAAAAATATAAGAAAACGATATCCTACTTTTAAGAATGGATTTAATTATGTCATCAAATAAATTGATAGAGGACCATTAGTTTATTTCTTTTTATCAATCTAGTAGATTATCTTTGAAAAGGAAGAAACATATTTAATTATTTATCATTGAATGATTAATTTAGTGTTACATATAAATAAATAAAAACGTGATTTTATCTATATTTTTAGAAGACCAAAATGAACATTTTCTTTTAAAATACATTTTCGTACGGAAATTTAATAAATTGAGTAGAGCTGTCAAAACTGCCGATCAGGCCCATATTTTATATGGACTATTATATAGGAATATCTGCTCACTTTCTCAGTTTAGAACTATTGACAATTTCTTATAGATTGTGCTTAAATGGGGTTTGAGAAAAGAGAGAAAAGGACAATAACAGAGTCTTACTTTATGGGGTGGTATCAAAAATTTAATTGGGGTGTCAATCTCTTGTAACCACTACTAATGGAAAAGGTAGAAAAAGTTGGGGTAGCGTGTTTAGTATCCAAAGCTTTAAAAGGGTACCTCTATGCTGTTGAGAATATATTCTATCTTTATTCTTTAACACTTCATTGGCTGGTTCACATGAGTTGAAAGCTAGCAAAAAATTTATAGTTGACATGCACCACCTCTGGTGTTACGCCAACAATTGATACTCAATTTGTGATATGGAGCCAATGAAATTAAAGATTATTATAATTTATAGTGGACTCTTTCTAGTTTCTCGACATCTTTTAGCATAATATTCTGGGGATCAACATCGAAATTGGAAGATTTATTTCCCTTGGTGATTACACTTCAGCCACACATTTGCTTCACCAATCAATTCATGTTCTATTTGAGATGCCTAAATATCTTATATTAATAGAACTACTATTCCAATATAAGCATATTTGCTTAATTGATAAATATAACATTCAGAAGTATCACACCGTATAAGAGTACGTATAGCAACCGTGTAGATTAACTTGTGAAAGATTTTTTTTACTTATTAATTAGTAATTTTGAATTTAAATTCCGAATATATATGTAATTGCATTAAATATTTTGAAAATTAATTTTATTATTTATAATGATTATATTCAATTTGAGTAAAATTATTTTTTTCTCTCTCTAAAAATAAGGTATTTTAATAGATGAAAACTATGAAAGTAAGACACCATCTGTGTCAAGGTACTGAGATTATCAAAATAAATTTTATTTCTCTTAATAATTTTTTTTCCATATATACTGTAATAGTATGTAGAATGATCAATTATGAAAGATATCTAAGGTCCCAATCAAGAAAATATACCATATAATGAAGACGGATTGTACTTTGTATGGGATGAGACTAGCCCATTATGATATATCGTGACCGACAAATATGTGTATTTAGTACAAGAATTGTTGTTTGTAGGGAAGAAGTTCATAGGTAAAATGCAGTGAATGGGTGAGAAATGGATGCAATAAGGGGAACAAGCTGGTGGAACAGGGTGTCAATTGTCAACAATTTTGGAAGCTTTATAATTGTCGTCTTTTTCTAAAGAACTTAGCCAAAGGCATAATCATGTGGTGGGTTTGGTACAATTTGCTATGATAGAGGCTCCTCCCCCTTCATTGAAACATTCCTAGGGAGTAAAAAGAACAATGATTTCCTACTCATTTGGGCTAACTCAAGGTTGAAAACACTCATTAGGGTCATGGTCAACTTCTCTTTAATCCATTGCTAATTTGACTCTCTTTTTGGGGCTTCAAAGAACTTTCTTTTGCGGTGTTTTTGTTTTTTGTTTTTTTTTTTGGGAGAGGGGGGGGGGGGGGGGGGTAATTTGTGTAGTGTAGTATTTTGTTTTTTGGTTTGGTTTGGTTGTGGAGTTTCGTTAATCAAGGGGAAGAACAAAGGTTCTAAGCTTTTTTTTTTTTTTAACATGGAAATGTTGGAAAGGAGCCAAGTATATGTAGACACTATACAGGAAAAGACCCCTATCGTTTTCAAGATATCATACAATACAGCATGCAATAGATAGATTATGTTTGTATTTGACAAGAGCATGCCTAGCTATAATGCCCACCATACAAAATGGTGCTATTTTTGGTTTAAATCAATAATGTTAGTTTGTGTACACAATTGCACCATCGTAAGTTCTAATTGTCACCCTAATTACACAACCAAATACTGTTTAAAAACTTAATTGGTACACTTATTTATTTCTTTTTACATTTTTAAGATAATGAACAATTTTTGATTCATTTCTTATGAATTAGTTAGTGTATTATGATGCAATCTTGAGTTTGCGGTTAACATTTAAGATGAAAAACAAGTCAAGAGAGCATTACATTTTATCTTATTACGTTTGTCTACTCTATTTACTTTACACATTTGTTTTTTAAGACTTAACTTTATATTTTTAAAGTTTGATTGGAGTTGAAAATTAATAAATTATTATTTTTTTGTAGAGATAAGTGTATTTTATATGAGAATCAATCTTATTTGAGTCAGATAAAATTATTATAAATAATAAAATTATCTCTAAATTTTTTAATATAGCTAGATATTCAAAAGTTGAAATTTAAGAGCATCAATTAAACTGAAACACTTTGTGTCAGTTGATTTTCACATTTAGTGGTTTTTTTTTATAGAAATTATGAGTGTCTTTCATAAGAAACAATTATGCGTCAAAACTATTATATAGACCGAAAAACATTTTCTCCAAATATTTAACATATTTTATGATATAATAAATTATTATTTTATATTTTAAATAGACTACTCTATAATTTTTTAAAACAAAAAATACTTAATATTTAGAAGGTCTAAATTTGGTATAGATTGACTAAGTAATTAGTCAACCGGTGTGGAGATTCCTATTGCAATATTTTATATAAAAATTGTTTAATTGAAAGTTGTAAGAATAATATAAAGTCAGCCTGCACAAATATTCTTGAAGAATCATATATGCTCAGATATTGGTTGAATAAAAAGCGAAAGAATAATGTAGACTTCACTTTAGTATGCCAATAAGAAAGATAATAGAATAATGTTATTTGATATATAAATAAATAAATAATCATTACATCGTCATTTGATCAATGTATAGTACCATGTTCTCGGCATGTAAGCATTGGATCATAGGCCGATGTAAAAGGAATTTCTTAAAAAAAAAATTATTAAATGGGATAAAATTTAAATTAATACCTAAAAATTAGTAAGTGGTAGATTACCTTATTACTTCTTGAAAGTTGAAACTGTAATACAACTTTTTTCTCTTTTTTCATTAAAATCTTAAAAAGCTTTGCAACTTCAATTTTCATCTTTTTAAATGCGACTTTAAAGTTGTGAGTGAGTTCTTTTTTTCATTGAAGTCGTAAAATATTTTACAACTTCAATGGAAAAAAAATTTCTTACAACTCTAAAGTCATGTTGAAATGAAAATAAAAATTGAAGTCGTAAAACTTTTTACGACTTCAATAAAAAGGAAAATTATATGACAGTTTTTTCAAAAAATTGTTTTAGAAACATTTTTTTTTTGATAAAAATCATGTCCTAAGATTATTCCTTTGAGGAACTGTTTTATAATCGTTTGTTATATACAAAGACGATTTTGATAATATTCGCTACAAAGATGATTGTAAAATTGTCTTTATATACCTTAAATAATTGTCCTAAAATCACCTCATTGTAGTAGTGTCAACATATATATTAATGTGACATTGCTGTGTATTACATGATACTAAAAGTGTTTGGCATGCCATTAATGTGTTAGTGTGACACATTAGTATGTGTTGGATTGCTTGTCATCTATCACATTAGTATGTTAGTGGATGTCATACTAACATGTCACATTAATAATTTTTGGTAAAAAAGTTACTATAGATTAATAGTGAAATAAAATTACTAAATTTTAAAAATGTGGAAATCAAATGTATAATAGAATTTTTTTAGAGACCAAAATTACACAATTGTAAAATAATAAGAACCAAAGTAAATTTAAACCTATATTTATATTTTATATATTAAGTCTATTATTATATTAGTGCTTGGTAAGACGTAGGGGACAAATTATGTGCGGATAAGTTATATTTTATATCTTTTAAAAAATAAATTTAAAACTGAAAAGAATAATAAAAGAGAAATATATTTTATATAATATATAGAAGTTATTTAATGAATATTTTATATATATATATGTACACATGAGTATAAAATAATATATACTGGATTTTATCTTTTTTATTAGATTCAGTTTAGTTATTTTATTATTTAATAAATTTAATTATTTATCTTTTAAATTTGATTCAATTTAGTGATTTCAACAATTTAGAATCAATGTTGTTAATAATTTTAACATAATAATGGTTGAAAATCACCACAAAAATGATATCTTGTGGCTATCCGAGAGTTTTTTTGGGCTCTCCCCTTCTTGACACTATGAAGTGCAATACGGATGTGGTTGTTAAGGGTTCTCCGGGCCTAGCAGGTTGCAGGGGCATATTTAGAGAGCATTCTGGTGTCATGCAGGTTCCTCTTTCATGCCAGCTCCTCTTCTTCTTTGGTTCCATGGTGCCTACGTAGGTGGTAGGAGAATTATCTTTTTGCTTGTAAAATATAATTTTGGTTTTTTCTCATGCTTATTATATAGAAGGAAACTCTTGTGTGCAGACATTCATCCAATTATGGGGCTACTGCTCAATCTGATTCTTTTTGGTGGGATGATGCCCCAAATTCTGGTGTTCTTTTTGTTGATTTGTAAAGGGGTGTCAATTTAATTGGGATGTTTTTGCATTCTAATAGTCTCACACTAATTTCATGAAAAAATTATTTTTATGGCACAAATTTCACAAAATCCATTTTATTTTGATTTATGCTTCGATTTCACGTTTTCTTTAATTGGTTGGCGAATTTAATATCTCATGCAAATAACAATTTTTAAAAAATGTTTCATTCTGATCTAGAATAAATTGGGTCAAATTTTCGTATTGGAGAAACCTGTTTTGCACGCAAAACGGATTTAACATGATCGGTAAATTATTTCAATTTAAGCATTCATTAGTTGATGTTTTGATTGGAATGTATTGATCTACAAAATTCCATAATCAATTTTAAGATATATGATATGAATACGTATATTTTAAAATTCTTTTTCAAAAGAATTTTGAATTTTTATAATTTATAAATATTGTTATATAGTTAAAAATGATCATTATCACAGGAAGGGTGGTTCAATTATAATTTTAGAAAATTTTAGAGTTATTTTCTGAACGAAGTTATCATTTAAAGAAAAACTTTGTAAGAAAAATAACACATTATCACAAAAACTTATCCAAACGTTGCAAAACAAAAAAGACTTTCAAAACAAAATAAAGTTTACTTTCAGTAAAAGAAAAACATACGTTTACCTTTATTTTCACACTTATTACATTTCTCTCGCACATGCCCAGTATTTATTTTTTAGAAGAAAAACCATTATTAATTATTTATCACATTATTATATCTATGTTTAGTAAAACTAATTGAAAAGTTTGAAAATTGAAAAATTAGTTAAAAGTTAAAAGTTAACTGAATAAAAGTTGGAAGCTTTTAAGCTAATTTATTAAATGATAAATATTTAATAAAAGGAACTGTTGAAGTAGTTAAAAATATAAAATGAAAAAAATACATATTAAAAAAGATAATAAAAAATTAAATAAATAAAAATGAATAAAATATAAAAATTAAAAGTTAAAAACTAACATTTTTCATCAAGTAGTATTTAAAAAAAATGCTTAAATGCTTATTTAAAAAAGTTTGTTCATCGCACATTTAAATAAATTTTTCAACTAATAAAAAAGTTAAAAATTAGTTACAATGACTTGTCGAACATATTTAATATTTATGAAATAATTAAAATTTTTTATTTTAATATATTATTGAAGATTATATTAAATCATCAAGATAATGTATTCATGTGACATTTGTAAAATTATGCATTATTACTTTCTATAATAAAATCTTGTAAGCAATTAGAATAAAAATACTTATTTATCTGTTGTAGCAATTACAATTCATAAACTCAACTTCATTTCAAGTAAAGAACTTATAGATGATTATCCTAAAAAATATGAGGATAACGTCTAATACGATCATTGTAAAAAAAAAGCCTTAACATGACAACTCTAACAACATTCACATATATTTGTGATGTGCCTAATGCAAGTCTTAATAGATTGTTGATCACATTTGGTTTTTGATGATTTCTTTATGATTATTCACCTTATTATAATCTTTGATGATATTGGATCGGTCCAAGGAGCTGTTTGAACCTCAAGTCGTATTAAATGCACGTGCACCTAGGTGCCATAGTGAGGAGCCATGCCATGCAATCAAGTGGTCACTGATCCTGTTTCAGATGGAAACACAGGGACCCGTTTCACCTATAAAGGAAAAGGTGTTTGAACTTTGAACACTAGCTAGTCACCCTCTTTTTTCACCAAAAAATGTAAAAGGAAACGTTGGTGGCGAAAAAGAGAGGCCTCACTTCAGTACTGCACAAAATGTTATTTTATTTTAGTAATCAATATTGAAAAAATTGAACGGATAACGATAATATTTATAAATTATAAACGTGGAATTCATTTCTTTAACTATTCTATAACTGTGTGTCAGTGTGTGTATGTTTTGTACCGATAATTATAATCACAAAATATTTATCAATTTATTAATAACTAATCTCTGTTAAGAATTCAAATAATCATTTCTTTATTATTATTTTTATATACAAAATTCAAGTTGCGTTTAATTTCACGGTAATTTTTTATTTATCAAAATTAGTTCTTTGCAATGTTTGCTTCCGCATGTAGGTTGAATGGATCCACGTCGATCAAGTAATTTACGGTCTTTTTTGCATATTTGAGGTGTTAAGACAAGGAGAGAGAATTTATGGTTATGGTGGATAAAATAAGTTAAAAGTCAGAAAAAAATTAATTGAAAGTTAGAAATTTAGCTGATAATTGAAAATATAATTTCAAAAATTGAACTGTTTATTAATTTGGTCAAAATGCTGTATTACTTGTCGAATATGTAAATCATTATTTGAATCGAATGATCCGATCTTTATTAAAGAATTAAAATTTTTATACCCTATTATATATATATGATATTATAAATAAGAGTTTTGTTAACTTACACTAACTTATTTTAGAGTAAGGAAATTTATAATTATAACTTATTAATTAAATTATTCCTTATAAAATTAAGTGAGTATAAGTTAGTAATTCCTGTAAGTATTTGTTAACATATATTCACTTACTTGTTAAAAGGAATAAGTTGGTAAGTTATACCTTAATATATTTAAAGAAAATTTATAATTATAATTTACTAATTTACTCTTTCTAAAAAATAATTAGGTATAAGTTAATTAACAAATTCCTATAATATATATATATCATAAAATTGTAACTTCTATATAATATGTTTGCACCTAATACAATTAAATCAATGTACATTAGTCGTAGGCAACGAGCCTCTTGGCTAAAGAGTCTACTGTTCGTTTCCTTAGGTGGTGTTTTTAATTTTATGTATTCACTTCTAATTTTGTATGTTGATAAGGGTAGAGAGTAGTTTTGAATTTACGTGAGTATGTGACATAGAAAATTAAATAGCATTGTAGTAGACAGCCTTAGACAATCTAAAAACATAATAATAAACTGAAGTGTTCGGTAAATTAATGTTCAGTATTTAAAAAATGTAAAATATTCAAAACATAAATAAATGTAAAATAAGTCATGTTAAATAATGTGTTTTAAACACACACTTTGTTTTTAGGGAAAAATATATTTTTTTAATTTTTTTTTAGTTCTTGAAGTTTTATATCATCTAATTTAGTTTTTATATTATATTAAAAATGTATTTTTAATTTCTCTGCACATATTTTTCACAAACGACATTAATTTTAATTGTTAAAATTGACTTGTGTTTTTTTTTAAATTAATTACAACGACATGGATTTTGTTTTTTAAGAAGTTATTAAAATGTGTCTCCTAAATTCAAACACATCAAACCCTAATTTTTAATGATTCGTTTCCACCATCATTTTTCAACAATTTATGTTGCAATTTTATGAATTCACACGGTTCCTCATCAATATATGTATGCATGAGTTGTGGTTCGAAATCCAAACCATGTTCTTGGCAACCAGGACAAAAGGAATATGCATGTGGGAAAAAATTGTTGTTGAAAGTGATAACTAACAATAATACATTTCCTAAAAATTAACATCATTCGTAAATGATATATGTGGAGAGACTAAAAACATGTTTTTAATATAATACAATGACTAAATTAGATGATATGAAACTTGAGGAACTAAAAACAAAAAAGTGAAAATATAAAAGTTAAAATCATATTTATACTTGTTTTTACTCGGGCGTGATTTTATTATAAATACAAATGTTTGGTTGTTAAATAAAACTAATTTTGCCTCTAGTCTAAATCTCTATTTGATTAGAAGTTATAAAAAATAGCTTTTATGTTAAGTTGAAAACTTTCATTGAATTTTAGTTTACATGAGATTTACTTTCTAAATAACAATATCTTAATATAAGTTATTTTGGTATATCTAAAATATTAGATCACTTAGGAATCAAGATAACGTGTCATTTATAAACACATTTTCAACTCATTGAGACATCTTTTACAAGAATAAAACTGTGACGATCATCAAATACTTAAGTGAACAATAATTCAGATACAAAAACTCTAACAATACTTACAAATTTGAAGTTAAAACATAAGTCACTTTAGTTTAAGATCATTTTTAACTAAAATCATTTTCATTCAAAGTCATGTTTACAAACACTTCCCTAAACACACATTAAAAAACAAAACAAAGAGTATTATGTTACTTTAACAAATTTATAACTTTTTTTTATAAAAACAATTTCATATATTTTTTCTTCGTGAATCTATAAATTTTAGACAAAAGTTACAAAATAAATTAAAAGGTTTAGAATTTAGAATATATAAATGAAAATTATAAATTTAATTAATTTGATGGTTGAGAAAGAGAGTTTACAGGTGTAAGGGAGAAGGGGGACGAATGTTATAAGTTTAATTTTTTTCACTAACATTTTAATAAAAGATTAACAACTGACTGATAAAAAAAAATTAAATATTTTTTATTGTTTCTATAATTTAGTATTTTTTTTTCATTTTTGACTTTGTAATTTTTTTCATTTTAATATTTATAAAATTTGTTTATTTTATTTTTCGTTCTTAAAGCATTCTAAATAACACCTTGAATAGTAAAAAATATGTTTTAAATAATGAAAAAAAATGTTATTTAAAACACTTTAATAATAAAAAATAAAATAAACACATTTTATAAATATGAAAATAAAATAGCCTAAAATGGCAAGAAAAAAAGAAATTTAAGCCTAAAAAAATTATAAATTTAATAAAGTAATGTGATATTCTTATTTCTGCCAGGCCAGCCAATTACTAAAGTAAACCATTATTTAAGGTACACCTTACAGCTGGACAAATGACTATACATGACTAGCTTTATTTTTTTCATAAAAATTGTATATACAAAAGTTAATTCTAGATGTAAGTTTCAGCTAAGCTTAAAAACAATTATAAATAGAACCACTTTAGATTAAATGGATCTATGTGCACACGGCTCTGACAGAAAACTTGCATTGTAGATTGCAACACTCCCATATTTTATGACTATGATTTTGTGATTCTAATTTGACTATTTGAGGCTTGAAATACTGAGTAGGAAAACAAATTTTATATTAACTGGATGACAGTTCTTTAGCTTGGTGGGTTCTGCATGTCAGCTCTGATATGCAAACCAAAATTTGATGAAAAATTTAAAAACAAAAGTTCCTATTAAAACGGGAGGGAAATAGACATCACAAACCCCATGTACTTCATGACACAGCAATGATGGTAAAAATTAAAAAAAAGCCCTCACCTTGGCTTTGTTAGTTATGGGGGCACTTTGGGAATTTCAAAGTGTGGGGGAATAGATAATTCAGATAGTGTGAGAACAGCTTTTGCTTTTAAAAGTAGGCTGCTTTTGGCTTGTTTATTAGAGGAACTGTCTGATGAATGTGATTATTTGGAGACAAAATGAGTGATTGAGAATCACTAAAGCATAGCCAACTAAGATTATTAACATGGCTAAAGAAAAATGGAAATTTAAAACAGTGAGAGAAAATGGGAGACATAATTGACACAACAAAGATCTCTCACACAAGGAGCTATTGCGTTGCCAATCTCAACCTCAATCCCTTGGGATTCTAACTTTTTTCTCGTAATAATTGAATAAAACGAGAGAAAGTGGAGTTCGGTACTTAAAAGATAATGAGCGGCACACCTCATGGACAGGGAATGTTTTTGGATTCTTAATTTTTTTTCTTCTTTCTACAGGACATTGAGTGAGGTTAACAAATCATAGTGATCCACTTTGTGTTATTTCTCTCTCTCATAGTTGATGGCAGCTAAACTCATTGCCCCTCTTAGTTAATTTTCTGATTAAGGTTCATTGACCCAAACATTCACAATGCTTAACAGATAATACTTCACTTGCTCTTACTTTTTTTCTTTCTTTTATTATTATATTTGAAGGAATAGAATAAGTGAATAACTCTACTGCTCTTTAGACCAATGCATGATTGATGGATTTTCTTTTTCAATCATCTTTTGCATTTATCTGGAAAGAGGCTAATGGAGGGGTGCCTCATGGCTTTTTTATTTTTTATTATATATTCTTTGCCTTTGCTTTCTTTGTTGAACCATCAGCAGGCATGCTGGTTTTCTTTTAAGTCTTTTTTTTTACCATTGGCTCAGACTCAACAAGTCTGACACAAGGGTGGGAGTGAGTGCAATTTCTGGCTTCGAAGCAGGTGGGAAATGGTACTGTTCTTGGACTTGGCTGATGAGGTTCCTCATCTGATGTAAAACTTGATATGTAGTGTAACAAAAACAAACCAAGTTGGATTTGGTGGTGCTAGCTGAATCATTCAAAACCTGCTACTTACTTGCCTCCTCTTAAAGATACAATTTGATTCACTTTTGTTGTGGGTATTAGTAATAAGTTTCTGGTGATCCTTCAAAACCCAATGGAGAGAAGAGGGGATGTGGCTCTCTTTTGTTTAGCTTTGTTCTTCTTGTGGACTTCAGTGGCTGCTTTGCTTTCTCCTAAAGGTGTCAACTATGAAGGTGATTTAACTAGGAGCACTTCCCTTGTTTTCCTAGAGCACATAATAATTGTAAGGTCACTCACTCACTAGTCCTAATGAATATGCTTGTTTTACATGCAGTTCAAGCTCTTATGAGCATTAAGAACTCTCTGGTGGATCCTCATTCTGTCTTAAATAACTGGGATGCTGATGCTGTGGATCCTTGCAACTGGGCCATGGTCACTTGCTCTTCTGATCATTTTGTGATTGCCCTGTAAGTCAAACTGGAACAAACCAAAAACCATAACAATAAATATTCAATTTCACTGTTTTTCTTTTTCTTCTTCTTCTTAAGATTTCCACTTCTTTTTTCATCATTTTTCATCTTTTCAGTGGGATTCCAAGCCAAATTATATCTGGCACTCTCTCACCAAGCATAGGAAACTTAACAAATCTCCAGACTGTGTGAGTAACATGCTATGTATGGTAAAAAGAAAGAATCGGAGGAAGTTTTATTAAGAATATTATCTTACAAGGCATTTTGGCAGGCTTCTGCAGGATAATAATATAACAGGACCAATCCCTTTTGAGATTGGAAGGCTCCAAAAGCTTCAAACTCTTGATCTTTCTGACAATTTCTTCACTGGTCAACTTCCAGATACTCTTTCCCACATGAAGGGTCTCCACTATTTGTAAGTTCAAGAATGCTACACTTTATTTCATAAGCTTTATAGAAAACAGTGTGTTAATTCCCTATCAAGAATATGATGATAGGAATTTGAATTTCCATCAGGCGGCTAAACAATAACAGTCTCACTGGACCAATTCCTTCCTCTTTGGCTAACATGACTCAGCTTGCCTTTCTGTAAGTCTCTTCTAGCCTTTTATTAACTTATTATTTTTTTCCTCCTTTGTTAATTCGATTTCTTATCAATAATTTGTCTTCTTCTGAATTTTGCTTAGGGATATCTCTTACAATAACTTGAGTGAACCCGTACCAAGAATAAATGCAAAAACATTCAAGTAAGGTGTTTGGTCTTAATTTTATTAGTTTTTCTCATTCAGTATTTTCTATGTTTTCCTCAAGTGAGTTAAAAAATATATAAATTCTGTTTACGTGTTATTAAGTAATTGTATGTTTTTCCTTCTCTTGAAACAGTATTGTAGGCAATCCTCAGATATGTACCACTGGAGTTGAGAAGAACTGCTTCAGAACAACTTCAATTCCTTCTGCTCCAAATAATTCTGAAGGTAATCATAGTGATTACATGTAGATTTGTTTATGCTTTTCCACCCTCATGATGTGGCATCTAAAGTTTTTCTTCTTATCTGTCATAAGTGGACTTAGTCTAAAACTCTATTCCAAAATATTGTTTTGGGGTACAAAATCATTTCACAAACAAAGAACTGTTCATAACTATCAATTTCTAAGTTGTCTTAACATGTTTATAATCATTGCTTCCATCATTCTCCTCCCCTGTATTTATGTATTTTCTTTTAACATGCAATTACCTTCATACCCTAACATAGTTTCCTGAAATGCTTTTCAAGATTCACAATCCACCAAAAGACCAAAGAGTCACAAATTTGCCTTGGCGTTTGCTTCAAGCTTAAGCTGCATATGCTTACTGATTCTGGGACTTGGCTTCCTCATCTGGTGGAGACAAAGATATAACAAGCAAATATTCTTTGATGTTAATGGTTAGTGGATCATAAACATAGACAAACTTGGTAGGCATATCATGATTTATTCTTCTATTTTAACTCAGCTTTTCCTCTTTCAGAACAACACCGCGAAGAGGTTTGTCTTGGAAACCTCAAGAAGTTCCACTTCAGAGAACTTCAGCTTGCTACAAATAACTTCAGCAGCAAGAACTTGATTGGCAAAGGTGGTTTTGGAAATGTCTACAAAGGTTATGTCCAAGATGGTACAGTTATAGCAGTAAAAAGGCTTAAAGATGGTAATACCATTGGAGGTGAGATCCAATTCCAGACTGAAGTTGAGATGATCAGCTTAGCCGTCCATCGGAATCTTCTTCGTTTGTATGGATTCTGCATGACAGCTAAAGAGAGGCTCTTGGTTTATCCCTACATGTCAAATGGCAGTGTTGCTTCCCGTCTAAAAGGTAATGGCTATTTTGTAGTTCCTATATGTGTAGAGTTTGACGCACAATTTGGTTATTCAAAATGGTAATTGTGTTACTTTAATATTTTTAAGTGCATGTTTTGTACAAAATTGATCCGAAGTGTTTACTTGGTAACAAGTTAGTTGTGAACTTGTAAACAATTTTATCTCTCAAAAGGCTAATTTATCTAAACAAAAACTTTCAGGGACCAAAATAACACACAAACTGTCACTTTCTAGGACCAAATTGCATGTTAGCTTGTATATGTATCCATATTGGGTCTGCTGTCATACACATGAAGCTTTTTTATACACATCCCAGAGTTGGATGCACTTCTAATTTCCATAAAACCAAAGTAAAAGAAAATGTTTTGAGTTTCCAAATATAACCTTTGGTTTATGAAGTAGGAGCATTCATTTACCTTTTGATGATACAGCCAAGCCAGCTTTGGACTGGCCTACAAGGAAGAAAATAGCTTTAGGAGCTGGAAGAGGCTTGCTATATTTGCATGAACAGTGTGACCCAAAGATTATTCACAGGGATGTGAAGGCAGCAAATATCTTGCTTGATGATTATTGTGAGGCTGTGGTGGGAGATTTTGGGTTGGCAAAGCTGTTGGACCACAGGGATTCTCATGTGACAACAGCAGTGAGAGGCACTGTGGGGCACATAGCCCCTGAGTATCTCTCTACAGGACAATCTTCTGAGAAAACAGATGTGTTTGGGTTTGGAATTCTTCTTCTTGAGCTTATATCAGGCCAAAGAGCACTTGAGTTTGGGAAAGCAACAAACCAGAAAGGAGCCATGCTAGACTGGGTGAGCTAACCAGAATTGGTTTCTTTATCATTTATGTATGGTTTAATGTGTTTGATAGTACCTGGAAATATGGTGAATTTTGGTTTTAGTTTAGGGGAATTTCTTTTGTAGGTTTTGGTCTTTTTAAATTTTAAATGTTTTTTAAAAATAATCCTTACCATGATTTATTGATGACGTGACATGCATCTAGATATATAGTGAAAAATGCCATCTTAGAGTGATAGCTGATAAGGTATGCCTAGATACATGTCATGTATCACTAAGTTACGATACATCATATAAAAAAAATTATATTCCTAAGGATTATAAGTAACCAAAATTTTTTTGAAGCAATAAAACCATAGTTTCTCATATTTACATGAATTAAAAGCATGTTTAAACCTTTATTTATCTAATTCAATTGCTTGCTTAACTAATGAAAAATTTCACAGATAAACTTGTCAAAGTTTTTTCTTCTTCAAAAAAGTCTTATTTCAGTAAATTTCACAGTC
Organism: Glycine latifolia; assembly: GCA_013407115.1. NCBI lineage: Eukaryota > Viridiplantae > Streptophyta > Magnoliopsida > Fabales > Fabaceae > Glycine > Glycine latifolia. Next base: position 27,205,527 of record CM023948.1, on the reverse strand, counting down.
AAGTTTATGAATAACCTATCATGTGATGTGTCCTAAATGTATTCACCATCACCATACTTGCAGGTAAAGAAAATCCATCAAGAGAAGAAAATTGACTTGTTGGTTGAAAAGGACCTGAAAAACAACTATGATAGGATTGAGCTTGATGAAATAGTTCAAGTGGCTCTTTTATGTACTCAATACCTTCCAAGCCACAGACCAAAGATGTCTGAAGTGGTTAGGATGCTTGAAGGAGATGGTCTTGCAGAGAAATGGGAGGCCTCACAGAGAGCTGAATCCACAAGAAGTAGAGGCAATGAACTCTCGTCTTCGGAGCGCTACTCCGATCTCACTGATGACTCTTCATTACTTGGCCAAGCAATGGAACTTTCTGGACCAAGATAATTGACAAAGTCACAGTGACATTAAAGTTGGTGAAGAGTGAAAGTTTCTTCAAATGCAAGTTCCTGAGTTGCAGTGAACTTGATGTAACATTAGTAGCATCTCAAAGAGTGATGCTAGTTTCTGACTGTACAGAATCTGATTGGAGACATTGACGTATAGATTGAGTGTTATGTGTTGTTCTTAATAGATGGGGGCGAAGATTTTTGTGGGAAATGTCCTTCTGGCTCCTTCAACATGTTTGAAGATAACGTTCATATAAATAGGTTGTACTTAAAACTGTCAATAATAGTATTTTGGGATTTGAGAGTTTTCACCTATGACTCATTGCTTAATTTGCTTCTGTTTTCGTGTTAGATTCTAACAGATTTTCGGTGCATGGTAAGGCATAGTGGCCATTGTGTAACATACGCTAGAAAGATGGTTTCAAATAGCAACAGACACCAAGGTGTTATCTTGTTAGTTAACATCGTAATTTTTTTTAAACTGACAATATATCAAAATTAAACTTAGTGTAAACCAAAAATATGGCCATAACATGATTAACAATGATAGTGTCTCTGAGATTGGATGCATTCATACACTACTGCTAGTTCTTTGTATTTCTTAAGTAGAGTACTCAAGTTTATTGAAGGATGCATTCATACACTACTTATGTTGAATTATCAAACTTGTAATTTTTATTTAAAATAGTAATATTTATTGAGGCATTTTTGTGGATGTAGTTTAAAAAACTTGTAATTATCAAACTTGTAATTTTTACATAAAAATATGCTGAACCATGAAATTTTGTGTTATATTATTCTCTTTATGGCATATTTTTTGTATATTTCCATCTTCGATTCTTGTTCCATGCGGATTTTCCGAAGAGTATCTATTGATTCACTAACTTTTTAAATTTCCGCACATCTATTGGATGCATAAATTACAAAAAATAAATCTTGGTTAAATTTACACAATACTTTTTGACACAGCCAAACTTATTCTGTACAGGCGTGCAAGGAAGAGATAGCCTTAAGAGCTGCAAGAGGCTTGCTATATTTGCATGATCCCTAAGATTATTCATAGGGGTGTGAAGGCTACAAATAGGTTGATGATTATGTAATCTGTGAGGCTGTGGTTGGTGATTTCGGGTTGGTAAAGTTGGATCCCAAGGCCTTGCATGTGACAAAAGTATGTTAGTGGAGCCAGGAGGGTTTTTTTTTTTTTCACTTTCATATTACTTTCGGAATGATCATTTCATAAGTAATATGCGAAATGTAGGAAACAATTCGACAAGTGCAGAAAGCAATTCCCATGAGAGTGCACCAATACACCATAGGGCATATAGCCCCAGGATGTTACTTAACAGGCGGCCTATCCTATGAGAAAAGACGTTTACACTTGGAATCTTTCTACTTGAATTTATTCCTAGCCAAAAAGCTGTTGATTTTGGAAAAGAAGCAAACCAAGGAGAGAATCCACACTAGCATTGGTGAGCCAAACAGAATTGATTTATCATTAAATTATTTGTATATTGCTTTGCTTTAACAAATTAAACTGTATTCACTTAGTCTGGCTACAAATGCTGAAAAAATCAAGAGAATAATTTTGATTCGTTTGGTGGCAAGGACCTGAAAAACAATTGGTGACTAGGAACGTGTTGAGCTTGCTGAAATCTTTAAATTATCTATTTAATGTATTCAACACGTTCCTAGCCACAGACCCAAGATGTCAAAAGCAGTTGAAATGCTTGAAGGAAATGAGATTGCAGATAAAAGGGTAGCCCCGGGATTTATTTATTTATCATCAGTACCCTGAGAATTAAATCAATGAGTGGCAGAGGTAAATAACTCTGGACTTCAGAGTGCTATTGTGATCTTACAGAAGTAATAGAACATCAATAGTACCCAACTAGCAACTGCACTTGTTATGCCAAAGGTAAGAGCAGATATAAACCAGAACCTCGTGGCACACTGAAAATGCTGATATTGTGCCAGTATTACCATTATTATATTATGCTAAATGAAGTTCTAATGCATAAACCATTAAGTGGTACGATAGGCCGAAATGTTTTCAAGTGGAATATGCTCCTGAAAAAAAGAAGTCACCGGGGCAAAATAACAGTAGCAATACTACTTCTCAAGCCATCAATTTAGAAAAGTTTCAATAACATTGGCATGATGAGACTAAATACTTAAAAAATAGGAAGGCACAAAATCTCTCAATCTTGCTTATGCAACATAAAACCACGCCACATGCCTGACAAATGTTTATTAGAGTGAAAACTCCCAAAAGTCAATAATAATGTGCCCCATAATAGTTGTTGACTGTGATATACCTGCAACTCTCAACATATTTCAAGGGATTATAAAAGCATAGGCAACACCTATAATGAGAGTTAAATCAATTGTTGAATTTTAAAAGCAAACAAATTATTGAGATAGGAAACTAGTGTGAATGAGGGACTTAGGAGGTTACATTTAGGCTGAGGGGGATTAGAATTTGACCAATGCTTATTGAACCACAGGCACAAAAAATAGTAGAATAGGAGTGGTGGCATGTATTTGTACACGCCCACAAGTCCACAACCACAACATGATATACAAGCCTCGGGTGGAAGAAAGTTTTGCTGCAACTACTGCTTGCAAGTAGTTGAGTGGAAATGAGTTTGCTGTAAAATATGCTATGATAAAGTTAAGCATATCAAGTTCAGATGAGCAACAACCATAGCGAAAAACATCCTTGTCAACAGGGTTTAAGAAAAACTATAGTGGATGCAAATTTCAGATAAGATTCCTAATAGTATCTGGCTATTGATTATCATTAATCAGTTCCCTGTTTTGACTTTCCAGACACCAACTTGGGTATTCTGACAGTAAAATGGACCCTAACTTATATGCCACACGTGTCTTGATTGTCTTCAAGCTATCTATATAACATTCCAACTTTTGCTTGGGAATTTATAAGTTTTCTCATTGGTAATAATGAAATTTGTATTCTAAAAGAAAGTCATGCATCAACCAAAGAGAAATAGCATTGGAAATGGTAAAATAATGCATTTTATAATACAGTCCACAATTTCACTCGTGGGTGAAAATAACTTCTGCTCTAGTAGAAGCTCTTCGACATTTCACCAATTCAATCAACATTTTCAAATTATTCTCCATATCAAATACACAAGGAATGATACTCAATGTCTCGAGAACAGGAGAATGGCCAAGCAAATATTTGATGAATTCTATCTCATGTGGCCAACCACCCATTTCTGACAACTTCACAGTTTTAAGCATGTTAAGTGTAGAATCTGAAAGGCATTCTTTTTCCCAAAAATCCAAGTCTGGGGTATCTACAGCAACTGGTATGTTTGATGAACCCTGCCAAAATCAATTGCATGAAACATGCAGTAGTAAATCTTACATATATAATTAAAGGCCTGTTTTGTAAAAATTAATAATTTTATAATAAAATCGTTCATTATCACTTAGCAAAAACTGAAAATCTCTACTCTTGCAATGGGTCAGGACTGGGGACTTACTGAAATTTGTAGTTCTTTTAGATTGGGAGAGTTTGTAATCAACCGAAGGATGACAAGTATCTCTACCATATCCTCAAAATTTACTTGATATAATTCAATACTCTCCAAATTGTTGTACATCATTGGAGGATGCACCGAGTCAATACCTATGCTCAAATACTTCAAGAAAGTGCAGAAATGAATAAAATAAAGAAGTTGGCCATACATAACATCAAAGCACCCTTCCTTTGAGGCTGAACTAACATATTAAACAGATGAGAACAAAATGTTACCTTTGTGAAGTAGATAAGTCCAACAAGCTTCTCAAGATTAGGCACACCACCAAGAAACTTGACAAAATTGCAATTTGAGCTTTGCTCAAAGTGCTCAGCAATGTCATCCGTCATATACATAGCAATAGATATTTCAACCAAAAGTGGGGTATCTTCAAGACATATATCCTTGAATTCACCTTCAAGATACAAGTACTTAAGATTTGGGGCACAGATAGTAAGAGCCAAATTATCAAAGTACGCCAGTGACAACCTCTCCAAGAGAGGGCATCTCGAAATGAGGCTCTCAACAGCATCTGGGGATATCAAAACTTGATGGAGGTTGAGGCTCCTCAAGCCCGCAAACCCCTTAAAACTATGCGGCGGATCCAGCTCGCACCGCGATAGCTTCAACCGAGTCAACTTTGCACAATTGAAAAGGTTTGAAGGTATTCTAAAAAACTCCCCTTCTCCCAACTCCATAACCAACTCCTTGATATCGTTCCTCGAAAGGAAGAGAATCCACTGATCAATTTCAGGACAACTCTGCAGCTTCGAATTGGTGATTTGGAACTTATGAATTGGTCCTTGGTGAAGAAACAACACCCTGGTGATGAACTTGACAACACTCTTCTCAACAACCTCCCTATCATTACTAAAAGGCACACATTTGTCATCAAACACAAGTTGAGTAATTGAAGCCCATTTATACCTCCATTTACTTGACAAAATGCTAGTTCTCACAGCATCTCTAATTGGAAGCTGTACCAGAATGCTCTCTATAATGCTTTGAGGAAGATCACTGATCAGGTCAGTACCCATCACATCACCCATTCTTATGCTTCACCTAATTCACAAGAACAACATAAGGAACCAATACAGAAAAAAACTCAATTTGTACACAATTCTACACAAATCAAATAACCCACTAAATAAAAAGTAAAAAAGGTACAACCTTTTATATCACTAACCTGGTTTATAAATTGTTGGGCTGTGAAGAAATATAGCAAAACCTAGGATCTGACACAACACAAAACCCTTTGAGGACAAATTGTTTGCATTGAGAAAGAACCCATTAAAATGTACCAAGATAAAATGAACCCATTAATGAGATTGGAAGCGGATCTCGGATTCGAAGGGAAGCATAAGAAAATTGGATTGAGTTGAGAAAGGGGCGTTGAAAGAGGAAGAGAATTGAAGGCACTTTAATGAAGCTTTAGAGCAACAACAATAACCACAATTCTCACTCTCTTTCTCTTTTTCTGTTCGGTGGGATCAACGGGATGGGAAGAAATAAATTGAGAGTGAAAAAAAGTTGCGTACACGGACAAACACTGCCACCGTAGAAGTGAATGCTGAATAGTATGAGAAGCCAAGTTACCGTCGTAGTTTCTAGGGATCTGTCAAATACACCCACCATACACATTGTAATACCAATTTTGTCCTTACAGTCGTAGTTTTACGGTTTCGTAATCCGTACATGTTCAAATTTTTAAAATTTATTTTCGAAATAATAATCCGAGTAAGTGTTAAACTTGTAACCTTTCAATTACAAACACGGTACTCTAACCAACTGAGTTACTAGATCATTCATGTTAAAAACTAATTAATATTGCTATATATAATATTACAAATTTTAATACATATTTAATATACATAAATTTACATAATAATTTTTATAACAATCAATTTTTATTTAATAATATTTTTTTTACATATATAAATATCTAAAGTATATGAACCTATGATTTTATAAAATTAAAATTTATAATGTACATGAACTTAATATTTTTTATTCAAACCTATACTTTTTAATTAAACCATGATTTTTATTTTAAATTTATTGTTATAAAAATTATTATATTTTATAATTAAACCATGATTTTATCTAATAATATTTTTTTATCTAATAATGCATATTTTATAACAATAAATTTAAAATAAAAATCATGTTTTAATTAAAAATCATAGGTTTAAATAAAAAATATTTGGTTCATATTCATTAGAAATTTTAATTTTATAAAATCATAGGTTCATATACTTTAGAAATTTATATATATAAAAAAATATATTATTAGATAAAAATTATTATGTAAATTTATGTATATTAAATATGCATTAAAATTTGTAATATTATATATAACAACATTAATTAATTTTTAACATGTATGGTCTAGTAGCTTAGTTGGTAAGAGCATCGTGCTTGTAACTGAAAGGTCACAGGTTTAACACCTGCTTGGGCCATTATTTCAAAGCATGGCACCATTCTAGGCACTTGTCCACTCACTATTTTTCCAAGTACACTTCCCTTTTTCTTTTTTAAATGTAAATGACTTAAATAACCTTCTTATTTCAAACCAACTTCTTAAACAAACAATTCCTCTTCTCTTCCATTAGAATCTTTTCTCTCTTTCACTCCATTTGTTACTCCAATTTGATATCTCACTTCGATCTTCCTTTCTTCCACATTCTTTGTTTTTCTAATCTAATAGCTTTATTCTCTTGCCACAAATTACAAAAAGTGCTTACAAGCTTTGAATCTCCATATATGATTTGCTTGTGTTGCGTAATTTGGTTAAAGATTCAAGACCTGAAAAAATAAACACATTAAAATGCCTTCTTTATGTGTCACTCTACTGAAATGGTTGCCTTTTAGGATTTTTGAATACAAAAAATGACTTCAATGTATTGTTTTTGATATTATTATTTATTTGTTGACGTATATTATATATATATATATATATATATATATATATATATATTCTTTGTTAACCTATGTAAACCAATGTCACATTACAATTGCATAAACTATTTTTATGATACATGTATCCGGTTGAACAAAAATACAAAATTTAGAGTAAAAACCTTATTTAAATTAAATTAATTAAATTTGAGTTTCAAAATCATAAATACATTACCTAAATTGAAGTGTAATTAGGTTTATTAAATATATTGTATAAAATATAATTTTTTTTGTAAAAAATAAAATTGAAACTTTTTTATTTCTAGAAAGTAAAATAAAAATTTAAATAAACTTCAAAAATTAAAAAATAAAAATATAATGTTGATCAAGTTGATGAAGATTTTATTTATTTGTTCCAATTGATTGGGTACTGCAGTTGGATTTTTATAGCCGGTCATTTGTTGCTCTGCCTTTTACTCTAACAATTCTTATGTTTCTTCATTTTTTTATTCAGTTTCTGGTCTTTATGGAAAATTAGTGAAAAAATGGATAAAAAATAAATGTACGTGTATTCGGAATGATGTTGAAAAAAGACGCATGTATTGCTTGATTTCCACATCCAATTCTCATTTTGATGCAGAAGCTAACTACTAGCTACTTGACAAATTTAACAGAAATTTATCCAAATTAATATGCTATAAAAAAAACAAGAGGATGAAAAACAAATGAAAGTGGACATTTTGACCGAAAAACGGGTCATTATTTTGATAAATAAATACGGATAGATATATTTACAGTAGAAAGCAATAAAAGTCACAAGCATTTAGGAATCTCATTTTCTAGTCCATGCTTCATTTTTGTTACCCTTTGGTTGTCATTCCAGCCAACCATTTAGGAATCATAATTCAGAACCATTGTATTGTACACTTACTGAAAATCACAACCTTTGATCATTTATGATTATTCATCGATCAACAAGTCCAACTAACTAACGAGTTACACAGATGATCACGATTTCTTAGCATGATTGATTAGTTTTATGTATTTCTCTGTGATCATTTCCGGAGAAAGGTCGGTGAAATAACCTTGTTCTACGTCCAGTCCTTCTTCCGCTGCCAGCATCTCAACCCTATTCTGAACCCCATCCGCTCCGACAAGTTTGGAGTCCAAAAGCACGCAAGCTATCTCAGTTAAATCCTCATGGACTAGCGCCATCGTTTGCACGGTGGGAAGGCCACCGCCACGAGCACTCACCTTCCTTGCAATCCTTCTTGCTACTGACACATCAGTGCAAAGGATTGGAACGTTGTAGAATGTACTCGGAGGGCGTGCACCAATCATTGTGATGCCTTTAGCTCTTGAAACTACGTTGGGCCCTTCATCAGGGCTCAGCGGTAGCGTTTCGGGCACGGCCCACCCGGCCCATTGACTTCCCCTAGAATTTGGCCGGTAATATCCCAGCTGTCGCCTTATGGCATCAACTTCCTTCCCTGTTGGGTGGGCTGCGGCGTACAGAAACACTGGCACTGCATTCACATGTATAAAGATAAGGTGCATAGTAAGTGTTTTTTACTATTTACACAACAAAATGGTACATGAAAATGAATGAATTTCTTTGATCATGTAAGTTAATAATGTACTTACCACTGAATCGGTTGCCAATGTCGGCTGCGACTGCTTTGGCGAGCCACGCTGCCTCGTGGAGCGACGCACGACCAAGTGGATGGAAGATAATGTCGTCGAGTGCGCCCAAGCGAGGGTGAGCACCTTCGTGGAATTCGAGGTTGATGGCATTGAATGTAGCCTCAGCCATGGCTATGATAGTTTGGTGCAAGGGGCTGTATATGGGATTTCCTGTGCAGTCGTGCAAAACATACGACACAAGGTCGAACCTTGCCCTGTTATAACTTTGATCATGAAACATCTTCACAATCACAGTTTCCGGGTTTGACCTTGCAGCTCGTTCTATTGCATTCAGGGTGGCATTGTTGCGTGATTCGGAGACAAACAACTTGCAGCATAATAAGATGGATTGTTCTATGGCTTTCTTTTGCTCCTAGATAAGTTTCCAGACAGTGAAAAATTGACACATTCAACCAGTTGTATTCAAACAAAATTTACATGTTCTTTGTCATATTTTCGTACCAAATCTTTTCGCACTATTTAGCAATGCTACAAAGAAACTACAAGAAATGAAATACTATTTTTTTAAAATAAAAGTTATTTTGTTCATAATAATTAATATAATAAGCCTTAAATATATTTTTATTTTTAATAAATATTTAATTTTTTCTTTCTATTTTTTTAGGTTTATTCTAAATAAAATAAATTTTTTGTTTTTGGTCCTTGATAGTTTGATTTAGTTTCTCATAAATTAACAAATTATATGTTTACTTTTAATAAATCAGTGAATTTTAATTTCCCGACTAATAATAAATATTTTTTTATTAAGAAATAAATACAAAATTGTTAATTTATTAGAGATTACAAAATAAGTGTCAAGGACCAAAAATAAAATTCTTTTATTATAGACTCAACTTAAAACAAAAATTTATTAAAAAACAAACACAAAAATTAGATATTTATTAGGAATCAATAACATAATTAAGCCTATATTTTTATTTATTAAATGTCATTTCAAAAACAAAAAATAACTTTTTATTTAATAATACTGTCATTTATTCTTTCATCATCTAAATATTCAAATGAAATTGACAATTACATTATAATTTTTTGAAAAGCTTGACATGATTTTTTTATAAAAGTATTTTTGTAAAAAAAATATATTTTATCATAATATTTAATATAATTTCTGTTTCTTTAAAACTGAATATTACCGTAAAAGTAAAATAAAAAGAGGAAGTAGTTTTTCCGTTATTTACGTTATTTGTCTATGCATTTAAGGCTACTCTTTTCAATTATTAATTTTCTGTTCCCGTGCTACGCAACCTACCTTAGATAAATTATTGTATGTGAATCAGAAAGAGACTCCGATTGAGAGACCACACAAAACAATAAGATTATATAAATTATTGTATGTGAATATAATTTTAATAGTATTATTAAATTGTTGAGTTATTCTCACGTGTCAGTAGAATAATTTTTTATTTATTAAATTACTTAATAATATTATTTTTTACTATTTTTTCTTTCAAAATCCGTGCACTAATATCAACGCCAATATATCCAAATTACGTACATGCATTTGGGTTAGAGCATCTTTAGTGTTAGATCTTGAATAGAGATCTTGAGTTCGAGATGTGATATTCATTAGATCTCCCAATAAAAGAGGTAAATAGATCTCCAACATAGATACTGAGTTCTTGTAGAAGAACTCTCAAGATCAAGATTTGTACATAGTTCAAAAAAGAATAAATTCTTTACCTCTTTCTCTCTCCCCAAGATCTCAAAATAAGATCTATCACTAAAGAAAAATTAAAGAGATCTTAAGAGATCTTCAATCCTAAGTAGTTCTATGAAAATCATCAAAAAATGATTTGAGATCTCAATTTAAGATCTATCATTAAAAATGTTCTTAGTGTCCACCTAATTTATTTGTTTTTTATTGAGTGTCCACCAAAACTTTTCGACATCAAAATGAGATATTTCATTAATCAGAGTACTATATGACCGTCAATCCCTCTAATATTCCATGTTAGAAAAATTATTATAACAACTAACAAGTATTTAATTAATATTCATAGAAAAAAAAATAGAAAACGCACCAGTGACTGAATGGGTGTCAGTATATAATTATTTTTAATAATTATTTTTGTTCATGTTACTGTTAAGAGATTAATATGGTATTAATATATAAGTTTAAATTACTTATAAATATTCAATTAATTGTTTAGTTTTCATTAGTTGCTGATTTTATCCAGAAAATAAAAAAAATGAATATTCATGTTGTTGCTAAGGAGAACGCACATTTCCTCATAATTTTTTTTTACGCCTGAACTAACCCACCTTTGGCTTCTTTCGATCATGTCCACGTCACTGGCCCCTCTTTCTGACTAACATTTGATGTGTCGGTTTGGATATGATATTAGGAATGACTAAGCTAAATTTAATGTAAAAGTTATACATTAAAAAATATTTTTTTGCTGAATGTATTTATTTATTTATTACTAATGTGCAAAATGAGCATTTCCTTGCCTGATTTATAATAAATAAAAAACAAAACCTATTAAAAGTAATAATTATAATAAATTTTAACCAATCAAAAAAATATTTAAAAGAGAGTATTATAAAAAGTATTGCTAGCATTCTTAATGCACATATTCTACATTTGGCTTGGTTTCTCATAATCTCATGTGTTTAGTCCAAAAAGATAATGCACTCTCGTATTTCTCCAATTTCCTCTATGATCCTTTTATAGTGTTTTACTCATCAAGGGGAAAAAGATATGCAAGATATTGTTTGATCGTGTATCGCATGTTGATATTTCTTTAGTTATTTTAGTATTATTATACTATTTATAAAACCAGCTGTGTAACTGACACTACACGTGGATCATGAATACTATTATATATACTTGTACCAAAAAAATAATTGAGAATGGGGTAATCTTATCGGCAATTTCTCACACAGGTGACTTTCACGTATTTAATTTGTTTCTAATGGATAAAAGATCATAAAGGAAATCACATGTTGTTCAAAAAGAATATGATTGAGGAGATATTATTGAGAGAAAAAAATTCAAGAAAACACGAGAAGAACATAAAAGAACTTTCGGACTTATTTTGGGAAAGAGATTGATATGATCAAGGTTTTAACTTACACTATTTTTAGGAAAATGATTTGTAAGTATCAATGTGGGAAAACAAGGTGTTTCTTTCCCAATTTTCAAAAAAGGATAATTTTAATTTAATATTTAATTTTACATATATTTATTTTAGTTCAGTTAAACCTTAGTTTTAATATATTCATTTATATTTCTATAAAGAAATAATTTAATTAATTAAATTGTAAGAAAAAAATAAATGACAAAAAAAATTAAGAATAAGATCAAAATTATAAATTTTTTAAAATTGACCTACTATTAAATATTTTTATTTTAAAATTGAAGACTGAAATTGCGTATGAAACAAAACAGAAAAATCAAAATTATATTTTCACCTTTCTTTTATTATAGTTATAATTAAATTACAAAGTATTGATAAGCAATGTATCCATTTAGAATTATATTCTAGCCTTGATGTTCTAGCCTCCTATTTAATAAATAAAAAATAGAATTATATTCTTCAGCTGAAACAAGAACACTAGAAGATAACCAGCAAAACCACTATAGCTGCTATCTCCCCCACCCCTCGCCCCCTACTTTCTGTTTCCTCGTTTCCTTCATTCTTCTATGCCTAATATATATTTTACAATAACATGGAAGTAACTGATAGATATATATTGAGTAGTCACAGATCGAATAAAATAAACGTATATGATCGAGCATGGAGATTATATATTCTTAGATTCTATATAGCATACATGCAAATTAATCTGCTAATCTTAATCAATGAAATTGCCACCAGTTAATTATTAACTTGTGTCTTCTAATTAACAATTGGGGCCTAATCATAATCATTATAACAATCATATAAGATAAAGAAGATAAGGAAATTAGATAGATTTTCTGACCTTGTTGAAATCCATGGCGAGATCGATCCTCCGCAGCAAATGCAACCTGTGTTCACGAGATGTGATAATCCATCTAACTTTAAAATGGAGAACTACTGATCATGTAGCAGTCGTCGCAGCAGAAGAAATAAATATATGAACCACAATTAATTTTCATAGGTAAATATAATAATATCAATACAAAGCTTTCCAATCTTTACACGTGATGCCATGTCCCACCATTATCATCATTATCATATATAGAAGGAAACAAACAAAGACAATGCTTATGTAAACAATTGTTTTCAATTTTTTATAAGTACTTATGCGCTGGAACTTTAACGTTTATAACAAACACGTTTTTTCTGAAAAAGTTAAAATTCAGTAATTTAATTTTTATAAAAGCATAATTAAAAAAATGGGTGAAAATGTTTATATAAGCTAAAAAAAAATTCAGTAATTTTCTTCATTCTCTATGTCTTCTTATTTTCTCTCTTCTTTCTCTTCACTTTCTGGGTTATCTTTAAGCTGAAAAATTAAAAAGGTAATTTTTTTAAAGTTTTATTTTAACATTAAATTTTAAAATAACTTTAAAATTTACAAAATTTTGAATTAAGCACATGTTTTTAATATCTTTAACGTTAAAACATTTAGTCATTTTTATTAAATATTTTAAAATATTAAGAAATTTATTAAAACAATCTTATAAAAACATAGAGCACAGAGCATTATATTATACTTCTCCAAGCGTGAATCACATGATATAACAAATAAAAAGGAATTATATATTTAATGTTAATAATTAATGCAATATATTAATGTTTTCATACGAATGATATATATACATCTGACAAAACATGACTTAAATAATAACTTTTTAGTGAGACTATCATTATTATAGGGAACACATTTGACATCAAGTCTAAAAGATAAATGCCATAAAAAATTAATGTAGAATCCACAATTTTTTATATCATTTCATCCAATCAGTTGTAGAAAGTGTAATATTACATTCTAAATGTATCATGTCTTTTTTTATATCGATTATTGATAAAAACCAATATAAATAGTGTCATTTTCTATATTGATTATGGTAATAATTGATGTATGATATAATTTTCTATATTAGTTGTCATAAGAATCGATGTAAAATGTTGGGTTTTTCTTTTATATTGACATACATTTTGTGTTTATTGTCTCAACTTTACACCTATAATTTTCATAAAATATTGTCTATTATCTTTTTTTTAATATATATAGTAACCTATGTTGTTAGTTTTAGTTTCATACAATCATATATTATAAATTTAAAATTATGATCAATAAAAATATAAACCAAAAACTCACAAGAGATACATTTTTAATGTGCAAAATCCTTCAGAGAATAAAAATCAAGAGTCGTCCAAACCAAAAAAACAGTTCCACTATTGTCAATAAATATAACAAAAAAGTATATAAGAAGTATGCAAACAATGAATATAAGTAGTGGGATGCTTTTTTCAGGGAAACTAATTCCAAAAGCATTTTATCCTTAAAAAACATAATTGATAAAGAAAATATATTTTAACTTTTAAAATTTAAATTATAAGAAAATATTTTCCAGCAAAGAACACCCACAGGCCTTCTCTCTGTTTCACTCTTTTTGTTTCTGTTACCCTTGAAGCTTCTCTTACTCTCTGCGATGGTTTAGGTTTCTGGAATGCAGACACAACAATGCATCTTCTTGGTAAGATACAATTCTACTCACTAGATCTGTTTACTTTCAATGTTGCTCCTGCTTTTGTTTTACTTCAGTTGCACTGTTTCTGAATATCTAATCTAATCTTTGATGATGAATAAATGAAACAATCCAGTGTAGTCTAATTAGGAGAAATGACAAAGATTCTCTTCTAAAAAATTGTTTTGTTGCATATTGTTTTAATGGCTTGCTTATTAATTTTCACTTTATTCATGATAAGTTCACTTAAGAAACTAGAACAACCTTTAGAAGCTTAGGAAGAGCTATATATGAAAATGAATGACAACAACCTTGTTCGATATGTGGGGAAGCTATAGGAGGGGGAGGAAGAAGTGTGTGAAAGAGAGGGAGAGGGAGAAGGAGAGGGTCTAATCTTAAAAGGGGAGGGAGGGGGAGGGGAATGGGTAGGGGCAAAAATTTAAATTAAGGCCCTTTCTGCAATGTTGTACCAAATGTCGTACTAAAGGGAGGGTGAAATTTTCTGCAATGTTGTACACGATCTTGCTGGTGTTTTGATGCAAATTAAGGCGCCTTTCTTGGTCTTGGTTCAGATATAAGGGCCTTTTCCATATGGCATTCCGTCTGCGAATTGGTGGAATAGTCCTCTGCTATGTTTGATTCTATTCGTTAGGCTTTGGTTGTTAACTTGGTCCTTTTCTTGACTAAGTTTAGTTGTAATTTTTTGTTTTTTTTTTTCACATTTTGGTCCCTTATATCAATAATATTTCCTGTTCATAATAATAATAATAATAATAATAATAATAATAATCTATATCATTATATAAAGGGAATACACTTCTTGATAACTGTTTTTAGTGTAGACATTTCTTGGACTGAATCTCTCTTTCAACCTATACTAATATAATAATTAACCTTCTTTTTTCTACTAATTTTTTTGACATCCTTATACGGTTCTACCTTGGTAAGTTGGTTTCTGACTTATGGAAACATAACCTCTAGTGTCATTACTAATTTATGGGAAGAAGTTACTTTCACATTTTCTGTCTCTCAGTTTCTCAATTATACTTTTTTTTTCTTTCGCACAGAACAATCTTATGCAAGATTAATTCCTTATCTTGCAATTGCAACATTTCTTCAATCTTCCTTCTCAATCCTCCTTCTTATGCTTTGGTGAGCCTTCTCCTTTTTCAATCCCCTTTTATTCTTTTTCTTCTTTTTATATGTTTTTTCTTAGTGTTCTTTCTTTCAATTGATGGCAATGTTGCATTCTTAAGTGCAACTTTAGTTCTTTGCTTAGAAGTAACTATTTGCTTAAAAAATGAAATTTTATGTTGGATTTTTTCATTAATTTTGGGATGTTTTTGTTTTTGGCTGTAGGAAAAGATTGTGTTTGTCTTATACCAATTGGAGAAGGCAAGTCCATGTGTTATTAAATCCTTACATTGACAAAACCAGGATTTGTGCTTGACTATATCCAAATATCCTGTTTAAGTATACTTCAATAAATACTATTTTTTTTGTCAATTTGGTTCATGTTACTTATTTTGAGTGTATATCTATAATCTATATTCTATAACATCTATAATAATATATATAGAAAATAACATTTTTTATGGCGTAGCCACACTATCTCTTTCTTCCTTTCTTTTTGAGGGTTTTTATCCCTTGCCTTGGCCTTTCCTATTTACAAGTTGTTTATTTGTGGCTTTTGACTTTTGACAATTGATTGATTCTTTCTTTTAGTTTTTTGTTTCTTGCGTGTTTGTAACTTTCCCTCAATTCCTATTTCTCTTAAATTTCCTTTTGACTTCTTTTATCGTTTAGGATTTCAGAATCTTTGTCAACAATGACTATGGTGTCCTTAGGATTTCATTTCTCAACTTAGTTTGCTCTCTTTGACTTCTATGGACAAGGTAGTTAACATGTTGATTGTTTTTATCTTTTGTGTTGCATACTTAAATTTGCAATTTGTAGGCTGCAAAAATTCGGGGCCTATATTCAAGTTATTTTAAAGTGAAATAGTATTTTATTTATTTAATTTTATTTTTACTTTGATGTCATTTTCTTAAAGGTTTGTAGAGATAGAAATGTACATCACTGTTTTATGATATTTGTAACTAATGTTTCCTATATTTTAATTTTATTTAATTATCTTTGTTGGTAGCTATTATGTGAGATTATATTGTAACTTCCGTTGGTGATGAAAATTGTATGACTCTTTTTAAGTTTTAATTTATCCCTAAGTTGTTAAGGAAAACTATTCCATCACTCTAACTCTAATTTAGTTTCCCCCACTCATCTCTCTCCCTCTCCCTGGAATTTCTCATCATGTTTGTATTTTTGTCCGTTCAGTCTTTTTCTTATGACAATTTTTTTTGTAAAAGTTAGAACAATTAAACATGAAAAGTTGGAGTCTCTTTTTTCTCTTTTTTTTTTTGGTGATATCTTTCTTTTCTCCTCTCATTATTAGAATTTATATACTGCCTGACCTGTTTTTTGATTTATTAATCTTCAAATTGACACTTTTTTTTAACAAAGCTGTCAAAACACTTATGTTGCTGATCATACATACGTTGAAGGAGAAGATAAAATATATTTATTTGTTTTGTATTTAACTTTCGTTTTGCAGGTTTAAAAGAATTCATTTTTTGTTAACCTTTATATTATTGTGTTGTTCTCTTTTAATTTATGTTATAACTCTCTTAATTTTACTAAGAAATCTGATAATTTTTTTCCCGAGGAACTACAAATATTTGTGTATTAAAGTTATGTTATGCTCTCTCTCTCTTTTTTTCCCCCTTAATTTGTTATGTTTTCTCTCTCTTAATTGTGATTCTACACTTTTTCTCTATTGTTGGGCCTGTGAATCCCAAGAAGCATTTCTGATGGGTATTAAGTAATACAGTGCATTTTGGTTTTTAACCTAGCATATATATTCAGTTTTTCACTGAATGGTAGAGAGTGCAGTTTCATTTGTGGCATTTTGATTTCCCATTATTTTTAATCTCTCTCAAAGCTTCTCACCGTGTGTTTGTGTGCGCCTTTTCTTTTTCCCATTTACGCTTTCTTCCTCTGTTCTGGTTCCATGACTTAGCTCTGCTAGGGTTCACAGTTTCTTGTTGATACCTTGAGCTTGGCCTGTTAAAAAGAGTGTTGATGGTTGTGTAGGCCTTGGTTGTTCCTGTGTATTGTGTTGCAGGTGGAGTTATGTCTTCTCCTTCTTCTAGCGCTATTGTTGTGCTTGTATAACAAAGAAAAAGGAAGTCTAAAGAAGGTTCTTGTGTTTTTGGTTAAACACTATTGCTGCAGGTTATTTCTATTTCCTGTATATCTTGTATTTTTCTTCCTTGTATTTCTTGAGACCTTGGTTCACGGGTTTGATATCTGGTCATGTATTAGCTTGAGTGATATTCACTTGTAACTTTTTCTTGGTACTATAATGTGAGTAAAGGGATTACATGTTTTTTTGCCCTTGGATGTAGGTAACAAGGAGTTTTCTCCTAGTTACTGAACCAAGTAAATGATTGTGTATCTTCTTTCTTTTATGCTTCCGCTAATTTTCAGTTTAAGATTGTGCACTTAAAACTCTAACAAGTGGTATCAAGAGCCTTGATTGGTTCTTGCTTTCCTGTCTCTTCTTTGTTTGTTGCAAGCTTTGGTGCTTAGGTTCTATCTCAGATCCTTGGTCTCATGAGGATGGGATTAGCCAAAGTGGAGGTGGAGAGATTTGACGGGAAGGGAGACTTCAACATGTGGCACAAAAAGATGTGAGTTGTTCTGATACATCAAAAGTGCTCTAAAGCACTTGGTGGTGAGAAAGATCTACCCTCAACTTTGTCTAAAATTGATAAAAATGATATTCTTGAAACTGCCTTTAGTCTGTTAATTTTGCATTTGAGTGATAATGTTCTTAGACAAGTTAATGATGAAACTACTGCTGTTGGTATCTGGTTAAAATTGGAATCTATGTACATGACTAAATCTCTCTCAAACAAAATATATCTAAAAGAAAACTGTTTGGTTTCAGAATGGAATTTAGTAAATCTTTGGATGATAATTTGGGTGAGTTTAAAAGGATAACTATTAGTCTTATTAATATTGATGAAAAGATTACTAATGAAAACTAAGCTATTATACTTTTAAATGTTTTGCCTGATTCCTACAAGGATGTGAAATCTGCAATTAAGTATAGAAGAGAATCTCTGTCATTAGAATATGTAATAGAAGCCTTAAAGTCTAAAGAACTAGAAATAGTAGTAAATAAGAAACTCAATGCAGAGGGACTGATTATTAAAAAGAAGTTTAGTAAAAGGAGTCAATTTTAAGGAAAAGAAAAAGGAAAGAACAGTGCTGAGAATAAGAATAAGCCATCTATTAAGAGAAAGATGACTTGTTGGCTGTGTCATAAGGAAGGACGCTTCAGGAGGAATTGTCCAGAAAAAGGAAAAGGTCAAAATAATGGGAATAGGACAAATTATGCTAATTTGACTAGTGGTTTTAAGGATAGAGAGATACTAGTTGTGTCTAATGCTTCTTGTGAGAAGGAGTGAGTGATGGACTCTGGCAGTACATATCATATGACACCTGAAAAGGACTGGTTAATCTGTTTTAAGACAATTAAAGGTGAAAAGGTGATGATGGGAAATAACCAAACCTGTCAAGTAGAAGGAATTGAAGCTGTTAGATTTAAGATGAGAAATGAGACTATTAAAGTTCTCAAGGATGTGAGATGAGTCCCTAACCTTAGGAGAAACTTGATATCTCTAGGAATGTTAGACAAAAGTGGATACAGTTTTAGGAGTGTTCAAGGAACACTAGAAGTGGTTAAAGGATCCACAGTTCTTATGAAAGAGATGTTAGTTAATGGTCTGTATTTGCTAGATGGAAAAGCTTTAGGACCTGAGTCTTGTAGTGTCAATAGAAAGCCTAGTGAGTCTTCTCTTTGGCATAAAAGACTGGGGCACATTAGTAATCAAGGATTACAAGAGTTATATAAATAAGGTATTTTAAGTTTTAAAACATTTGCTCCTATTGATTTCTGTCAAAATTGTGTTTTGGGAAAATCTCACAGATTAAAGTTTGAAATAGGAAAGAATGAAACTAAAAATATCTTGGATTATATACACTTTGATTTGTGGGGTTCACCTAACATTCCTAGTTCTCTTTATGGTTGTCATTACTTTCTTTCTGTGATAGATTCTCATTCCAGACGTGTGTGGACTTATTTTTTAAAACAAAAGGATCAAGCTTTTGATTGTTTTGAAGACTGAAAAGTCCAAGTGGAAACCGAGACAGGAAAGAAGGTTAAAGCATTAAGAACTGATAATGGATCGGAATTCTGTAATACCCAATTTAATGATTTCTGCAAACAATGTAGTATTTTAAGACATAGAACTTGTGCTGAAACACCTCAACAAATGGCATTGCTGAAAGAATGAA
This sequence comes from Glycine latifolia, assembly GCA_013407115.1. Taxonomy (NCBI): domain Eukaryota; kingdom Viridiplantae; phylum Streptophyta; class Magnoliopsida; order Fabales; family Fabaceae; genus Glycine; species Glycine latifolia. The sequence goes on along the minus strand of CM023948.1, from coordinate 27,185,947 downwards.
CAGAACTATTTTAAATAAAGTTAGACGCCTGCTAGTTGATTATGGTCTTAAGAAATCTTTTTGGGCAGAAGCTATTTCTACTGCTTGTCCTGTTATAGACAAATCACCTTCATCTGCTATTAATTTCAAAATTCCCATGGAAATGTGGTATGGTAAACCTCCTAACCTGAGTTATTTGAAACCCTTTGGTTGTTTAGCTTATGTTCACACTAAACAGGAGAAGCTAGCCCTTAAGGCTTTTGATGAACTGGCATTTAATAAAGATATTGTGCAGGATATTAGACAGGCTTAAGAACTTGGAAATGTCCAGTTGGAGGTGGAGAACACCATTGATATTGATGATTCTAAACTTGTTCAGAATCACGATGAAACTGAAGATCAAGGAAACACACTTGATCAACTTGCAAATTATCAACAAACAAATGAAGAAAATCAAGAGGACTCCAACCTCAATGATTATCTTCTGACTAGAGATAGAGTTAGGAGGAATATTAGGCTTCCTAGCAAATTTGCTCATGCTAATATTGTTGTTTTTGCATTGCAGGTGGCAGAGATGGTTGAACAAGAAGAACTAACAACTTACAAAGAGGCAATGAACATGAAATCTCAAGAGAGATGGCTGAGAGCAATGGAGAAAGAGATCTCCTCATTAAAGAAGAATCTGACTTGGGTTCTAGTAGACAGACCCAAGGACAAAAGGATCATTGGATGCAAGTAGGTCTTCAAGCTGAAGCCTGAAGTCCCAAGATTGGAAAAGGCTAGGTCTAAGGCCAGATTGGTAGCCAAAGACTACTCATAGGTAGAAGGAGTAGATTACAATGAAATTTTCTCTCCTATAGTAAAACATACTTCTATTAGGCTTATTTTATTTGTTGTTGCTATTCTTGATTTAAAATTGGAATAACTTGATGTTACAACTACTTTTTTGCATGGAAGCTTAGATGAACAAATCTATATGGAGTAGCTAGAAGGCTTCATACAGAAAGGTTTTGAGAACAATGTTTGTCTGCTGAAAAGGTCTCTGTGTAGATTAAAATAGGCACCCAGACAGTGGTATAAAATGTTTGATGACTTTGTTCTGTCACATGGGTTTATGAGGTGTAAGTATGATTATTGTGTCTATTATAAAAAAGAAAATGAAAATAAATATACCTATCTGTTGATCTATGTGGATGATATGTTGACAGTTTCACATGATATTAAATGTATTAACAAATTAAAAGAGATGTTGCTGAAGGAATTTGATATGAAAATCCTTGGTTCTGTTAAGAGAATATTAGGCATGGATATAGTAAGAAATAGAAAATAAAGAACCTTATCTTTATCTCAATCTGTGTATGTTAAGAAGGTTGTTAACCTTTTTTCTATGCATATCTGTAAATCTGTTAGTTTACCATTAGCTGCTCATTTTCGTTTGAAATTTGTATGGTGATTTAAATGAAGATGAATCTGTCTATATGAAAAATGTATCATATTGTAATGCAAGTGGAAGCCTAATGTATGCAGTTATTAACACTAGACCTGATATTGCTTATGGTGTTAGTGTTGTGAGTAGATTCATGAGTAAACCCTCAAAAGAACACTGGAATGCTATGAAATGGATACTGAGATATCTTTTTACTGGAAATGAATCTAATAATTTTTGTGTGAAAGACTATTGTGATTCTGACTATGCTGCAAATTTAGATAAAAGGAGATTCTTAACAGGTATTGTTTTCACTATTGGTGGAAATGTTGTTAGTTGGAAGTCAAATCTTCAACATGTAGTAGGTTTGTCTACTACTAAAGCTGAGTATATGGCATTGTCTGAAACGGTAAAAGAGACACTATGGTTGAAAGGAATACTTTCTAAACTTGGATTAGGGGATGAAATCCCACAAATTATGTGTGATTCTCAAAGTGTTATTCATTTATCCAAGAATAATGCTTATCATGAAAGAACAAAACATATTGATGTCAAACTACATTTTATTAGAGACATTATTGCAGGTGATAAGGTGAAGGTGAAGAAAATATTCACTGTGTGCAATCCAACAACTATTTTGACTAAAGTTGTACCTATTAACAAATTTAAGGATGTTTTGGAATTGTTAAAAGTCCAACAGTAGTGGTTCTGTTCTCTTTAATATGTTTGTCATGTTCTTTCTATGTCTTGATGTCCCCTATTCTTGCATTGAACTTGTTGTCCCTATTTATCTTCTACTTGCACTATGTCTTCTTGTGCTTCAAGGTGGACTTTGTTGGGCCTGTGAAGCCCAAGAAGCATTTTTGATGGGTATTACGTAATACTGTGCATTTTGGTTTTTAACCTAGCATATATATTCAGTTTTTCAATGAATGGTAGAGAGCGCAGTTTCATTTGTGGTATTTTGATTTCCCATTATTTTTTCACTTATGGGTATTACGCTTTCTTCCTCTGTTTTGGTTCAATGACTTAGCTCTGCTAGGGTTCACAGTTTCTTGTTGATACCTTGGGCTTGGCCTGTTAAAAAAAGTGTTGATGGCTGTGTAGGTCTTGGTTATTCCTGTTTATTGTGTTGCAGGTGGAGTTATGTCTTCTCTTTCTTCTAGGACTGTTGTTGTGCTTGTATAACAAAGAAAAAGGAAGTCTAAAGAAGGTTCCTGTACTTTTGGTTAAACACTATTGTTGCGGGTTATTTCTATTTCCTGTATATCTTTTTGTATTTTTCTTCCTTGTATTTCTTGAGACCTTGATTCACGGATTTGATATCTGGTCATGTATAGCTTGAGTGATATTCACTTGTAACTTTTTCTTGGTACTATAATGTGAGTAAAGGGATTACATGTTCTTTGTCCTTGGATGTAAATAACAAGGAGTTTTCTCCTAGTTACTGAACCAAGTAAAATGATTGTGTGTCTTCTTTCTTTTATGCTTTCGCTAATTTTCAGTTTAAGATTGTGCGCTTAAAATTCTAATTTTTGAAGGAAGAGTCTTAAAAATATTTTCAAGTTGAGAGGAAGAAAATGATTATATTTTAGACATAAAATTTCATTAAAAGTCATGTAATCAACATATGTCTAATTTCTGTTAAATTATTAAACGGTGTTTAGGACAAAAGGAGTCTGGATGTATTGTGAACTAAACAATTAAGAAATTTTTTGTAGGGTAAAAAAATGGAGAAATATATGATGAAATTTAAGCAAAACACATTGGATAGGAGTGTAATTTATTCTTTGTTTTAACATAACTTTTAAGTTTTTAGACAATCTGCATATGCATTTTGGATAATATTTTAGGAACGACCTCGGTTTTTTTTTTGTTAACTTTCATTTTCAGGTTTAAATGATTCCACTTTTTGTTAATGTTTAAATTATTCTGTTTTGAAAAAAATCTTTTATGTCAATTTTTCTGATGAGGAATTATAATATTAATTTGTTAGGCAAAGAAAAAGGAACAATCGACTCAAAAGTTTTAGCGAAGGAAAGAGAATAGGAAAAAGGTGTCATTTGATTTGATTCATTGAGATTCAATGAGTGAGTGATAAGAGAACATAATAAATAGTGAGGTATTTTTTGTGAGAAAAAGAAGAGTGAAAGGTTGGCCACGTAGCTGCACCTTCATATTAGATATGTCTTTGTAAAAATAATCTAAAGTTAAATTTTAAAAATATAAAAAATAAAAAATTCGAAAAATAAATTGAAGCAACAAATACTTTAATAAAATTGTTTTATTTGTTAAGATATCAACTTTTCACTTAATATACTCTCAATAATAGAGTGATATATCTTGTTTTCAATAATATTAAATTTTTAATTCAACTTTTCTAAGAAATTAATTGTGCATTTTTAAATATTATTTATAATCAAATGGTTATATATTTGTGAGAACAAAATGGAATTTCAACCAAATAAAATTTTTGGGAGGTAAAGTTTGATTCATATATTATAATTTCCTTGCACACAGGTTAATTATTTTTTCTGAAATTCAAAAATATTAACATGTTAATTATTTATCAAGAGTATCTTAAAATTAAAGAGAGATTTTTTTTTTTACAGAAAATAATTCATCTCATTTCATTTAGAATAGAAGATTGAATACATGTTGGAATGAAATAAAAAAAACTTGGTGTAAATGTTAAAAGAAGTAAATATATTAATAAATTTTTGATTGAAAGAATATAGACATATAATCAGAAAAAATATCAATCTAAAATTAATATACATGTTATTACAAAGTTATAACATATCAAATTTAACATAATAAATTATGATGGCGTAGTAAAAATGCGGACACACAGATATAACAACACATGTGTTTCCGCTAGTAATATATAAAGAAAATGCCTTCTTTTAGTGTACACATTTCTTTAGACACTATATACCCCTCAATTTTACTTCAACCCCATGTTCTCTTTCAACTCCAACCGCAACATGTGTAGCAGTTAAAGGATAAAATAGTAAACAAAAATTTAAACACAAAATTAAATGGCTTAAATATGTTTTTGATTCCTAATATATACTCGATTTTTGTGTTTGATCCTTGATAAATTTTTCCTTCAAATTGACTCCCTAATGTCTGGCAGCTCAAGAAAAAATTTATCTTGAAATAGTCATTTCCTTCCATCCTTTCAATTTTATTTTCAAACTTTGCCCCTAAGGAATGCAAACACCTCAACTTTGGATCTACCAATAAGGGTTAGCAGTCGTAGGTACTTCTGTGATCTCGCATTGCCTTAAGATTCAATAGCACCTCAAGCTCATTAGAAAGGAGAGTCGACACATTTTGGCTGAAGGAGATCTCGATTTTGCTAAGATTCATTTGTTGCCCTGATGCTTGTTCATAGGCAAATATTACATCAAAGATGTAGGATGCTTCTTCTAGATTAGCTTGTCCAAAGATAATAGTATCGTCCACAAAAAACAAATTAATGGGTAATAGAAGAAGCCCGTGGACAAATCCTAACACCATGAAGCAAGTTATTAGAAGTAGACTAGGATAAGAAAGCAAAAAATACCTTTGCACAAAGAATAAAGAGGTAGAGGGATAAAGGATCCCCTTGCCTCAAACCCCTTTGCGCCTTAAAATCCTTCCCTGGTTGACCATTCAGCAAAACAAAGAAGGAAGTCGTGGAAACACAACGCATGATAAGATTGCACCAAAGATCAAGGAACCCCATGATACTTAAGAATTTTTCCAAAAAGAGCCATTCAACACGATCATATGCCTTCAACATGTCGAGCTTTATGGCCATAAAACTCTTCATGCCACTCTATCTAATTCTCAAGTGGTGAAAGCTCTCAAAGGCCACCAGAGCACTATCTGTGATGAGCTCCTTGGAACAAACATGTTTTGGTTCTCCATCACAATAAAAGGCAAGACCAGCTTGAGTCTATTTGCTATAACCTTTGTAACAATCTCAAAGATTAAGTTACAAAGGCTAATAGGACGAAAGTCATATGGATGGCTCAAGTCCTTTTTCTTGAGAATTATGACAATATAGGTTATGTTGCGCTTCATAGGGTCCCCCCTATTGTCTAGAATCTCCAACACCCCTCTGCATACATCCTTCCAAATTTAAGGCCTGAATTTGTGGACGAAAAGTGTCGAAGTCCAATCTGGGTTCGACACCTTTGTCGAGTGCATCTGGAGAATTGCTTTAGATACTTCTTCCACAATGAAAGGATCCTCCAAAGTCAACTTCAGGTTCTGGGATAGCCTTCCTTTGACTAGGGAGACAATAGAGTCAATGTTGGTTGGGGTTGACGATTGAAATAATTGAAGGAAACATTGATATAAAGTTTCTCTATGTCATCCTCCTCCTTGAATATGTTTCCCTCGTCATCCTTAATCTTGGATATGGAACAGTTCTCTACCTCTTAGAAGCCTTTCTACGAAAGAATGTTGTATTCCGATCACCATGCTTGAGCCACAACACCCTAGAATGTTGCTCCCACATTAATTCTTCTAGATTTAACCAGTCATCCATTTACTTATTCATGGATCTTAACTCCATAAGGGTGATCTCGGTTTGGTTTTTTTTGCAACTCATCTAGCTTTTTCCTAAGAGACTTTATCTATTTAAAGATCTGACCAAAATTTGTGTCTCCCCAAATCTCCAAATTTGAGCCAACTCTCTTGATATTTTGCATAGTATTACCACTCGGAACCCAAGAACCTGAGATAATGGTTGTTCATTCCTCCATCTCTCTAACCAACTTTATTCGAACTAGTAAAGCTTTTGCCTCCTCCTTTTCCTTTCTTTTGGCTTTTGATTAGCAAGGCAATCTATGATTATGGGATTGTGATCTTACTTATATCTCAAAAGGGTAGATACTACAAAATGTGGCAAGATATCTTCCCATTGCTATTTGCCATCCCTTGGTCCAACTTCTCTGGAATGTTATGGGATCTTTTCTCATATTCGACCAAGACTATACCCAACTTGATAAATATCACTATGACCACAATCAGATAAACTGACATCAAAGGCTCTCATCAAATTTAGATCCGGAGCATCTCCCCCCACCTTGTCGTTTAGTGATCTAATTTGATTGAAATCCTCTAGGCAAACCTAAGGGGGGTCATTAGGAGGCTTCAGTCTCTGAAGCAAACCCCGGGATAAAGGCTTTCTAGCTTGTTTAGGGAACGCATAGAAATATGTGAGCACCTCCTGGGCACCTTGAGATTTGCACACATATTTGGCTGAAATATGATTCAGAAAGGAAGATAGAATATCCACCTTAGGGCCCTCATTATGGGCAGCGAGACTGGTTGGACCTCAATCCTTGTTGATCCTGCCAAGTGAATTTTTTATTATTAAGGTATTCATCCTCCACTTCCATCAAGTAACCTTTCGTCGCCATCTCCATAGTCATTTCCTCCCATGGGAGCTCTTTGGCTGTTCAATTGTTGTGGTATCACCCCTGGCCACCCTCTTCCAAGCTCATGCCTGTTTGTGCTTAGGGGGATTAGTGGTGGATGCAACCTTTATCTCTAGCCTCTCCACTGGCTCCTTCTTTCCTTCCTTTGTCTCACAATTCACATTAGGGTTTTTAACATTATCCCTCTCTCCTTCCTTTTTTTGTCCCCCATACTTAATAAAACATTGGGGCACATCTCACCTACTCCTTATCTCGTCATGTCCCATTTCTCTCCTTGATTTGAGAGGTCAACCTTCTTTGCAAATGGCATTGGAGAGCAATTCTCCAATGAAATCGCAACATCTATCATTGATGACTCTTTTTCTAGTGCAAAGTGGTCTCACACTCATTAGTTTTTTATACTCCTTTAATAAACCCTGCCTTGGTAGGTGTGGGTTTGTCACTTACAAGTTCCCTTGTCTGGCGCAATCTACCATGAGAGGCTTCATTAAATGGGGATATCATCCTCTTCTTCATAAGGAATTGATCCCTTACCCCGATCCATAGGAAGAAAAGACAAAAATCTAGGCCGCAAAAGAAACTCAGTTTTAGGAAAAACCTTTACTTGTACCACTAAAAAAAACCCTAGCAGAGCAAGGTATAAGGACTAACAAATGGTATTTTTTTTATAGCAATGTTGAATAATATAATGAATTGAACTTACAAATAAAAAAACCCTAAGTTTTTTTTTTTATGTCTAGGAGGTTTAAAAATGTCCTTTAAAAATTTCTCTTGATTTGATTTTAGTGCTTTAAAGATTTTTTTTTAAAGCACTAAAATAAAAATACTTTAAAGCACTAAAATCAAATCAAGGCAAATTTTTAAAGGACATTTTTAAACATCCTATTTTAAGACAATTTTAATCCCAGCAGACCTGAATTTTCCTAAACACTAGCGTTCTAATATATTGAATTAAGAAAAATACTGAATCCTAATTTACACAACATGCCATTCTGTTTTCATTATGAAAAAATAGCGTACTGCAAAATTACTCCAAATAAATCATACGCAACTAAGAGTAAAAGAATGAATATAATGAGTCTATTTGGATACAAGTTACAAGTGCTTTTGAAAGCTTTTCTATTGAAACTATAAAACTTTTTCCAGTAGAGAAGCTCTCAAAAGTACTTCTAACCTTGTATCCAGACATGCTCTATATATAATGCTAGCGAAGAGGCATTTGCACAAGAAAATGAAGGAACTCAAGAAAGCAACAGGTAACAGCCACCATTTGCTAGGTAACAGCATAATTTGTTTCATTTGTAACAATTTGCATGTAACACCATGGTACATTGTCCTGTATTTGCCGCATTTTCTACCTCAGTTATGTTGTCATAGATGTTGCTAAATTGACCTCCTCACTATTACCAACTTTTTTAAAGATTAATAATGTTGAAAGAAAGGTATATGGTATACCACCTAATCAAGATTCTAAACCAAAGACTCTACTTTGTTGTGTTGAAAATGGCATAAAATTGTGATAACAAAGTAATAAGCCCACGAAGTGACAAAATTTCAAGTGGGCATCATCCTCTGACCGACCCTCAAATGATCTTAAAAAGACTGTCTCCTGAATCTATCTTCAACTGTTAATGCCTCAACACCTTTCTTATTAGAAGGGTTGTCACAATGAAGAAAAATATCTTTGAACCTAAACCATTGACTATACCTAGAGGAATGAATCACTTTTTGTTCAACAAAACCTTCATCAAGAAGATACCCAAACAACCAACTGCAGCCACTGCCATAACACGAGCTCCCATGGAATCCGATGACATGTCAATGCTTTTCCTGCTGTTGGTTCTTGTTGGGTGAGACTTCTCCCCCAAGCTCCCCCTGAGAAGATTATTGAGATTGTCCAATTGATGCATGATCTGACGCTGACTGCGTCCAATGCTTGATATCTGATGACACACAGTAATCAAGTATATCAATAACAGCTAATGAAACATTCATTAGAGTCATACATGCACACCTCGGTTATTCAGTTTGTTTATACACATTTGCAGCATTGCATTGGCTTATGCCAAGAGCCCAGAACTTTTACACAATAAAAGCAAAGAACAAATTCTATTAAAAAAATAAAATAGAAAACTTTGGAACATTTAAAAGAAAAAAATTTGCACCCCAGCTAATTCAAAACCATTACTGGATAATTTCTAAAAGCTGTTGTATTTTGGCATGGTGACCTTTTTCTCCATTTACTAATTTAGTCATAAACACAGGAGCTAGACCAAGAAAGAAAAAATTATGATAGCTTACTATCATAAGTCAAACCAATGCTCTAGAGCTAGACCACTAACATCTTGTATCCATAAAAGTACATCGGGTAGAATACCAGAATCTACACAATAGCAAGTAACATGTGCAGAACTATTTTTTTGTAAATCATGACTCACCACCTTACAACTTTCAAGGGACCCTATATTTTAGTAATCATGTTTCCTTTTTTGTCACTCCCCCATCTTTAATCTATTATAAGTTCTTATCATTAGGATAAGGCATTAATCCAGAACAACCAAATTATGAATTTAACTACATGAGATAAACTGAACTTGTTTGGTTATTTTAAAATATACACGCAGTTCAGGTATCGCACGTTAGTTGCATTTATGCTTTGCTTGGATTAGTAATAAAATATAAATGAAAGATATAAAAAGGAAAGAAGTAAAGAAAGACATAAAAGAGAGAGAGTAGAAAGATATGTAGTTTGGATGGGAAAAAATAAAAGTAAAAAAAGAAATCTTTTTCTCTTCTTTGGAAGAGTAAAAAAGAGGAAAGAAAGAAATAAATTATACGAAAAATATAAATATTAATTAAAAAAATCACTCCATTATATTTTTATTGACATAGAAATATAAATTATTTAATAGCTTCTTTCCCTATTTCTTCTCTCAAACGGATAAGCATCAAAAGACTTTGACAACCCTCCCTCAAAAGCTATTTGTCATGGTGGTTGAACCAAGCCACTTAAGTACTCTAACTAGCATCCCACACTACTCAACGTGGGACTGAGGGATCCCATAATATAATACCCAAGCCTCTACCATAGCACCGCATCTGAGAGTCAATGTCTCATCAAATGACATTCTACGATTTTTGACTCGGTCTTTCAATTCAGCCTCTTTGTATACTAATTGATAAGCACCCACTTAGGGAACCCTCCCTTAAAAGCTAGTTGTCAAGGGGGTTGACCCAAACCACTTAAGTACTCCACCAAGCATATCCCATATTACTTGATGTCGGAATTAGGCACCTCATAATACCCAAGTCCTTATCACAGACGAACGATCAAAATTTGATACTTCTATCCTATTTACCTCCTCTTTATTGCCTTCCACTCCATTTCTACTCAGATGAACAAAGAGTCAATGTTCATAAGAATTATTGAAATTAGATCCGTGGGTGAGTCGCATTAATATTTAATGGCAGTCACCTCTATCTTGCCTTAATTGCAGTATTGAAAGGGTGTGTTTAATCCCACATCGACTAGAGATAAGGCCTAGTAGTGTTTATAAAGCTTAGGCAACCCTCACCTTACAAGTTGGTTGTGAGGTTTAGTTAAACCTTAAGCTCAAATTCTAAGATAGTATCACAATCTATTCTAGATCCCTTATTAGGCCACCTACATTGTCACACTCCAGGCACATAGCCCTGGTCATGAGGTGTGTTTGAAAATTGCCTTAATTGTGATCACCCTTGTGGCCCTGTCCAGGCTTAATTGTGTCCTCTTTAAGATGCTTTAATTGCAGCATTGAAGGGGCGGGTGTGTTCAGTCCCACACCCCGGCTTGGGCAATCTTCACCTGACAAACCAATTTTGAGGTTGAGATAGCCCCAAAGTCCAAAATCTAAAAGATCTAAGAAATAGCACTCATTTATTCTTAGCTTAGAAAATAATACTCACATACTCTATATATTGCCATTCTCCATGAAGGATGTATTGCATAAGAAACCAATTTCACACAAGGATTTCTATCCTGTGTAGCTTCCTTTGTATTTCTCTTTTCTCTCCCTCTAAACTCAATATGATATCAGCAAGTTGCCATCTCAAATGACCTATCACATCCCAGTTCCACTACCATGGTAATAAAATATAGAATCCTTTACGTTTCCAAAATCCAACATTACATTTGCCTATTCATCTAAGTTTAGTGGATCCCATATTATATTTGCCTATTTTTTAGAAGGGTTTATTTATAACAAGCTTAAAACTTGGTAAAATTTATCTTGAGGGTTAGTGCTAGAATATCCACATGTATCTCATGTATCACATGTTAAATGCATCTAGTGTTCTGCATAGAGGATGTACTACAGAAGAAGACAATTTCACTTAAGGAATTACATTCATGTCTCTATTTCTATCTTTCTCTCCTCTAAATTCAACAGTTATAATGGAAACCATCTAACATTTCCGTCTCAAAAATGGCACCTCCCAAAGAATCAACATCGGTCAAAACACTGTAGTATAAAATACACTGAAAGTGACATATAAGACTCAGAATACCTCATCCATCAAAGGAGTCTCTTTAGCTAACTGTGACGACGAAGAGGAATTTGTCATTTTAGATCCAGTTAGGGAACCATTGCCCAAATTAGTAATGAAGTGAGAGGTGGGAGCAGATCCATTGCATGTCTCAGCTAGAAGTGACATGTTTTGTTGGCTTGGAGAACTTTTCTTGATGGTTAACTTGGAATTCAGCTCTTCAATGCGATTTGTGAACTCATCCATTCTATCATTGAGGGCAGAAATTTGGTCCGAAAGCTGATTGATCGCTACCTATGAAATATTAGGTAAATGAAGACAAAAGTAGATGGTTATTGGGGAATGGACCAATATAAAAGTGATTATAAGAATTCAGTATCTTTACAGGAATTAACAACTACTGCAAGTAACCCAATATACCTGATTTACTGGCATGGCAGTGGAATCTGAATTTTTTTCACCAAACCTTCCATTGTTGGCACCATATCCAGTAACCTTAGCTAGATTTTTGTCCCTCTGATTGGTATACGACTGTGATATTCCACTGATGAACATAAACAATAGTAATATTATTAGGTAACTGAAAAGAAGTTTTCCAAGTATATAATCCCATAGTAAACTACTCTCGCCCTGCTTAGAATTAGATGATCTCACACACACGCTCCACACATTTTCTATTCAGCAAAATCTACTAAAATTTTCTCAACATCACAACGAATACCCAATTAGAATAGAACCATTAAAACCTGGTCAAAAGATGTAACTGAACATAATTTACTAGATTATCTAAGACAGTACCACTACCAACATCATTCATGCTGGTCAAACAAGAAAATTGATTTTCTTAAAATATAGCACTGAATAGCTTCACTGTTTTACCAATGGGTGGTTCATGGTTATGAAATGTCACCAGCCATTTTCCAATAATATCAAATAAGCCTAGTCCCAATAGGCAGGTTTAGCTATGGATTAATCAACACTATTGAATATTATCAAAACTCAATTTTTTAGTAAAACCATTTTGAGCAAGGTCTTTCAGTGGTTTCTCATTATGTATTTAGATGGAAATTTTCACCTCCTCAGATGTTTATTTCTCATGGCAACTCTGTCAGCAGAGGCTCTACATAGTGCTTCTTTCGGGCTTGACACCAAATCCTCATCTAGGCTGAGTTTTGTCTTCAAATCATCTGGTAGGGCCTATGGAACAGTTAGACAGAAAATGATGACACAGGAAAACATATTAGCTGATGGGAAGCTGTCATACCATAACCTCATTCACAAGCTTTTCAATTTGAATTTGCTCAATGTAGGTACGAGCAATGTAGGAACCTTCTAGACCCAGCTGTTCTCCTATGTATTTTAGAACTAAACGATCTCTTCCTTGTACCTGATTATCAATAGATTCCAAATTTCAAACAAATCAGTGAAACATGTGTTATCAACCAAAAAATCAAAAGAAATATAAAAAAAAATGAAAGTACAAAATGTTTAACCTGTCACAGTCAAATGATAAACAAAACCTTTTACAAGAAGCAACCCAAATCAACATGGAAATAAAATTGTGCTCACATAATAATTTTAACAATTTTAACTTCCAATGTGTATTTTCTTTGGAAGGTCTTTCCATAGAATGGTGAAACCACACACAAAAGAAACAAGCTATTTGAGATATATTATTTCTTAAAGAAGTTATAATCTCTCAAGCTTTAGGTTAAAAGTATGAAACTAAACAGCTTGTCATAAACATTATTACCATTAAGTGCAATTGAAACTCGATCAAATGTAAATATTTATTGATTCCCATAAATTCCAACAATCAAGCTATTTCAATGAGTGCAATTGAAACTCATGAATCATGATATATAAATAAAAGTGAACATCTAAACAAGAAATCTAAAAAACAGAGGAATTTCAAAAAATGTATCCCAGTAAAGCATTTAATGGTAGTATTATAGTATTATAGACTAAATCTAGTATTACCTGAACATAATGTCTATTAAGTTGCCCAAGCCAATCTAGTTTCACACAAACCCTATCATCAGAAAAGACATGGCTGTTTCTCTTAAGGATAGTGGCTATTGTGTATCCCAAAGCCATTAGTCCACCAAGAAGGCGCACACTGACCTCAAAAGTAATTCTTGGTGATATGACAAATGGGTTATCTGTCACCCATTCCTGAAAAGTTATAAGACATCAATTAGTTAACACAGTATAAAAAGTTCATTCTCCACAAATCATGTGTGGAGAATTGGTATATATATATAATATGCAAAAACACCAAAGATATGAGATCTTAATAGCATATCAAGGCAACAAAATGTGTACTATTCTGGTCCAAAAAGAAATGAAAGAGGAAGTCACTAACCAACAAACTATGAGCCTTTCAAATTCTAAAGTGCAAAAATGAAAATGTTCAAGTGTCAAAACAGAATTCCAAACTACGGTCATTCATCAATAAATGTAGCAGTTCAGAGTGTTTAGGAGGAGCAATAAATGATGATGTGGCAATCTGTTCTGAACACGATAATCTAGTACACCTATTTGGAGTGTAATGCAAAGAATTTCAAAGCATAATTCTCTAGACTTTCTGTAAAATTACTTCATCCTTTCTAGTGAAGATCAAATGTACATCTCCTCCACTCCAGTAATAGTCTTTTCAGATGTAAATTAACTTTGTTTTCAACATTCTAAAAAATTAACATCATATGCAAGTGAATAAAGATAAGTTAGGAAAGAAAAATGACAAATTTTTGAAAGAGCTGATTTCAAACTTCAAAAGATGTTTAGCTTTATATAGTTCCTTGTGTTATCAGCCCCAGAATTCTTATTTATACCGCTCCGGTCAATGTAACCAGAAGTAACATTGAGGATGATATGAGAGCTCCTCACCTACTCTCTACTCTTCCACACCCTTCTCTCCCTCCTCTCTATTCAGTGTTCTACTCCCTAACAGACTATAACCAATTCTGTTAGTTATTAACTGTCTAATTACTTTCCAACCCCCTTAAAATATCATCAATTTCAGTTGGGCAGTGTTCAGTAGGCATTGCTGGTTATTCTTTGGTGACAACCATGGTAGTCAACAGTAGTTGTCAATGCCAGTCAAATGTCAATGCTAATGGTAGCATCAAATTTGGGATTTATACTGCAAACTCAAGTCTATGCGTCATATGATACAGTGTACCTTTTTATGGTAATTTAACACCATAATTATGCAGCAAACCTTTTCAATTTCAACAGAAAAACTGACATTTATCACACTTAGAAGATTCCTAAATCTCAAATAAATTACTAAACCCTATACAAAAATGCAAGATCTTTTCAATGACTTGAACTTCCACAACCAGCAAGGTTTGGTTTAGCTACTTAAATCCTGCTGCACAGATCAAATTTCCATACCGTCTGTAAAACAAAACTCTCCTAGTTACTTGGAGCCAATTACATACAACTGTTCTAATATGCATCATTTTCTGCTAATTATGTTTTATAAACTTCCCTATTAAATATCCTTGTCAAGGTTTTTTTATGTTAGTAATTATACAAATCACACACTTTGAAATTCATCGTGCAAGTCAAACAACTCAGTTCTCAAACAATACAAATCTGACAACGAATTGGTATATGGCCTTGTTATGCATATTTGATAACCATGTTATGCATCATTCTCCATTAAATACCTTCTTCTTATAAACTTCCCTTTTAAATATCCTTACAGTTACAGACATCATATAGAAAATCAAGTTACTCATGTTGTAGGAGATTTATTATGTTACCAATTTTATTAGGTTGGGCTTGTACTAGTTGTACTCAATGTTATCAATAGCAGATGACAGCCTCAAAATATCACAAGTCTCAAAAGAATTGATTTTGGGTGCATATCATTGTCCAATAAGTGAAAAATAATTGGTTTAATAAATAAAAGCAAGAACAACATGATTCTGAAATTTCTAAAAAACAGATAACTAAATTCTGAAATTCTAAAGACATGAGAACTAAACTCTGAAATTCTACAAAACAGAGAACTAAACTCTGAAATTTTGAAAAAAAACAGAGAAGAACTGAATGCTTGGCCACAGCTTTGGAGGTTCACAAGAGAGAAGACAAGTGAAACCCTAGGTTTACACTTTAACAAGACTGACGAGAGAGAAAGAGCGAATATGCATGTTGAAGTGGTGGTTCAATATGCTTCAAGTACAAACTAACCCATAAAAGGGTTTTTTAAAATGAAACCCAAAAAAAAAAAACCGAAGAGGGGGGAGCAGGAGGGATCTCCACCACGGCACTGTGGCATGGCGGGCACCATGGTAGATATGGCGGACAAGACCATGCAATGGAAAATAACAGATGGTGAATAGTGGAAGGATCCAAAAAACACCATGTTATAGCATTATGATGGTCATAACGATTATTTAATAACATTGGTTGTCGTACACTTGTACTTGACCTAAATCAATTTTATAAATACATCTTATGGTTTGTGTCTAAACATGGCATACTTAGTCACACAGGGGAAACTCCACCATGGCACCTTGGCATATATGTCAAACAACATCATACAATGGAAAATAATGGATGGTGAATGGTGGAGGGGTCCAAAAATGCCCCGTTATAGCACTATGATGGTACCATGGTTGTTCTACACTTGTACTTGACCTAAATCAATTGTATAAATAATGTTATGATTTGTGTCTAAACACAACATAACAATCTAAATCAAGTAATCAACCATATCCCAATTGGGGCGGACCCGAGGCGTTGTGAGACTTAGGAGCCAACACTTAAAAAGTTGAGAGGAAACTGTCTAAATGGAAGCAAAAATACCTATCATTTGGGGGAAGGGTGACACTGATTAAAGTTGTACTTAACTCGATCCCTATTTTTTTCTTTACTTTTTTCAGGGTGTCGAAGAAAGTGGTCACTAGATTGGAAAGTTTGCAGAGGAGGTTCTTGTGGGGTGGAAGCTCTGAGCAGAAGAAAATTCCATGGGTGAGCTGGGAATCCGTGTGCCTACCAAAGGAGAAGGGGGGGCTGGGCATTAAGAAGTTGGAGAGTTTCAATCAGACCTTGCTGGGAAGATGGCGATGGAATTTATTCCATCATCCAGATGACCTATGGGTACAACTTTTTGAGTCCAAATATGGAGGATGAAGGAACCTAGACGAGACAAGGAGGCTGGCTAGAGAATCTTTATGGTGGCGAGATCTAAGTCTAACTTTTAATTCATTAGAGGAAGGAGGATGGTCCCTAGAAGACTTAGATGGAAGGTGGGATGTGGTTCCAAAGTACTATTTTGGGAAGATGGATGGATGGAGGACAGGATACCTCTGAAGGAGAAATACCCTAGATTACATCAATTTCACTACAACAGCAGCACTCCATTCAGCATATGGGAATACTGATTCAGGAAGGGTGGGAATGGCAATTCCAATGGAGAAGGTTATTCATGGAGGGTGAAATAGAAATGGTGATAAAATTTCTGGGGGAAGTACAGGGGCTGGAGGTATATGAGCAACAACCAGATTCAGGGGTATGGGTGGGAGCATCAAGCGGGAATTATTCAGTGAAGAGTGCTTATAGATTACTTAACAGGGAGGCCGTAACTCATGAGGAGGATGATGTGTTCAAGATTTTGTGGAAGCTAAATATCCCTTGCAAAGTATCATGCTTTGCCTGGAGATTACTGAAGGATAGACTGCCTACGAAGCAAAACTTAAGAAGAAGAAACATGGAGATAAATGATATCACATGTCCTTTTTGTAGAAGCCTCAAGGAAGACGTGTCACACTTATTCTTTAGCTGCCCTAGAATTTTGCCATTGTGGTGGGAATCAAGGGCATGGGTAAACATTGTTGGGGTCTATTCGACAGTCCCAAAAGAACATTTTAGATAGCTTTCATTCTGTCATTTAAGCGGGATCAGATTACATAGGTGGCAAATCTGGTGGACTGCTTTGACATGGTGTATTTGGCACCACAGAAACCGGATTATCTTCCATAATGAAACGTTTAATGGTCAGAAATTGTTGGAGGATGCTATATTTTTTTGCTGGTCCTGGCTACGAAACCTAGAGTCAGGATTTGATATCCCTTTCCACCTTTGGTCTAGCAACATGAGAGAAAGTTTCGTGTCTCAGGGGAAGGTTTAGCCTGTATTTTCCTTTTTGATCTAGTGATCAGGCAGAACTCTGCTGGCTTTTATCATGTCTCTCATGCATCAAGCCACCTTAGTTCAGTTTTGTTTTTGCTGGGATGTACTTACAGCAGTACTACTTGTACTGTATATATATATATATATATATATTATCTTTGATAATAATAAAAAAATTCAATGTCCTATATACCTTTCTCCCATATTTTGATTCAACTACATTCTTATAAGTAAATCTGATATCACCTATTGAATGGACAATCAGGTCACACCAAAATATAAAATATATCAAGGAACCAAACCTCAAACATGAGACTGTATTTCCCATCTTTATTTCGCATCCGTAAATATGATTGGCAAGTTTCTGGATCTTCACCAGGTGGTAGAAGATATATGTCATAAGTTTGCTCTGTTGTTTCCTTAAAATCCTCAGTGAGAACAGCTTTAATTTTATCAACTTCTACATTCCTTCCTGACTAGAACAGTTATACAAAGGATTTTTCATTAAGACCTCACACATCAACATCAGAAGTATCCTTTTTTTCTCCTTTCATTTATACAAGTGGATTTAAAATAATGAGTTATTATAGAACTAACCTTTAATATGTAAGTAGGACTCTGGAATCCAGTAAATGGATTGAATTTGTTGATGATTTTTATTTGTGCTGTCTGGAGATCTGGCTCGATAAATGCCTTGTACATTGGATACACCTGAAAATGTTTAAACTTAAGCACTTCTGGAAACACATATTTTCCAAATCTGTATAAAAAGACGAAAGCAATTATAAACATAAGAACCGTCTCTGATATTTGATGAATAATTTCTTCAGGTTCTTGACCAGCACGTTGTATATCACGTATAACTCGTTTTACAAGGTCAAGGTGAACTCCTCCCGTAACAGAGACTCGAAGGTCCAGCAGAGGTCGCAACTTCTCACTCAAGGCATAGATGCCCTCTATAATCACAATTCGAGAACTTGGGGCTTCTACTGTCCTGTAAGCAGGGTTAATATGAAATTGAGGGCATAATAATAAAAAATGGACTTAATGGAGTTCTCTGAATCAATTGCAACCAGCTTTGAATTACATTTAATCTTAAAAGTTTAGATTTACATTGAAATTGCTGGAATTCAGAAACATCAAACAGAATTTGAAATCTTGAATGCCAATATGAAACAATGGTACGGGGCAACATCCCTACACCTTATTAGGGTTTCAATTAAAGAGTTTTGGAGAACTTGATAAGAAATTAATTTTTGAATTTTTCTATTATTCAATCAACTGACTAAGAAGTGCAGTATAGGTAGTATTTATAGAATTAGAACTAACCTAACTCCCTAATGACTGAGAGTGACAGAGGAAATACATGTGTACAACTGAAAAGTAATACAGAAGCTGGTATAGAATATTCTCATACACACCAATATCTATTGATTGCAAAGTATTACCCAAATATAAGATATTTTCACTTTTTTTTTTATCTTTTTAATGTTTACTTTCCTCAAAATAGTGGTCCCTGATCACTGTCCCAAGATAACAATTTTTCAACTCTTCAAAATATGCCAAATTGTGTAGTTACTCAAGAGTCAAGATGACTTAAAATTTAACCTGTATCCTGTACGTGAACTGGACTTGAAATCATATATGGGAACTTGAACTGGCTTTCCTTCCTTTAAATCGTGCAGATTCTGGAGTAATGTGTCATAGTCTGTTAAGCGTGGATCTGCACAAAGGAATAACAGAGTTCACAAGAGATTGGTCATTGGTGTCCTAACTTAAAACTGGCCAGTGTTTAAATTTCATAATAAAACATGAATATAATACCCCATACAGTGTAATAGGCATACATACTAGCACCTCCCCCAAATGATTGAATTTCAAATGAAGCCTAAAGAAATTTCAAGGTACACACACCTCACTGAGGCAGAAGACAGGAGGAAAGGTTTAAAACCAAAAATAATAATTTTCATACAAGGTACTGAGATATCAAGGGGGTCTAGCTCAGTTGGTTTAGCATGATGCGTGAGTTGTTATAAACCCCTTGATACTGTCTTCAATTTCCACAGATTAAAAAAAATACAAGGTACTAAGATCAATAACTTGCATTATGTATGCCGCATTAACAACACTTCATTTTCTTCCTATTTGGAACTAATGCAATTATTCAGTCATTTATTTTTATTTAATTTAGTTATCCACCACTGAGTCTTTTATAGGAATATTTTCCTCTTCCATCCTTAACATTCTTAACACCCACTTAGCCTATGGATTTCTTTTATCCATAGCCTTACCATTCTAAAAGTGGATTTAACGTCTCAGTTCTAAGTTCTAACTAATTCAGACCAGACAGTTGACG
>CM023948.1:27150844-27166067 GCA_013407115.1 Glycine latifolia | reverse complement strand
GTAAAAATACCTAGGTAAGTTCAGTAGAGTACTACATGATTTACATTGTACCAGTATCACCATACAGCTAAAAGTAGATTTACATGTGGATTTCTTTATCCATAGCCTTATCATTCTAAAAGTGGATCTAACATCTCAGTTCTAAGTTCTAACTAATTCAGGCTATACAGTTGACAGTAAAAATACCTAGGTAAGTTCAGTAGAGTACTACATGATTTACATTGTACCAGTATCATCATACAGCTAAGTCAATGGTTTATAAGTATATACCAAGATATATAAATAAACAAGTATTCATTATTCAGAAGTCAACATTTCATATTTTATTCCCAAATTAAAACTTGGAAAGCACAGGAGAGATAAACTATGCCATTCCTACCCTCAGGAGAATTATGTTTAATCATGCTATGCAGCCTGCATCCTGATAATGCACCATAATAGGAATGATAAAAGCATCATATACGAAAAGGCCAGATGATGATTTACCATCAAAATTCCCATCAACAATTCGACTAGCATCATTGTAATTATCCATTGAAATGACTGCAATGCTGGGCATGAAGTTGAGTATCTTTTCAGTAAATATAGTCTTCCCCGCCCCTGAAGGACCCGCCACCCCTACCAATATTATTCCATCATTCTTTTGGGATAATAATTGGCATGCACGAATTACTATGAAAAAACCCTTCTCAAATGCTAGTTGGTCTTGGATTGGAGCAATCTCATAGCGATTAGAGCCTTTCCTTTTAACCAAGTGAACTTGATCTTTCAAAAGACCAAGACGTCTGTGATGGGAATCAGCATCGGCAGAATCTTTTGCCATTGAACAACTCTTGATTTCTTTTTAAGAGGAAAACAAGGAAATCATTGTTAGATAATACATAAATAAATAAATGAAAATAGCCTAACATTCATGTTAGACCCATAGATATATCCTCATATCACTACACAAACAAACAATGTTGGATTTTAGTTTGTTAATCAAACAATTAATTTTTCAGACATAAATCCAGAAAATAGCCTTAGTATTCTTACTATCTTTTTTCAGTGGATATGTAATTTTGTACACAACTTTAGTTCTCATCCAACTCATCCTACTGGAAAAAGATTGAAGTTATCTTAAGTAATGACT
Source organism: Glycine latifolia (assembly GCA_013407115.1). Taxonomy (NCBI): domain Eukaryota; kingdom Viridiplantae; phylum Streptophyta; class Magnoliopsida; order Fabales; family Fabaceae; genus Glycine; species Glycine latifolia. Next base: position 27,164,935 of record CM023948.1, on the reverse strand, counting down.
AATTATAAACTATACACCAGTGACAGAAGAGAAGGTTCCTCGCTATGCAAAGGTACGGGAGAAAGTCATTGTACTCGTACGTAGTCTTATCCTTAAATATGCAAAGAAATTGTGTCCAGATTCGAACCCGTGACCAAACGGTCACCAAGGCGCAACTTTACCGCTACACCAAGGAACACCCTCTATTAACTAATTATAGAAATTATAATTTTGATTAATCGTCTACAGCCTACAAACTAGTTGCACTCTAGTCTCTAGGCAGAACATCAACATTGGAAGAAATTGCACACGTAAAAGCTTGAAATTAAACGCACTGACAAGTTGTGTTGAAAAAGATCCCCAATACACAATCATTAAATCCCATGCTGGATAAGTCACATTATAGCTAAACAATAAATCTCAATTGTATTGTAAACCACAAAGGATTTGGCTCCTCTAAACAAGGGAGTGGAGGATGCACAATTGAAAGAAAAGTGCAATTACAACAGTTGAATGAATGGCTGAGATAGTAGTAAAACATATGCACATATGTAATAACCACACTCTTTAAAGTACAACTCCTACTTTAAAGAATCCAAACTCAACCAGAAAATATATGTTATGTTTAATGGAAGATCCTACAGGCCCAAAGAGTGAAATTTATATATCATGTTTAAAAATTGGCACATAAACAGTAGGACTCTATTGAACACAGGCTGACCAAAAAAAAAAAAGAAAAGCTCTATTGAACACAGGGATTTTCTCCATTAGATCATCACATTTCCAACATCACACACAACAATCCCTTCTGTATCCAACCTAAAAAAATAAAATTGTTCCTCAAAAAATAAAAAATAAAATATAAAACCCTGAACTGACAACTTTCTAAAAAACATGAAAAGGATCATCCAGATAACAAAATTAATAGAGGGAGATTAAGAAGAAGAAAAAAAAGCCACAGCCCACAAACAGAAACCAGCAGAGATTGTTTGAAAACAAAGCAAAACCCAGAAAAGGCCTTCAAAAACTGAGTTCTTGCAAGCACTCTGGATCCAAAATTTCCAAGCTTTGGCACAAAAACAAGAATACCAAGAAGAGAATGCGCATCAAAATTGATCCAATGTGCACACTTGTGATGACCAGAGCACTCACCGAGGCTCCCTGAACGAGAAGTTACAGTGAGTTCAGCAACATCAAGAAGAACAATAACGACCACAACCAGAATCCAGAAGAGAACCCATCATTTCAAGGTCGGTTCTGCAATATACACACACACACACACAAATATATATCAATATTAATATTATTTCTTTCTGGATGTTACCCTTCTCCCCGAAATCAATGGAATGTGATTTTTCTCCATTCCGGGATATTTGGGGATGTGGGATTAATTTGATTTGTATAGAATCTGCAAACGGTCCAAGAGAGAACAAAAATCATATATAGAGAGAGAAGCTCTTCGTAACAAAGAATAGAAAAAATAGAAAATAAAATAATAAATGAATTAAATGAATATTATATTAAAGAAAATAGCTTTTTTAGGTGAAAAAAAAATGGCAAGTGTCAGAGTAAAACAACTTTGTAGTATTACACAAATCACTTAATATGATAAATATATATATATATATATATATATATATATATATATATATATACAAAATAAGTTTTACACTAATGATATAAAACATAGTTATAAAGATTCAGACTCATTGGATCGAGACCAATTACCAAGCGACTAAGCTAGAAGATAAAAAATGTAATTGATCCCATTAAAACATTTTTTGTTTTTTAAATTATTTTTTATTCTTTTATATTTCTATAATATGTTAAAATTGTTAGTAACTAATTATTGAATAATATATAATATACTTTTATAAAAAATTCTTAATAATAATATATAATAACTAATTATTATCATATAAATCGTGATATACTTTAATATTTATATTTTTATATATCTTTACTAAATTTTTTATAATTATATGATAATTTTTGTATTTAATCATTGAAAAATAAGAGTTTCATTGATAATTTAATAATAATATGCAAAGATTAATTTAAAATAAAAAATAATTATATAATATTTATAGTTTCATCGTTACAATGAAATTAATTTAAAATATAAAAATATGGATTAATCACATTTATTAGATATATTATATAAAATTTTATTTTTTTAATATATATATATATATATATATTACCATTAAGTGAATTTACTAATTCAATATCTTGATCTGATTTATAATTGAACTATTTTTTATAACTCAAATATAAAATAATTTTATAATTTTATACAAATGTATTGTTATATAAACAGAAAGCATGTTATGAAAATAATTATCGTTATTCATTCATAATTTATTATATATGACAATTTGATTTTTATAATAATTATGTTAAAAGTAATGTAAAAAGTTATTTGAAATTAAATAATAATATAAAAATTTTACAACCCTTAAACTCTTATAAAAATGTATGACCATTTTCTTACTTTTATAATAAAATTGTCTTAAAATTATATGACCATAATTTGTAACTGATTTACACTATAAATTATTACCATCAGTATATTAAATTCTAAATTTATTGATTTTTGTAATAATTAATCTAAAAATCATACTAATCATATTTTTAAATTGGCTGACGTGTAAAACATTTCTTAATATTATATGCATCCCCGCTAAACTCATTTTTATAATTACATTAATAATATTAAAATGGGGTCTCCGTTTTCCTCTATAAGTAAATTCACAGGTGAAGTTTCTGCATCATCAATTGGGGTTCTAGCACTTTTATTTCTATTAAAAGTTATCAAGTGAAGGGGTGGATGGTATGGTACTTTTTTTTTTATTTGCACTTGATAAATTGGAAATGTGGATTGAGCCAAATTTGTTTCGTACTAGGTTGTTTGTCAATTTTGAGATATATTTTGTTTTCGGGTGCGGGAACATTCGAAATAGTCACACTTGCAATATTTATTGCAATAAAATATTTTCACCGTCACTAATTTGACAATTAATTATGTAAGCTCGGCACATTATGGAATCATGATCATTATATGAAGAATTTTGCAATCAAGGTAAAGATATTCAGAATATATATACTAAAGAGACTAAGATTTTCACTCTTTTTATTTTTCTTTAATTGTTCTATATATATTTCACACACTATATTTTGTAATTGTAAAAAAATTCTTAATTATCTTAAATTACTTTTTTTATGTGTAGACTTACATTTTTTAACTGTTTAACTCTTTTAATATACATTTAATAATCTTAAAAATTTGTCAATAGCAAAAATAACAGTATTTCCCAATTAAAATGATTTTTTTTGTAAATATGAAATATTAGTTAGATATTTGAATATATTTATTTCTTATTAATTTTAATTGTCATTTGATTATATATTAAAATATTTATTTAATATGAATATATAGGGAAATTTTTTTTATCTTGTGAAATTAATAAATCAAAATAGCAGCTAATAATAAAAGCTTGTTAGAAATTAGATGAAATTTTCATTAGTTGAAAAAATTATGTATAACACTAGATAATTCATTTATAAAAAAAAACACTAGATAACTTTCTTTTTTATGTCAATAAAAAAAATTATGAGTTTATTTATTGTACCCAATCTATACAGATAAATTCAACGCAAAAGTTGACACGTGATTATTAAAAAAATGTGTAGATTAAATATATTTTAAATTTGAAATTTAATGAGATAATAAATTGTCTCTTTCTAAGTCTTTATTATGATTATACGTATAAAAAAAAGTCTTTATTATGATTATTACGGTTTAAATGTGTTCAATTTGAGAGGATGTGTGTCTCCATTGGTTTGATAAAAAATATTGACAAGTTTTTTCTATAAATACATTTCTTATCATAAAAATCAAAGAGATTAGAAATTGTCTCATTCTAATTTCTAAGTCTTAATCATAACGGGATAAACTTGTACAACTTGAGTGTACTTTTGTTTTCTTTTGTTTGAAATGATACATTATTTGAGTCATCTCATCTAAGCATATTCAAAATATTATACATTAAGTTATATTCTATTTTTTGGAAAATAATTGAATTTTTAATATATTTTTATTAAAGAACATCACATGTCATCTTTTAAAATTTAAATTCAAATTATTGAAAATAAAATCTACATACTTTTATAATTTTAAATTTTATTTTAACTATATATATAATACACAAAATAATTGTTAGTGTGTGTATAACTTTATGAACATGGTTTGATATTATGAGGTGAAGAAATTCATACAATACGGGTAAGCATAAAAAGCAGACACACGGCTTAGAAATAAGAAGGCATTTTGAAGATGAGGACTAGAGAGGTCCATAGTCAGGTGTAACAATTCTAGCCTTTGAAAGTAATTTGATAAATAATGATAATAACTTTTTTTTAATTAACTAAAAATTACATATTGTAATTAGTTTATAATTTTTCGTTATATTTCAATTATTACTATTATTGTTATCATTATCATTTAGAAACACAATTTTTCAGTAAAATATTTTGCTTATTTTATAGTTGAATAGATAAAAATTTAATTTTTTTTATAAAGATAAAATTTAAATTTATTCTTATGTTACACAATGTGTTTTTATAATTTGGCTAAAATATGATTTTCGTACGCATAAATATCAAAATATTTGAATTTGTCTATTCAAATTTTTTAATATGATTTTTAGCACAATAGAACTTGAAACAAACTGTGGAAAAGTCAACAAGTCACAGCTTTCAACACTCTGGAAAGTTAAAGTTTACTACACTTTTAGTTTGTTACAATACATAATCCTTCAAATTGATTTAGACGGTTGCTAAAAATAGTTGGGATAAACTAATATCCATGACAACAATGGATGAGACTAATAAGTAGTTGTTGAAAAAGACGATTCTTGAGTAGATCGAACCTTTGTTGGGATAGCTGAAAATCTAGAAGGGGGTTAATATATTTTTCTAATTTTTTACCACTTTGTTAATTCAATTAAAACGACTCACTTTTAACTAATCAAAGATTTTTCAAAAGATTGTCACAAAGAGATTATCACAACAAGAAAACAATGACAACAAAATAATGTGAAAAACAGAATTTTATGGCCCTTTAATACCAACTTTATTTGCAAGATTGAATCACAAGACTAAAGGTTAGAGAAAGAGAATCACACGCAAAATTTACATTAATTGATCCTCAAGAGGACCTACATCAAGTTGTTTTAAGACCCCTTAGAACTTTCAATAATAGAGAATTAAGTACAAACACTATGCTTTTGCAATTTCTTGGATTCTACTCTTTCCTTGAACCTTACAAAAGAAAGAACAAATGTTATCAACTCACAAAAATCTTGGTAACCCTAACCAAGATCAGAACCAAGAAACAAATTCAAAATTTAAACAAATACTCTTTGATGTGTACATTATAACATCTCTAAGCTCTTCTTCCAAGAATGATCAAATCATGATAAATAAAGAATGAATCTTGATCAGCTTGAATCTCCAAAGAAATACATTGAAAATCTCTTAGTTGACTCTCTTAAAGTGTTTTCTCAAAGTTAAAAACGCACAAAAAGTCACTAATGAAAAGAACATAAGAGGGTATTTATAATTTTGGCAGACAAAATTGATTATCAAATATGGTAATTGATCAATTCGCCCAAATGTCTCTTTGTTCTATATTTCTAGAAACCTGATAATTGATTACAAAATATGTAATTGATTATCTCATTTCAAACAGAGAGTTTCTCATGCTTTTGCGCTTTCTAGAATAATCAATTATCAATTGTGGTAATCGATTATTTTGACACATAGAAAGCTCTTTAAGTTTCCAAACGCAATCTAATCAACTACATTAAATGGTAATTTATTATCTTAAGCTACAAAGTTTTCCTTCTTCTAAAACTGGATTCTATAATTGATTACAGAAACTGATAATCGATTAATTAGTTACTTCTTGTCAAATTCCAAGTAGAAAAGAGTTTTGTTGTTTGTTTTAACACTTTGTAATTGATTACAAAACAAAACTTTGTAATCAATTACAGTGTGTTGCACTCATTGCTTCTAACAAACTTAGAGATCAAACCATTTTTCTAACATATTTGATTCACAATAAGCATGGATATAAGAAAAATATATCAAGCATTATGTCTAGACTAAAACATTCAATACAAATGTAATATTTATAAAACTGTTTGCATTGTAAAATCATCAAAAAAAACAAAACTAAGACCTAAAGACAAGTATTCAAGGCTTTGAGCTTTGATTCAACAACCTTAAGGACTGCAACTCAGTCAATGATTGAGACAATGCTAGTGCAACTATGACAAAGATGTACAAGGCTAGTGCAACTAGAACAAAGACAAGGCCAGTGTATCTAAAACAAGGACTAAACCAATGCATTTAGTACGAGGATGAGGCCAATGGAGAAGGACCCAAAGACCAAGAAAATGTGACCTACAAATGACATTGACAAAAGATAGACAATGACCAAAAAAATCATTTGCCAATGTATATATCTATTTTGATAACCAAACACTTATAATTTTATAAACTAACTTTTGAGCTTCTAGCTACTAACTCTACGTTTTTAGCTTCAAACTAACATTTCAACTTTCAATTAATTAGACTATATAGTAGTTTTTTTTATTGCATTGAACTCTAATTTTTATAGCTTTTTGTGGCTTGTAATATTATTTGGATTTATATTCTTATACTTTGAGTTATATTATATCATAAATTTCACATTAATTTGGGGGTAATATTTTTAATAGATATAACAATGGAGCATAAAAGAATAGATGCAATTTTTAAAAGGATAACAACCGATGGAGATGAGAACATGAACAACATCTTCACCTCTTCAAAGGCATGATTCTAATGATCCAATTGTTCAAACGGAGGAGCCCTCTACCAAGATTCAAAGGGTTACAGTTGATGAACTTGATGTTAATTCTTTGGAACATGACCAAGGAAAATGCCTTCAAATATATGTATATCCAGTGAATCAAAAAGATGAAGTTCAAAGAGCTTACATCAAATTTGGTCCATATCAAATAGAACTTCAAAATTATCCTTTTTTTTTAAGAGAAACATCCAAGGTGTTTCCAATATACTTGGTTTAAAATGTTTCCTTCTTGGATAGAGTATTCCCCATCTAATGATAGGGCTTATTGTTTTCCATGTTATCTATTCAATACAAAGCCAAGTGACTGTCCTGGATCAAATGTCTTTACTAGACAAGGATTTAGATCATGGAGAAAGGTTAATGCTGGAAAAAATTGCTCATTTCTTAATCACATTGGAGACAGTCCTTACTTACCACATAATAATGCAATGAAGGCTTGCGAAGACTTGTTGAATCAATCTAAGCACATCAAGACCATCATAAATATGCAAAGTTCAAAACAAGTTTCCAACAATCGCTTATGTCTCAATACCTCTATTGATACAATTCGTTGGTTAACATTTCAAGCTTGCACTTTTAGAGGCCATGATGAAACACCAAAGTAGAGGTAACTTTCTTGAGATGAATAAACTTCTAGTATCATACAATGACAAAGTGACACAAGTTGTGTTAGAGAATGCTCCATATAATTCAAAATATACTTCTCATCAAATTCAAAAAGTAATCTTGCATATTTTTTCTAGAAAAGTGGGAAGTCATATCCATGAAGAAATTGGAAATTTTAAATTTTGCATAATTGTTGATGAAGCATGTGATGAGTCAAGAAGAGAGAAAATGGTTATTGTTTTGAAGTTTGTGGATAAAACTGGTCATATAAAATAACGGTTTTTAATTTGTGCATGTAAAGGACACTATGGCCGTCACTCTTAAAAGAGAAATATGTTATGTTCTTTCTAGACATGTTTTTGATGTTTCCAATATCCGTGGTTCAGGATATGGTGATGCTAGTAATATGAGAGGGAAATGTAATGTATTACAAGCACTATTTTTTATTGAGCATCCTTATGCTTATGTGCATTGTTTTTCTCATAGATTACAACTTGGTTTAGTTGCTACTTCAAGAGAAGTTATTCCTATTCATCAAATTTGGCTTTTATTGTGAATGTTTTGTGTGTTCCTCTTGTAAACTTGATGATGAGTTACAAGCTGCTGAATTTATTGAAATAACTCAATTGTTGGAAAGTGGTGAACTTGAAATTGGTAAAGGAAAAAATCAAATTGGCACTTTAAAATGAGTTGGAGATACTCGTTGAAGTTCACATTTTCATTCTATTTGTAGTATGATGAAAACGTACAATGCAACTTGTGTGGTTCTCCAAAGAATTATAGTTAATAAATCAACTTATTCATAAAAGGGAGATGCTGATGTTGCTTACAATTTTTTGTCTTCATTTGAGTTCATATTGATTTTACACATGATGAAAGAGATTATAGGGATTACTGGTTGACTTTGCCAAGCTTTGCAACAACAATCTCAGGATATAGTTAAGGCTATGCAACTTGTCCGTTCTACTAAAATGTTGATTTAAAAGTTAAGAGATTATAGTTGGCAAGCTCTATTGAAGGATGTGGTATTGTTTTGTGAGCAACATAACACTTATATTCCTAATTTTAGTGATACCTATGTAGTAGGTCATGGACGCTCTTGACATCAAAAAGATCATATCACAATAAAACATCATTTTAGAGTGAACATATTTTTGATTGAAATGGATAAGCAGTTGCAGGAATTAAATGTCAGGTTTAGTCAACAAACAATGAAACTTTTAACTTTAAGCTCTGGTTTAGTTCCTAGGGATTTTTATAGAGCTTTCAATGTTGATGATATATGCACTCTTTTGAACAATTTCTATATTTTAGATTTTAGTGAACAAGAGAATGTTAGTTTGAAATTTCAACTTCAACATTTTATTGTGGTTGCTTCTACTCATCCAGATTTAAAGAACTTATCTACCGTGTTTGAATTGTGTCAATCATTGGTAAAGACAAGCCAATTAATTACATTTTATTTGATTGATCTATTAGTTCGTCTTATCTTAACTCTTCCAATTTCTATAGCTATAATAGAAAGATCTTTTTCCACAACAAAGATCATCAAAACAAGATTGCGTAATAGGATAGAAAATGAATTTCTTGCATATAATATGGTCCTTTACATGGAAAAAGAAATAGCTGAAAACTTTGGTTCTAATTTAATTATTGATAAGTTCAAGTATTTGAAGGAATGAAAAACAATGTTTTAAGTAAATGTGATTATTTTTTATACTATATTATAGTTGTATTACATTACTCACTTTTATATTAATAATGAAAGTGATAACATATATACGAATACAAATTACCTTTTAATTATATGTAATTTAAATTTTAAGTATTTGAATATCGATCTTTTATTTTGGTCCCTCAAAAATTTGGTCAAGCTGAGTGGACAACCTAACTTTTTTATCCATGCTAGAATTTGTCCAGTGAGAAAATACATTACTAAAAAGGGTGGCCAAATTGAAGAAGAATTCGCCGATCTGCCAATCAAATTAATAGATTTACATTATGTACTCACTTTTTCTTCTTCTTTTTCATCGGTCCTACAGTCATCCATTCTCAATTAAGCAAGAATTTCAATCTGACATATGATTTGATTTGCAATTTGGAAGATCAATATTCAACATCTGAAACCATTGATCAAGTCATGAGTCAACTTTGGTATTTCTTTCTTTCTGCATTACGTACCCGCCACTCAATTATTCGTTTTACTGTCACTGGTGGGGTACCCTGCACCTGTAGCCACAATGTTTGATTTTGATCGAATAAGTTTACAAAGATAAATGATCGTTTAGATATGAAATATTAAAGCCTAAATAACTATTTTTCATTTGAATTTAATCTTGTCAATGCTCTACCTAATTCTGAGATGACATAGCACTTGAACAAATTATATTATAGTGCGTTTTGATGATATTTTATCTTAAATTTTTTTATTAGATGTAATATTTTAATTTTCTTTAATATTTTGGATATCAATGTTTATTTATTCGTTAATGTTTTAATGTCACACTTTCCCCAAATTTCTTATATAATGTTTTTGCTTTTAATATTTATATCTTTTGTTGTACATATTTTATTAATTATTTTTACACCTTAATTATACATTATATTGTAATTCCTTTCCACTAATGTATCATATAAAGGATACAACGATAAGAAAATTCTGATTGCTATTATTATTTATATTATTATTATTTAGCTATTTATTATGCACAATATAAACTAATAATATAATATAACATTATAATTATATTTTCAGATTAAACATATTTTAAGTTATTTCATATATTCAATTTCTTAAGTTATATTATTAAATATTGACTTTAATTGATATATATTATTATTGTAAAAAATCATTGGTTAACGATATAAAAAATCTTTATATTATCAATGTATCGTAGTTTTTTTTGTTACCAAAGTGTATAATAATCAATTCCTTAAATATTAGTGTTTTATTAATTAAATATATATCAAAATGAATTTGTATAAATAAGAGTTTAATTTTATTTAATTGATAATATTTATTTGTTTTTTTATTGTTCTGGAATAGGATTTTTCTTATTAAAGATCTCCTATTCTAGAGTATAAAATGTATTATGCCTTTTACAAATTAATACACATGGCATTATATTATTGGTTTGCTCATGAAAATATTGAAAATCCTGTCAAGTAATTGGACACGTCAAATTTACCTAAAATAAAATTTGCATCGATTTTAAATTGTAAATAAGTTAAAGGATTAAAATGACTCAAATTTAAAAGTTAAATGACCCAAACAATTGAAATTTAAAAGTTGAAGTACTGAAACAACACTAATAGGCTTTTATATAATATTTTTGTCTCATTATGATATATAAAAAGTCCCCCTCACAATATCTTTATTAATGATAATATATTTAATAAAATATAAATTTAAATTTAAAATTTGTATAATTAATATATACATACATATATATATATATATATATATATATATATATATATATATTTCGCTGAAAGATATACCTGTTATTTTAATGGCAAACTCACGAATTTTATAAATGAACTCAATACAGATGTAATATAATTCTTTAAAAAAGAAAACGTATCCTCTTTTAAAAAAAATGTATTGTATTGAAGTGGATGATGTAGCCCGACTGTTTCATAAAATATATTGGTAAGTTAAAATGAGTTGAAACATTGTGAGAAAATAGAAAAAAAAAAGAAGAATGAATTGACTATTTGAATTTTTTTTTCTACATAATTTTATATAAAACAAAAAATATGTATATTAATTTGAATAAAGTTGTTGGAGTCCAAATGCACTTTCAAAAACCAATTTATTAGTATAGATATTCTAGATTTATATATATTAATGTTAATAATATATATAAACTTTTAAAAAACAAAGGACTAAAATAATCTTTAAATAAATAAAATAAAGAATAAAAAGTATAAATAGCCTAAAATATTAGATTTAAAAATATTTTATATGCTGATTATATATGTTAATTTTTTAGACTTAAATACATTTTTAGTCCTTTAAATTTGAGTAATTATTTTTCTAGTCCTCAAAAAATTGTTTTATTAATTTCTAAAATCTTTGAAAAATTACTTTTAATCTCTCTCAGTCTTTGTGTTAACCGTGTCACAATTTGTGAAGATGTTTTACATCTTCATAAATGTTTTTTTAATTGAATTTCTTTAAAATGATTTGTAACCATTTAAAATCACTAAAATATACAAAAAATCACAATAATTTCACATTTATGTTTCAATTTTTCTTCTTTAAAATCACTCAAATATGTAAAAATGGTCACCAAATCATACATACAAAATATTTTGTAAATTTAAAATCATCAAAATTATTTTAAAAAGTAAAATTTGATGCTTAAAAACTTTCACAAAATGTGAAATTATGAACACAATAACAAAAAGAGACTAAAAATAACTAATTAGAAATTTGAGATACTAATAAAACAAATTTTTAAAGGAGTAAAAAAATAATTATTCAAATTTAAATGACTAAAAATATATGTAATCTGTTTATATTAATGATTTTGTTTATAAATGTAATATATCATATTATTCACTTACTATTTAGATATGATCTGGTAATAAAAGTTAAATAAAGAAACCGAGTAAGGAATAAATTGTGAAATCGAGTCATTTTGTTAATAAAAATTAATAAACTAATAATTAACTTTGTTGATAAAAGAAGTACTATTTAGAATATTATATTAAAATGTCAAATGAATATGTATTTTATTTTTCAAATGACGCCGGGCTTCTATTTGTGATGGCCATGTAAAGTGGGTTTGCTATTGAGGGATGGGATGGGATGGGTGCTCGTGAAATCGTAGGTCTGTTGTACTGAGGGAAGAAGTGGCCATTTGGTAAAAAAAAAAAGTACCGTTAATGGTATTTGAATTTAAATAGAATAAAAAAATGTGTTATTTAAATGAATAAAATATACTTTATTTTTTTATTTTTATTTTGTTTTTTTATCTTTTAAAATGTTTATTAAATTTAGGTCAATATCATGGTCTTTTTATAATAGTAATCGATTTTGATTTTAGGCAAGGTTTTAAGTTTTTTTTATACTGATTTTGAATTAATTATTATTTTAATTGTAAGATGAGTTGTGATAAGTATTTGATATTATCCTTTACTTATGGAAAGAAAATGTAATAACCATTAAGTTATCTAAAGTATGTTAGTATTTAAAATTTCAAATAGTTTTCTATTAAGAATTTCTAATGATATTATATAATATAATATGTTCTAAATATATTAGAATTAACATAATATATAAAATAGAATGAAATAAATTTTAATATATAGATTAATTTATTTTAAGTAATATTTGATTTAATAATTTCATCTAACTTAATTAATTATTATATTTTTAAGTTATTCAAAATATTATATATGAACTTTAAATAGTAAACTCATTTAAAATTGTATGAAGTTTATATTACATACACTTAATATAAAATTCATATATATATATATATATATAAAATAATTTTCACTATATAATATTTTAAAGAAAAATTATATTTTAGGTTCCTCTAAGATTACTAATATTTTGAATTTGGTCTCTCAAAATTATCTCGTATTACTTTGGTTCCTTTAATTGTGAAATGTAATTTTTTTTTCATCTGACATACTATCTAAACTATTATTACCCTTGTATAAAGAGTGATTTAAAATACTTTAAAATAAAAAGTGTTACATTTTAAATTTAGGGGAATGCAAAATATTCTTAATTAGAGGCATGAAAATATAATGAACTTTTTTAGAGGAACCATATTCGAAGATTATTAATTTGAGAGGGAACTAAAACATAATTTATCCTATTTTTAATAATTAAAATATATACTTAGTATTTAATACGTAATTAATTAAAGTGAAAATAAACAAATTTAAAATATGATGAGGTACCTTTTTTAATAAAATTATTTAATAACTCTTAATAATTTAATATTATTTCCTCTTCAAAAAATTAATATTATATATTATTTATAAAAAACATTTATTTTAAAAAAATCATTAGTAAGCAAAAAAAAAAGTAATGGGACTCAGGGATTTACTTTTGGGCCGGATAATTGTCTAGACTACGTCTACAATGCAGTTGTTGTGCTCTTCAATTTATACCATTTACTTTTTCTTCCATATCAAACGCATTGTTGGATATGCATGTATGAATTAAATCACATCCATTTTCCTCTATGTCACGTACTAATATCTAGAAGTAATTCGATCCAGAATTATTTTCATTTTTGTCACAGTAAAATTATAAGAATTTTCATCCAGAATTTTAGAATAAGCGTAAACTTGATAGCAACATTGTCTTCGACCAAAGTCTAAAGTCCAAACAGAACGGTGAAGTACATAAGCAATCTGACATGTACCAAAGAAAAAGGAGTAATGATATATGGGCTAATTTAGCAAAATAATATAATTTAATTAATTATTTAGCAAAAGGGGGCATTTTTCAAGTTAATTAGCAATTTGGGGTCACCAAACACGCCCAGGCTAGGCGTGTTTAAACACGCCCAAGCCAGGCGTGTTTAAACACGCCCAAGCCAGGCGTGTTTAGGTCCCCA
>CM023948.1:27004307-27135844 GCA_013407115.1 Glycine latifolia | reverse complement strand
GGCAGAGCTAATTCTAGAGAGAAGGCGGAAGGACCAAATGTCATTTTCAGGGGGTATATATAGGCCCAGGGGACCTAAACACGCCTGGCTTGGGCGTGTTTAAACACGCCTGGCCTGGGCGTGTTTAAACACGCCTAGCCTGGGCGTGTTTGGTGACCCCAAAATGCTAATTAACTTGAAAAATGCCCCCTTTTGCTAAATAATTAATTGAATTATATTATTTTGCTAAATTACCCATGATATATGTATATCGCAAAATGGGGTGAAAATAAGAGAGAGATTAGAAGAAAAGAAAAGAAAATATAGAAAAAGAAGTAATAGATATGATAAGTGATGTGATTGAAAAAAGATAAAGACAGAAAAAAATGGGGTGGAAGTTGGATGAAGAGAAAATGAATGAACGTGTATAAATTTTCAAAAAAAAAAGAATAAATGGAAGATTGTTTCAATTTTTAGTTGGGTTTGTTATTTTAGGCCGGGGTTTATACATAGCACGAAGGTGAATAGGTTTGGTAGTTGTTGTTGCATTTAGTTTGTTAGCAATTTCAAAAGTATAAGTTTCACACAACTTGTCATTGTAACCCTTAAAAGTCTTTATTATCTAAATTGTGTTTAAAATTTACAAACAAATTGGGGGTGCACATGGTATTGGACTATTAGTGGTTGCAGATAGGAAAGGGACATCCACCATACTGTCCCATTTTTTAAAAATTATTTTTCAAATGTCACATCAATAATAAATATCACCATATTGTCACATGACGTAATTCACCACCAACTCTAGCGAAATAGGGAAGCTGATGTGCCAAGCATCTGGTAGTTACGTAATTCGCTACACCCTCAGCGAATTACATGTGACGATCAACAATTATGGACACGTGACATGGTAGACGTGGGTGTATTTCGCTGGAGCCCCCAGCGAAATAGATCTATGTGGTACCCTATTTAAAGTGGTCCCTCCTCCTTCATTCTTCATTCCCTCATTCATTTTCTCTCATTCTAAAATTTCTGAAAGTGACCCTCCTGTTTGTATCTATGTGCTGCTGTGTCTTTTTCATTACAAGTAAGTTCTATTTTGTATTTTTTTTTATTGTAATTTATTATTATATATTTATTTTGTTAATATATAGGTGTTAGGTGTGAAACATTAGGGTGGATGATATGTTATTTAAAAAATAGGATTGTTAATTGATAGAAAAGAGGAATTTTTTATTTTATGATTGTTTGGTTCTTATAATTGATATATATATATATATATATATATATATATATTTATAGATTTTTTTTATAATTCATTGTTATATATTTATTTTGTTAATATATAGGTGTTAGGTTTGAAATATTAGGGTAGAGGATAGGTTATTTAAAAATTAGGATTGTTAATTGATAGGAAAGATGAATTTTTTATTTGATGATTGTTTGGTTCTTATAATTGATATATATATATATATATATATATATATATATATATATATATATATTTATAATTTATTGTTATATATTTATTTTGTTAATATATAGGTGTTAGGTTTGAAACATTAGGGTAGAAGATATGTTATTTAAAAACTAGGATTGTTAATTGATAGAAAAGATGAATTTTTTATTTTATGATTATTTGGTTCTTATAATTGATATATATATATATATATATATATATATATATATATATTTGCGAAATTTATTTTTATAATGTTTTTTATGTATATATTTTTTATAATTCTGAAACACATTATTTTTGAATTTATTATTATATATTTAATTATTTCAAATATAGGTTTTAGGTTTGAAACATTAGGATGGATCACGGTAAAGATATCTCAGCACCTCTCGCGACTGAGCCTGCGATGAGCGTGATTGACCCCGGTCCATCTGTACGGACACTTTTGACGTTCCAAGATCGACATGTATCCACGACCGTGTGGAATTCGCAGGGTGACCCGACGACGCGGGATCATGTTATTAATGTGAGACATGCTGCGACGCATGATCATCAGAACATACCCGAGGACATCCACCCGTGGCTTATACTGGCGGGTTTTTACCATGTTGCACGATGTAACTATATTGTATAATATATTATGGTGTTACGATTGTAGTGTAACATATATGTAACTGTGGTATAATGTATAATTTTAGATCGACCACCACCTTGTGTCGGTGCTTGTTGAGCGATGGCGCCCTGAGACACGGACATTCCATATGGCCATAGGTGAGGTCACCATCACCCTAGAGGATGTACATCATCTGTTGGGGCTGTCGACAGATGGTGAGGCTGTGTCAGGCCGCCACGAACGACATAACTTTCGCCAGATAGTTGGTGACCTTTTAGGGGTACAACCTGCTGTGGGTCGGGATCTACATGGAGGTTTATTGGGGCTCTACTATTTACGGGAGCAATTCGATGATTATGCGGTGCATGCTGGCACAGAAGTTTGACGCATCAGATACACCCGCGCATTGATATTGCATATTTTAGGCAGGATGTTATTCGTGGACACCGCCTCTAGTTTTGTGCCAGCTCGCTATTTGCTATTTCTGGACAATTTCGAGCACACTGGTTCGTTTAGTTGGGGATCTGCTGTTCTTGCATCGCTATATAGGGAGTTGTGCAAGGCCACACATGCCTCTCGTCGTGAGATGGGTGGGTGTGCACTGTTGTTGCAATTGTGGGCATGGACGAGGTTCCCGACTATCTCTCTTGACCTTCCGCGATTGGACGATCCGGATGTCCTTCATCACGAGATATATGGAAACAGGTATTGCATTTGTGGGTTTGCCATTATATATATGTAAGTTGTTTTTGCTCAGATTTTTTTGTTACAGGTTTAATGTCTTACAGACACGGCAAACTAGATATACTCATATCCGTAGATACCGTCATTACATGGATGTCATGCGTAAGAGAGACATTCGTTGGCGGCCGTAAGATCTAGTTGACCTAGTACATCCACCAAATGTTGAGATGGTTAGACATTGGTTGGCCGTCTGTCCTTTAGTTTGCTACGAGGTTGTCGTATACCAACAGTCGGACTGAGTTTTGCGGCAATTCGGGTTTGACCAGCCTATCCCAGAGGACCCGATTAATTGTAGTGAGCTGTTGACAATCAGCATTACCGGGATGACATAGGTCGATTGGACGCAGCAACATGCTTTTTTCATTGCCTAATGGGCAAATAGAGATGCGCTTGTCTTGCAGGATCTCACTCCTATGAGGCGAGACGGTTATTTATCTGTAAACAGTGAGTACATGCAGTGGTACTTCTCTGTCACACGTCGCTGGATGACTCGTAGAGCTGCTATCAATTCATATGTGGTGAGCATCTTTATTATTATTGTTTATTAATATTACCTTAATATTGTGCATGAATAATAATACTTCATATGCAGACTGATCGGACTGAGACAATTGTGCACATGGCATCGCCAGAGTCGCAGCTGCAGGGGGACTTTTAACATAAGGCAGGTGTATGATGAGGCAGTGCGGCTTTTGTCTGCTTGTGATGATTTGGACAAAGTTACAGATCCTGATGATATTGCACCTCCACTTGTACGCCATCAAACCGAGTCGCCTCCACCGGTGATTCGTACTAACCGCCGTGCGCGTCACGAGGGGTTACCCCTACACCAGTCAACCCCCCAGTTGCTGATACACCAGTTGTTGTACCACCTATTCCTGCTCGTCCTCTGGGCATCTTCTACGCACTTGGCTAGCCATTGGGACTATCCTAACAGTACTTTTGGCCGCCGCAGTTTCAAACAAGATCGTCTAGTAGTTCACAGGGCATGTTTCCACCATCGCAGTACCTCCCATGGTTTACAGGCCCGTCATCGCCGCAACATGGGTTTGCATTTCCTTCTTATCCTATGTATGCAGGTAGACCTAGTTCGCAGGCCACGTCAGGCTTTACAGACATGTATAGGCCTGCGCAGCCTACATCGGAGGCGGATGCGGTGTTTACGACTCCTATTGCACATTCGACACATCATATGGCATCCCCACCAACTGGACCGTCCGATGATCCAGTTTCAAACTTCTTAGCGACGACAATGCAGGGGGACGATGACGACACTGACCATCATGCTGATGACGACCCCGACCGACTAATCAGGAGAAATCCAGTCAGGGGTGCACATTTTCGATGTCATCTGTCACCGTATGAGCACAACATGAGGACTTGCGGGGGATATCATGGAGACCACATAGACGATCAGTGATCATTTGTTATTTTCCTGTTTTGTTACTTGTTTGTTTAATTTTTGGATTATGGATTAATTTGGATGACTACCGTTCGATGTTTGTGTTGGATATTTTTTGTTTATTTCCATGCACAATTTAAAACATATGTTGTTTATTTGCATGCAAAATTACTTGTTTGTTACTTCTTTTTCATATCGACATATGTTGTTTAGCGGAATCAATTTTAAATTTGACATTCATTTCATACGTACACATCAATGATCCTGGACTCGTGAAGGACAATTCTGCCTATTAAGACCAACCACCTTACAATAACCATATTTTGTACAAGTGCTCGATCCTTCCCGTGAATCCATTTCGTTCCGGATGCGTGTAGATTTAGGCCTTCCTCATGTGCGTCTCAGCGAAACATCTGGGATGATCGTTGGCTGCCCAGTTGGTGGTATAAAGTCCTCATTTCCAATTGGATACCATAGGGCTGAATACACTTGACATTGATATGCGACACTATACACAGGGTCTATATATTGAGTGGGATCGACGTGAGTTGTATGACTCTTGGACCTCAAATCTTGTGTACAGTGGATCGTAAGCAGTTACAGAATGTGTCGCGGATGTATGTACCCTCGTCAAATATTTTTGCCATGCTACTTTTGCAAAATAATTACCTCTCGCCAACTCTTCACTGGCCTCCTGATGATGTTTCAAGAAATATGACACTAGTCAAGCGTATGTGAATCGCACAAGTGACGTGATAGGAAGATTTCTGGCGCCTTTAAGTATCTTGTTGAAACACTCAGATAAATTTGTTGTCATATGACCAAACCTTCGTCCCTCCTCATCATAAGCTAGACTCCACTTCTCATTTGGGATTCAGTCAATCCAAGCGGCTATTTGAGGACTTGCTTCTTTAAATTGCTTTAAACCGACATCAAAATCTAACCGCGAAGTTGTGTAACCTACATATACAAACAACACGTAAATATCAGGCCATACTGAGGGTGTAGGCGGGTGATTGTATAATATTGCTTACCTAACTTCTTCAATTGTTTCTTCCACATCATATTCTTGAACTTGTGATTAAAATTGCTCGCCAAATGCCGAAGGCAAAAAACATGGTATGCCCTGGGTGGTTGCCATCCAAGTTCTACATTGTTGACCACCGCCATAATGCCTGCATGCCGATCCGAAATAAGACATATTTCGTCTTTTTAAGTAACATGAATACGGATTAGTGCCAAAAACCACGACCAGTTGTCAATATTCTCGCCGGAAACAATCGCAAATGCAATTGGAAGGATGTAATTGTTGCCATCAACTGATGTTGCAATGAGCAATGTGCCACGATATTTCCCATACAAATGGGTACCGTCAATGCTGATAACGGGCTTGCAATAGTTAAGGGCATCACAACACTGCTTAAATGTCCAAAACACCCTATTGAAGACCTTAGCACTCCCATCTAGTTGCCCATCAAATGCTCCATCGTTTCCAGTTTATAGGCAGACCCTTGAGCAAAATTTAGCATGTAACCCAGCCACCTTGGCAGGAACACGTTCGACTCATCCCAATCCCCGAACACCTTCACGATAGCCTTTTGCTTTGCCTTTCATGCCTTCTTGTATGATATATGAAATCTGAGCGTTGTCGAAATCCTTTCCTGAATTAACCCAATTTTAACACTTGGGTCCTCCCTAATCATTTCTGCATTTGAATACACAATAACATGTTAGTTAATTTTGCAACAAAATTTAGACTCCAATACAACGTATTTGAATTACCTAGGATCAACGAACATATGAAATTTGAGTCAAGTTGGTTGTGATCTTGAGAGAGATTATGAGTAACGCACGTGTGTTGGTTGTTCCATACGCCTACAATCCATTCCGTGCCACCCTTTTTTTCGTATGCCCTCATCCTCCATGCACAACCCTCATTATGATTTTCACAAACCATTATAAGCCTTATCGTATCACTTTTTGCAACTACGGTTGTGCAATGCTCTGCCATACAATATTGTTTTATTGCGATTTGCACATCGAACTTGCTCTTAAACACCTGACCCTTATATAGCTCTTGACCCATCTCCCAGTTAGGTATTTGCACTCCTTGCATGTCATCTAACTCCTCATCTGGCTGTGCCCAATTAATATTCGTGTAATGTCTTATGTTAGACCAAAATGGTACATTGGCCTCTCCTGTATAATGAGACAATAAACACATTGTTATATTAAACAAGCAACCATTTCAACACTACTAAGTAACAGACAGTTAAAAGTCCATACCTGGATCCGGAATCGGAGCTTGCATTCCGACAATGCCCGAAGAAGCCATAGCAAAATCACGATCGAAATCACTGTCTACGTCCGTATTCGATGAGTTAGTATCTAGAACAACACCTTCGTCAACCTCTTCCTCCGAACTATCTATGGGCCAAGCTGGCTCCTGGGACGACTCCATTTTTGTATCTTTTGAATCAATTTGTTGTGTTGGTTGCGTTGGTGGTGGTGGTGATGAGGATACATCTCTATCTTCCGAATTCACCATTGGCTCTACGTTAAGGTCAATCAAACCACAGTTTCCTACAAAATTCTGCCTGCTTGACTGTCCACCACAATTTACTTTCGCATTCAATTTTATAAATCTGGGGTCTCCTCCGTCGGATGTGCAAGCGTCTATAACTAAGGCTGCATCGTCATCATCTACAACATCCACACCAACCCATTGCATCGGGTTGCCGGATGCACATCGAGCACTCAATCGAGATACAGATTGATCCCGTTGTAATCTCGACTTCTTATATATGATTTTCATCAAATCATGATAGCTGCAACCTGGAGGCATACGAAACATTTTACTTTCTCCTTCAAACACTTGACCATTCAGTCCAATATATCTTCTCCCATTATAGTATACAATGGTAATTAAACCATTTCTACTACCACTCATTTTGTAAAAAATCTTAAAAAATTATACACTACTCGGATGAAACGAATGTGTGGGACGACATACAAATGCGGAGGGGTAGGTATATATAGCTGGGGGGTGTAGTAGTATTTCGCTGGGCTGGGTTGCAAACTAGGAGGCCTAATTCGCTGCCCCTGACAGCGCATTCCTGGGGACCTGCCACGTGTTACCTAGTTCGCTGCACTTGACTGCGAAATAAGCCACATGTCCTGACACTCTCACTGACTCGTTGACCACGTAATTCGCTGGGGGTGTAGCGAATTACGTGGCCACCAGATGCTCGCCACGTCAGCTTCCCTATTTCGCTGGGGTTGGTGGCGTATTACACCACATGACAGTCTGATAATATTTACTGTTGGTGTGACATTTAGGTAATATTTTTCAAAAATTGTGGCAATACAGTTGTTGTCCTGATAGGAAAGGTCACTTTGAGAGAGAAAAAATTGGACAGAACTACTTAGTATATATATATATATATATATACACTAAGTTTATATATATATATATATATATATATATGTATTTTCTTTTGTATTTTTCACTCAAATGATGACATACAAATATATTTTTTCTCTCTAAATTCTACAAATGGAAGTTAATTATTGAGTTTAATTTCACTATTAGTAAAACATTAATGTTAATCACTTAGAAATTATGATTGATATCGAAATGATTTTTAATACAATTATTATAAAAATTAATAAATTTATCATTCATAATTGTTTATGATAAATGATAAGATAAAAATCATTTATAGTGTCACTACTTAGTATTATTTACTCTAAGTTGATATAGGATAAACAAATTAGACCTTGACAATAGCAAGAACTTGACATGAGTTTTATCAAGGCATATAGCTTAAAGCATCTCCTTGTATAGATTAAATGTATGACATACGACTCACGAGTTGACTCTTAAACTTTCATTTTCAAACTCAACACTCACCTTTGATATGAAGAAAAGAAGGAAGTCAACAACTTCTCACTTAATTTGTTCATTATATTATATAATTGCTAGCTTAGATTTAACACATTAACTTGCAAGTTGCAATAGCATAAATTTGGATGTTCTGTGTGTATGGAAACAGACAAAACACACAAAAAAATGAAGTCTACTATTATGTGTTCACAAATCTGCAGTTCTTCCTAACTTCCCCAGTGAAGAAGCTTTCTGAGTTTGTGATATTTCCCATTTTCACCATTGACTCTGAGAATTGTTGGAAGAAAGCCAGAGGATCTGTTGCATAGTTCTTCACAAGCTCTCTAGTTTCAATTCCAAACACACTTGAGTATATTTCTTGGTCTGAGTTGAGAAGTCCCTCCCCATTTAGTAGTAATTGGTAGAAAGAATTGTCAAAGAGATTTGGTGTCATGTAGTCCATTGCTGTTATGTTATTGTCTCCTCCCCCAATAGATGGACAAACAGATTTCAGGTTACTTAGGTGACTTTCAGAGATTGGATTTTTCACTGAGGTTGATTCCAAGTTTCCATAAATTCTTGACCGGAAATTCTTACACTGTGCCATGCCAATGGTGTGGGCTCCTGCAGGATTAGTAATCAGAAAATGTGGTACAAAGAAAGTGCTAAATGCAAATCAATTACAATAACAGTGATCATATTATGATTATTGATTCTAAATGCAGTTTTATTGTAAAATTTTGTTCATTTTTCTATTCGCTGATAGATGGTTTATTTTGGTAAAAGTGAGAGTCAAATTTAAGCTACTTTTGGAAATCCATTGACACCTCCCTCAACATAAGTTGAATCCGAAAGATACCAAAGGCATTTTTTTTTGCAAACGTCCGCTCAAGGTGCAATGAACGGAACACCAAACATGCACTTAATAGACTGTAAGTTTCATCGTGGTTATAACACAAGACAATCTTTGCCAAACTTAGTGAAAGAAAAAAGATTTATGTTTTTCAAAGTTAGTTTAATATGTTTTGTTAATCCCCTAAATATGAAGAATATTTATTTTAGTCTATGCAATTTTTTAGTTGACTTTAATCTTTATAATTTTTTAAAAAGTTTTAACAATAATTTTTATCATCATTTCCTAATGACATAACATATATTCAAGCAAATCAAATTACATACTATTTCAAACTTATTATTGATGTGACGTTTAAATATATATCACATCATTATTAAATGATGATAAAAATTACTTATAAAAAAATTAATGAAGACTAAAACCCAGCAATATGTTTTTTGAAGGAGTGAAATAAAAATTTATCATATTTGCATAATTAAAAACATATTTAAACACTCAAAGTTTTATTGCATTAATAGGAACATTGACATACCTACAAGGGCTACCATATCTGTGACAGATAGTCCTTGGTAAAGAAACTTGGCGATGAGAGAGAGAAGGCTCTCATCAGGAGTGGGAAGATTGGTGTTGGCAAGATCAAAATTTGCAGTGATAGAATCCTTCCTTCCCACAGGAACATCCCAGTAAGGTCCACCCACCTACAAAACATCGGATGACACAGGCATGTGCATAATTCTAGTATTAAAGAAAAAATATAGTATAAGCTATGTGAAAAAATCTAGAAGCAAGAAGTGTCTTTTACCAGAATCACAGCATCTCTGGCTGCAATAGTGAGAATATCAGCGCAAGAAACAATTCCAGGGCACTCTGATTCAACTATGTTCTTGATTTTATCAACAATTCCCAAGCCTTTTAAAGAGTGGATGTTGGTAGCTGCGTTTTTCTCACCTTTAAGTGTGATTGTATCATCAAGCAAAATTGATCCATCGCATCCCTGAGCGATGAATTTCACATTTAGTTACTCTGTATTTACTTTTTCCCATTAGATTCATATTGACTTTATATTATATGATATTGGCTTTCTCAAAATGAAATTATAGAACTACTACTAGTACCATCATTACCAGGTACGAGGTACGGGTACAACATATGATTAGTGTTGGTACATTCACTTTACACATTAGAGTAAATTACTTTGATACACCTGATATTTTTTTTTCTTTTTTCATATTATACACGGCACCCCTACATTTACAACAATCTTCCTAGTAGGAGTACATGATCTAATATCTTTCAAACAATTAAGAGAATTAGTAAAGAAATAAAAAAATAGGAATTTGTAAAAAATTCAGAAAGTATCCATGTAATTTACTCTATAATTAATAAAGACTTCAAATAAAATTCTATGTGATCAAAAGAATTTGGTAGCCAAACATACAAGCTATTGAGAGCATTAGGTAACTATGGACGAGTACTATGTAATGTAATTTGTCAAAAAAAGGTTTAAATACATTTTTTGTTTTTGCAATTTTGTTAGTTGTAATATTTGTAAATTGTGTTTGCTTTGTTTTTTATCTTTAAAACATTTTAGATAACACTTTTTTATTGATTAAAATATTTTTTATTGTTAAAAAATGTATCAAAAGCTCTTTAAAAATGAAAAATAAAAAAAAACACATTTTGTAAGGACTATAATTTTTTTTTGCGGGGACGAAAATGAATAAAGCCTAAATTATAGGGGAAAAATGTATTTAAACAAAAAAATTATGTAATGTAATTTGTTTCTTAACTTGAAAACACTGCCAATATTAGATAATAAAGTTACATACCTGAACAAAGCAATCATGGAAGTGTAGCCGAACTATCATGGCTGCATTGCGGGGATCAGAAAGCACTGCACATTCCATTTCCTTCCTAACAATGTCAAACACAGTGGGGCAAGTTGATGCATAGTAATCCAGAGTTAGATAAGGGTCATTCGCATACAATCTGGTGGCACCAAGAAAGCAAAAGATAAGAACAACATGCAGAAAGGATTTTGAAGGAAAGGAAGGATCCATTGTTACTTCTTTAATTAACTTTGTTTGAAAAAAAATGAAGGGTGGGAGAGATGGGTGGGAATCAAGAGTATATATAACTTGCATGAAGTAGTGTGTTGCACCTTCTCCATTCATTGGCTATTTTGAGTATTTAGAAAAACATGTTGCTAAGAGTCAAGAGAAGATGCAACTAATATGATTAAGTTGGTGGGTGTTCTTAAACTAAAAGTAGCATTCCCCATAAAGAGAGTAAAAATATAAAGTATTAAACATTTTGCGCCCGCCATTAACAATTTCCCTTAATTAAATCTTAAGGCTAGTCACCAAACGAAAACTAATAACAGTTAATCTTACTTTATGTGCACAGTTTTTTCTCTACATGAAATCAACTCAAATTGTCTTCTCCTTTGAGCATCTAATAGTGCGAAATGTTCCATAAATTTATTTTCATGTTTTGATGTCATCTTTCTGTCTTATGTGACAGGTTTTAACCGTCCAACTTTGAATTGATTAGGTTTAATCATTTTGCATTACACCACCTTAATTTTGTGTGACCAATTTTATTTACTTGTCCCAAAAGCCATCTTTGTAACGGGGAGTTTAGTATATATTCTACACGTCAATTGTTTTTGTATAATGTCAATTTTGCACGTTCAGTCTTTTTGGTTTTTCCTCCAAGAATAAGATTGCATGTGGACTTTGTCAAATACTTGCTGGTTTTACAAAAGAAAGGAAAATATATTGCGACTTCATTCATGATTATGAAGTACGCGATTAAAAGTATATATTTTAACGGTGTAAGAATAGACAGCAAATACCTTCAAATTTCTCATCTATATTGACTAAAATTTAGTAGTTTTTGCTCCCTCTGTTTTTCCGATCTCAATCCCATCTCTATAGATAAGTAGTGTATGAGATAGTGCAAGATGGTAACTTCAAATCCCCAACATAAAGAATCCAATTTCAGAGCACCCATGTTGACCTTTTCCTCAATATTTACTGAAATTCATTTTACTTTACCTGAATGCATGTACGCAGTACGAAATTCTAGATGTAAAACTAATTGAGAGTAATTATCAAATGGAGCAAACAAAGAAAGCGAAATATACATTCAATACTGATCCTGTGGCAAATTAAAACCCCAAACAACAGGTCCTCAGGCAATACACTTGATTCTAGTTTAGGTTAAAGACCACACAATTGCCTTTCAAAAAAAAAAAAAAAGACCACACAAATTCATAAAAATAATAACTTGATTCTAGGAAATTTTGGACATGGAATTTTCACATCTGATGGTATCAGGGTGGGGGGAATCTGTAATACAAAACTGCCCGTAGCTAACACTAGAAAGGTTCTTTATACATGATAAACATTACCAGAATCAAGAGTCAGCATGGAAATTATCTTTATCACTAAGGTAGGCATCTATGGTTCTCTATAGCTACCATCATTCAAAACCATGTTTCATTAACCACTAACATCAACAGATTGAAGAGCATATTTAGAAGTACAATTGAATGAAACTGCATTGATTATGGCTCCTACTACTTATAGTTAAGGTTTTAAATTGCTGTCAAATTTCAGTCACAATTACATTGCAGCCATTGCAATTGCAAACTGTCACAACAATTGGGTTAAGAAGCTTCTTGTAAACCAGGCAACACAAGCACAAAAAATCACTAAACCAAAATCCAAAAAAGTTTGAGACAAGGGAGATTAACACGAGTACATGTTTCAGCAAATGTGGCCTACATCACTGAGAGATAGCAATTTCACCATATTAATTATTGTAATCAAGATGATTCTTTACAATAGAACCTTTCTCCTTGGCTTCTCTTGTCTCTTCTGTTTCACTAGAAAATAATTACAAGAATCCCAAGCCTTTTCTCTGTTGCTAACACCCTCAAATTCTGTTCACTTCGCTGGTTTTTCTTAGTAGAAGAGTTTCAGTGTTATTACAGAAGGTTTAATATATATCTCAGTTACAAAATTATCAAAAATATGTAAGCCTATACATGCATCACTGCCTGTAGTACCAACGATCTGAGATCTTTCAGCTATCTAAGTTTGTTATACCAGTAACTAACAAACAGCTTTTCAACAGCTTCACAACTTAGTTGAATACTGATTTGAGACACACTACACACATACCACAGTCACAATTACATTGGCTATACGCAGAACTCTGATATGTCATGGTGCAATGCAGTTAAGATCCAAAGATGAAAATCATTAGTTTTAATAACACAACACAGAATTCTGTAAACATTCAAGCAATCAATCACACAAGATAAAAATAGCACATAGCCTAAGAGAAAGATAAATCATTGACAGTGGATTCCAATGCAACAAGGAATCCTCCGTACCCATAGATCACATATTGCAAGGTATCAATTGCAAGAAAATTAGGCATCCACAACCATTTGTAAAATACATTGACAAAGCTATAGTTAGGCAATCCAAAGATGTTGCAAAGGATAAAATTTATACACAGTTCTTATTGTCCTCCAATTAATATTAGAGTTTCACTTTCACCTAGGCAATCTGCATATAAGAGTTTACATTAAAAGTAAGCCAAGATAAAACTTCAACCCTAAATCAAGAACAACATCAAGAAACTTGAGTTTTTACCAATTACAAATGTGTATGCTATCCATGGCCATGTCTACAATAAATCAACAAAGCTATAAAATGAACAACAACAAAAAAACCAACTATCCCTTTTGCCAAACAACTCCTCTAGTCATAACACATGTTTCAGTGTAAAATCTGTAGCTGTGACTAATTAATCAAATTACCAATCACAACATCACACAGTAACCTAAAATACCGAGCTACTCATCAGGGGATCAAAACATCCACATAAAATAAAATCACACAGTAAATCAAATATACAACTCTGAATGCACAACCCTATCCCTACTCCTCCCAATTTTCAAAACCTCGTCGTCACTTAAGCCAAACTCGAACCCCGGCAGCACGCGGCGTCGAAGCAATCCCTTAACCAACGCCACCACCGACTTATCGAACCGAGGCCACGAGACACAGAGACTGGCCCTAATGTTCATCAGCTGGCACCGTGCGAGGATCGCGGCGCCCAGCCCGTCCACAACGCTCCCGGAAGGATAGTAATCCAATTCCTCCCCCAAGAGCTTCTCATCGTGAGGTCTTTTCTTCTCGGCGGAGGTCTCGAGCTTGAACGCAACGGCGTCGTCGGAGGAGAGCTTGCCGCGGAAGTTGGTGGGGTCGAGGGAGTCGAGGACGAGGACGGAGTCAGACCGGATCGAGAGGAGGGCGCGGGCGACGGCGTGAACGCGGTGGGAGGGGACGGGGAACGGCACGGCGGCGAGGAGGGTGTCCGGGGAGAGGGGGAGGATGGAAACGTTGTGGTCGGGGAGGGAGAGGAGGAGTTCCGGGAGAATGAGGGAGGCGAGTGGGGTTGGGGTTAGGGTTAGGGTTTGGTTGAAGAGTGCGAGGGAGGAGGGGGAGAGGGCGATGAGGAGAAGAGAGGGTTTGAGGGTTTGTTTACTGTGTGGGAAGATGAGGAAGGGTTTGGGGAGAGGTGGGGATGGGGGTGTGAAGATGTTTAGGTCTTCTTCCAGGAACCTTGATGGGGGTGCTGCTTCTGTTATCACGTCTTCCATTTCTTTTTGTGCTGCTGTTGTTTGATCTTGTTTCTTCTTTGTT
The DNA here is from genome assembly GCA_013407115.1 of Glycine latifolia. Classification (NCBI taxonomy): domain Eukaryota; kingdom Viridiplantae; phylum Streptophyta; class Magnoliopsida; order Fabales; family Fabaceae; genus Glycine; species Glycine latifolia. Next base: position 27,121,179 of record CM023948.1, on the reverse strand, counting down.
CTGCTTGTTCTCAGGGTTTGGACTTTGGAGATGTACTGCAGTGCAGGGTTCGGTACACGTGTCATTTCCGTCCTTATGGGCTGGACCAAGGTCACGAGATTACGTTTGTTTACACATGTCAAGGGTGTTGTTATTGGGTCCTATTCCAATTGCTTTTGATCCCCATCTATAGGAGAAAAGTCTATTCTATCTTCCATTTGAGTTTTTTCACCCCTCCCTCCTTGCCCTCTTCCCCCACCCCTTCTCCTCCCAACCTCTTCTCTCTTCCTCTTCTTCCCTTCCACAACTCCTCTCCTTCTAATCCTTCCCCGTTCACTTTCCAACCCTTCTCCCGTTTCTTCACCAACTACTTTGAGGTACCTTTATTTTTCCACTAATTCGTATTCAACAGAATCGTGCTTTCATTGTTGATATATTTACAATAGAATCTCGATTTTGTTTATACTTTTTTATGAAAAAAAAGTAATGAAATCACAATTTCGTTTTGTATTCTAACACAATAGAATTGTGATTTTCTTATCTTTTTTTTGTTTGTTTAGAAAATCACAATAGAATCACGATTCTTTTGTGGTTTTGGAAAAACAATACAATGGAATCGTGATTCGTTGTGTTAAGGGAGGTGCAAAAAAAAATGAAAAGATGATTTTGTCATTATGTTTGGGGTGATAAAAAAATGTACAACAAAATTGTGATTCTATTTTACATTATAAAACGAAATCATGGTTCTTTTGTGGTAAGGGGGTGCGAAAATGGTTGTGCAACGAAATCATGAATTCATTGTGCATATTATTCAATAAAATCATGATTTTCTGGGAAGACCATTTTTGGAATAAAAAATGGGTTAGCCCCTTGGTAGGGCTCAAAAGCAATTAGAATGGGGCCAATAAAAACACCCCTTCCTTAATTAGGCTAAAACATACCTTCTATTGAAGGAAAAAAAATTCATTTAGTCTATATGGTTGCACAAACTTTACCTTTTAATCTTTATACTTAAAATAAATACATTCTAGTCTATGTACAAGTGCTTTTGAATCCTTTTTAGTCTCTACTATTACAAAATGTTCACAACAAAAAGGTAAAGTTTGTGTAATGGTAGAGACTAGAAGAGATTTGAAAGTGTTTGTATAAGGAGCCATGGGGTGGTGTGGATGTGATTGGGTGGGGTGCATTTTTCCTTAAAGAAAAACTTAAAGGCCTTAAAGTAGGATCAAAGTGTAGAATAAGGATGAATTTGGTTACGTAAGAGATTCTAAGAGATTGAAAATAGATTTAATGACTTGATAAGAAAGATGAGACTAGTGCTTTGAGTGATCGGGAATTTGAGGTGAGGAGGCACCTTCAGCAAGGATTTCTATGTACATCCGTTGTTCTTCAATCCTTGATGTCGTATTTATAGGTAGAGAAATGCTCGTAATTGTGGAGAGTTCTTCGGGATTGAATAATATGTCCGTTGAACATATTTTATCTTATTTCTTGATATAAGTAGATATTACACATTTTTGTCTAATAGTTATGACTTTCCATATCTGTCATTCATAACTCAATATGACTGTTAGACATATAAAAATAAATATAAGATTGATTCACATGTAAATTCCTTTTAATCAAAATCATATAAATTGTCATAGATAGATAATTCAAATAAAATGCTCATTCCAATTGGTGTTTGGATGGATTGGATGAGTACTTCTTACTTCCAGAAGACTAAGTATCCACTAATGGATAGGTCTCACCTGTGTTGACTCTGGCTACATCCAAGTCACATTGGATTATACCAAACAATTATATCACTAAGGTTTTGATGTTAACAAAGTATAAACTTTATGTATTAACTTTTTATGCTTAAGTTACAGATTTTTATATCTCTATGAAATACAAGCATCAAACATGAATAAAAAAGGGTTCTAAACAATAGACAAAGTACTAGTTACTGGACAATATTGCTTCTGCGTCCAACCCTGAGAAGACAATTGCTTTCACACTTGGCTCGCAATGCAAAAGCAATGGAACAGTTACTTAATCCTCAAGAACTGAAAACAATCACAAGAAAGTAACGTCCACAGACTCAATAAGGAACTCATGCTTTAGTGCACAAAAGGAAAGATTTAAAATGTCTTATCTTGGCATTCTTCATTCCTTTTATCTTATGTTGTTAATGTTTCTTTCGATCTGTGCGTTGAAAGTCAGCTCTGAGCACTAGGCAACACTGACAAACTGTACTTCTCTGAAGATATGTTGCAGAAAGCCTTTGTGGTCCTCGCTCTCTCTGCATAGTAGCGACCTTGTGTCAAGCGCCAAAGCTATAAGACTAGTTGAGATCTCTCAACAGATCAAAGCTCTGAAGTCTACATAAAGCCTGAAGATGTTTGTGTTAAGGTTGTCAAAAAAACAAGAGAATATTTTGAGATGAAACGAACAAGTGTTGTAACGTTGTCAGTCCACTGAAATGCTGAATGAAAGAAAATTGAGTGAATTGAGTGAATCTAAGCTCTGCTTAGTCAACAAGTTTTATTGTAGTCGAGCCTATTGTGTAAACACTCCTTGTGTGATTAGAATACATTTTTCATCAAACATATATTGTTTGACACAACCAATAGTGACTTAGTGACAAGGAATACTTAGGTCTTAATCTCATGGGAGATTAAGTGTAGTGACATGAGTGACCTAGAGAGTACTCATTGTAATCAGAAGTGACATAGAGAATATGTGGTTGTAATTAAAGATTTTATAAGTGGAACCCTTCTAGGTTTGAAGTAGAACTGAACGTAGCCCAAGAGTTGAGGTGAACCAACATAAATTCAATCCATTTCATAAAAAAAGTGTGACCCATTATCCAACCAACAAAACTACTTATTAAAAATATAAATTTATTGTTGCATCGAAACAAATAAATATTTACTAATTTTATTAATATTGAACTTGGTAAAAAAATCTTTGTGTTTTCATTACTGTCTCTATATAACTTGTTCTTTTCTTTAAGTCATTTCTACACGATCTTATCTAAGTTTTGATGAACTGATTTTCTAAGCAAAGTAATTTCAGACTCCTTGGACAAAACCCTTTGTTAAAAGACTAAGTTTTATCCTTTACACTATTAAACCACCTTCTAGTGTGCTTCAGGTGCTTCAACTTGGTGTTGCTTCTAGTCATCAAATTTGTTGACTTACATACAATAAAGTGGTTAACACAAATTTATATCTTTTTTTTTATCAAAACCTTAAGGGATGTTTGGGTCGTCCAATGTCTAATACACAAAAATTAGGCACAATCGATAGTTTAAAATTGTTAAAATAAAGATGAGTCATTCCTTGATAAGAGAAAATATGAGATGGTGTTGGACAAAGATATGCTCCCTAGGTTATTAAGCTTTAGAAATTTAATTAATATTTTCCTTGACAATAAAAAAAGACTTAATTGCATATTTTATCACCCAATTATAATTATTTTGCAAATTTTATTACCTAAGTTTTTTTCCACAAATCTTACCACTTAAGTTTTCAAATCATGCATATTTTACAAATATGTTGGTATAAATGTCGTTGCTTTGCAAAATAATGTACTTTTTTAAGTAACACGTCAACATGGCTAAAATGCGCAAAACTTAAACTCGGGTGGTAAAACTTACGAAAATAAAACTTGGATAGTAAAATTGAAAAAATAATGAAAGTTGGGTGATTAAATGTGAAATTGAGCCGCTTTTGATTTGGTAGTTTGAAGGTATGTAAAGAGTAAACTTGTATACTGGGCCTTTATGGAGCAAAAGAAATTATGTGATACTTGAAATATCAAGGTGTTCAAGATTGTCACCCTTCTAAAAAATCTTATTTGTAAAGTCAAGTTGTGGGACTTTATGTTAAAAACTATGCATGCTTTGATCTGCATAAATAGCAATCTGTCACCTTAGTTTTCAAATCTAAATAAAAAGATATAGTTTGTTATACGTACCAAGATGCAAGGTGTGACACCCTAAAACCCTTTAATGAATAAACATGCATTTTAGTCTTCTTCATTAATTTGTTTTAAATAAACGTGTTCATTAATGTAATTGTGGAAGCATTGTTATTTAAGAAATGTGAGTAACTTTTGTTCTTCTTTTTATACATATAAAGTCGTATACATATAAAGTCGTAACAAAAAGTAAATCGCTCAGTAAAACATATACGTCTTTTGAAATATTTTAAGAATGCGAAATAACATTTGAAATATAAACCATACACTTTTGAGTAGAAAGAGAAAATAAATAAGCTTTAGATTACTGATTACAAAAAAGAGTGCATAAATATATAATAAGTACTGAGTTTAAAAAGCTACAGTTACATCCGAGTGGAAATACAACCCAAAATACATGTGATGAAAACTTATGACTGAATGCACATGCAAAATGTAGGAAACCTAGGTCTACTCATACATATACACAAGGAAGGGAAAACACATAGTCCTAGACCACTCACCACTAACCCAAAACTAGAGAAAAAACTACACACAAAAAGGGTGAGACAAGAGGTCAACAGTAAGAAGAGTCCTAAGAGTGGGACTCCTATGAGAAAACATCACACATATCCTTATTGGGATCTTCTGACGGATCATCATCGTTTCTCTCCTCAATGAGCCACTCACCTCCTCCCTTGGGAAACTTGCCAATAGCTGCTGCCACAGCTGCGAAGCATGGTGATGGTAGTAGGGGTTGGCCGTGGGCTTTGTGTGTGTGAGAGAGATAATGGATTCCAAGTGTCTTAGTTAGGGGTCTAGCATGTAATTAGGGGTCTGTTAGTGACATGTGTCCACTTAAGTGTCATTAGGAGAGATTTTAATTGCGCAATGTAATTTTACGTTGCGTAATTTTATGACAATGCAATTAAACTTTATAGAACTTAACCTCAAAAATAAAGTCTAATACTAGTTGATAAATTGTAATTTTATCTGGAAAATTTTATTTACAAATATAATTTTCTCAAGTACTAAATTATCATAGAAATTTAAAACTCAAGTATCGATGTCTTTTTAACCAATGTTAAATGTCTAAAGTGAAGTAGTGGGTAGTCTTTTTCTCAACAATCTCTTCTTTTTTATGATAACAAACAACTATTCTATCCCTAAAATTCATTGCCCTCAATGATCACACAATACAGAAATAAGAAAAAACTTTAAGATTTGACGAATCTGTTAATTTCATAACAGATTGAAATCCTAGGATTAAGATTGATCCTAGCATAACCTCAAATTTTATTTCCCTTACAAGTTGGTTAATTGGGTATGGTAGAATCATTGCTTATGGAATAAAATAAGACAACTTCAAGGTTGATTAGATCTTAATAATCAAACAAATCAATAACGCTAATAGCCCAATTGATAAGATCAACTTAAGTTCTTATAAAAAATAGGATAAACCAGATCACAACATAAATTTCACTATAGCCCTAGTTATGAGTTTAGTTATTTATAGTATTATAACAAAATCAAAACAAAATAACATAAAAAAACAATCCATAACTTGACAAGAAGAAAGATAAAGGAAAATCCTTTCATTTAGATGATATGGAAGTGCAACTGTGCAAAATTAAGGGTCAAATCCATAACAATAATCTCCTTGAAGACTCTGGAGCAGGGCAACAATATAGCTCTCAAGTGTGCTCTTAGGCTACTACACTTCTATCTAGGAGAGAAGAAAAAGATTTTATAACAGAAATTAAAAAAAGACTATCTAAAATCACATAAAAATTAAGGGTATATTTTCATGAACCCTAAAAAGACACATTTCTCTTTCATTATAAATGTATAAGGTATAAATTGCTTGATTGGGCATGTTAAATTGCATTATTTTATAACCTATTAACATCATTTCAAGCATAGTTGAGCACAAAAATGCATAATGTTGGGCAATTCTTGATGTTAGCCCATATTAATGTGTTGGGTTGTCATGCAAATGAAGTTAGCTCATGCATGGGCCAAATTTTATAATTTAAATGATATTACTACAATTTGTCTCCAAAGAAATCCCCTACCATTCCATGTTTTTTTAATAGTAAAACAATTATATTAATATTTTCCCATTAAAACCTCCTTCTCCATCGTAGATCCCATCTCCATTCATTCCCTTGCCAATCCCCCACCTCCACCACCTTTTTTGTTATGAATTTAAGAATAACCAAAAACTCACCTCCGATCCCTCCCATCTCCCAACTCCCTCCATATCTCTCTTTGAAACCCCCCCACCTCCATGTTAATGGTCTCCAAAAACCAACAAGTTTAAAGAAATAATGAAAAATTAATAAGATTATGAATTAATTAAAGACTAGAAAAATCTATAAATGACCCTTATTTCCTTATATAAAAAGGTAGAAGAATAATTTATCATCAATAACATTTATAGGTACAACATAGAACTCAACTTCACCCAAAATCAAACGAATAGGCTAATTAAATTCTAGTTTTTTTTAAAATAAAAAAATATACTAGAAACGTTGTCTAAATTAAGCCTGAATTTCACTATGGATTTTGGCCAATTATCTTAGCTTAAAATTTTATAATATTTTTAAAACTTATAATTTTTAAGAATTAAATATAAATTAAAAACTTTACTACTTTAATATATTACTTTTATATATCATGATTATCTTTAACAAAAGATTTTACCGTGCATGGAAAAGAAACAATAATTCAACTTTAAGAGAGTGTGAAAGAGTTGTGTGTAACTAGCAAAAAAATTACAATATATAGAACAAAACAAGAAATGAGGAGTTGGGGATTAGATGATAACAAATACAGTCACCAATCAATCAAATGATAAATCAATGAACTCAATTACTGTACTTTTTGAAGCTCGTGCCATTTGTTCCAATTCTCGTCCAACACTAGATATGGAATGTTGTTGATCATGAGCAGGATCAATGCAGAAAGTAAGGAGCTCCAATGATGTGGAATTAGCCAGCAAAAACCGTATGAAGTTCATTGTATTCTCACAGGGTTTATAAGCTTTTATGTGCACAGTCAGAAGGTGACTAAGGCAACAACCATTGTACTTTGACTTCTCCAATATTTGTGGCAGTCCTACATCCACGCTAGTGCTATAATTACTCTACAAAAAAAGAGAATATGAAGAAGAAAAAGAAAATAAAAATGTGTCAAAGTATGTGACAATTTCAAAAATAAACACTAAGAAGCATTGGTCTTCTCGGTCACCTTTATAAAAAGTTTATCTAGGTTAGGAGAACTTTTAAGTACGGAAATAACAAACAGAAGCTCTATTGTATCGTCGAAATTCACACCATCCAATTCCAGAGATTCTAAGCAGTTGAGTGGTCTTTGCAGACTCTTTGGAAGGGTATAAGCTGTAGAGAAGATCTAAAAAAACAAACATAAAATTTGTGATAGGCATTAGTATATGTCCAACTAGAAAATACACAACGTTCTACATATAATACAAGGCGCGCACCAAATTAAAAATATTGATCCATGGTCCTTTTGACCAATGATAGATAAAAATCTTAGAAAATCACATCAGATGGTGATGTTAGGCAGGAGGGATGTGTAATACTATCAAAGTAAAACCATATTATCTTCAATGTAATCGTAGTCCTTGGTTTTATATTTATGAAAAATATAAAGAGCTCAGTAGCTTACATTTAATTTGTTTGAACAAAAATCGCTCAATGTAGAATCATGCCATTGAAAAAAAAGAAAAAAAGTGTATATATCAACTAATAAATTACTATGGTGTTGTTCTATAGTTTTAGACACATGCTTTCAACGTTAGACAATCCTTTGATCAAATTTGATATTGTATCTATGCCAAAGTTATCCCCAGGATTATCAGCCATGAGTGAAACATCATTCATACTCTTAGCTTTCTCCAAAAAAATTGACTTGATAACTTGATCACCTTGTACATGTAAGACTTCGAGAGCAGGAGAGGATACATTGATACACTCAAAACCAGAACAGTATGAAATGGAGAGCATCACAAATGATGGACAACCAAACATAAGATCAAGTGCACTGGACTCAAATATAATATCAACTAACCTAAGGTATACCAAACTTTTAAAGCTTGAAAAATTAGGCACAATTGATAATTTAAAATTGTGAAGTTGAAGATAAGTCAATCCATGACAAGAGAAGATATGAGATGGTGTTTCACAAGGATCTGTTTGAAGGTTCCAAAGCTCAAGATCTTTAATCCCTTTTCTTGATAAACAAAGAATCCACTTATTAAGGGATTCAATTTTGATTGGCACATTTTGGGGAATGGAAAGAGAAAACTCATGTAACGGCCCATTGTGTAGCAAAAGAATTTCTGTAATAGTACTTGAAACTTCTTGAAATTCTAGATCCCTACACTTTTCAAAAAAATCATATGAAAAATCAAGTTGTGGGATAGAAGCCCACTTATATCTCCATTCACTTGATAATAGACTCGTTCTAACCACGTCTTGCAGGGGCAAGCGTTGTAGAATAAAATCAATCAAATCACTTATTCGATCAATGTGGTCAGCAACAGCAATCTTCTTGCACCGGGCCGTCATTAGTACGTAAACTAGAAATTAAAGCATAGGGTTAAATTGTATCATTAAAATTGTAAAGCTACAAAAGGTATATGCATCCCTATTCAGCTATATTACACACGTACACACCTAAAAGTGCATAATTTTGACACCGTACTGCTTTTTGGATGCTTCAAAATGTCCTTATATATATATAAACATGATTTCTTGTTATATATGCAGATCGTCGTTCAAAAACAATGGAAAATTATACCGCAGTTTTAAAAGGGAAGCCAAAAGTTTAAAATTTGTGTGCAGATATGTATGTAGAAGCCACAACTTCAATGAATATAGCAACAAATCTTTTTTAAAGTAGCAAAAAATAATTATTCCATAAAATAGAAAACATGATTTCTTGTTATATGCGATCAATGGTTTAAAACAATGCAAATTATATTATACCATAATTTTAAAAGGAAACCGATATGTTTAAATTTTTATGCTAAAAAGAAGAATTTTTTAAAGAATCAACTAAAAGAGCTTTATTTGATGGGAAAAATGAAGAACTAATCAAAATCAAGTTCAATAACAAGATAATCAAATCATGGTGAAAAAATGAAGAAAGGTTGAGGATGGCAGGAAGCAATTGATCACCTGAATTTAACAAAGAAAACCAATAGAGGGAATCCTCTTCTTTGATGAAGACAAAAGTCAATATATAGAGGCATATACTCTCTTTTTATAAAGGTGAAAGACGAAAGTAAATGCCCTGCTACTCATTTATGGTATTAAATACAGAGATAAATTTTATTTCATGGTATTAATTGTTGCATTTATTACATTTATTAGATAATTAATTTTGATAGTTTTATTTTGTAACATTAATTATTGTACTCATAGTCATAGGACTTCAACACATGGTACCTTGACGTTATCACCGATGCTGAGTTGGCCGATTTAGGTCTGGTTTGCAGCACCATGGTCATTCGTCCTTACTATTACGCCATTTGGCCATTTGGGAAGCTATTAATATTTTTATAGGCTAGCTTTTTTAAGGACTTTTTTATGTATTCTTTTGGCATATATAGGGTCCCAAAAGTGGGAATTACCCTTTTTTTTATATGTATATGATGAGATTACTAAGGAATATTGTATGAATTTTAACATTCACACTCTTGAGTAATGATATGATATATGTTTGTATTATCACAACTGATGACTAAATTGTAAGTTTAAGGATAATATCCTTTAGGGTGTTACATGTGAGCTAGGTTCAAATCTAGTTGGCTACTATTTTCTATTTTTATAGGATTTTAGGTAGTAATACATGCAATGAGTCAATCTGGTCTGGTTTAGAAAATTGGTCCAAGTCATCGGTTTTTAAGCTAAATCACTCAGGTCTCACCAGGTAAAATGCACAATCAATTGATTCGATAACTAGCTCGTACCGCTTATGTAACTAAGTCTTGGTTTGATCGGTTAGTCTGAGCAAGTTTTTACAACTATGTTCCCACCCTTCTATTTTGTATAGTAATTTAATGTTTAATTTTAAAAAACAAAAAAATTATTTTTGTCTGTTGTGCCCTTTGTCACTCATATCTCTCTTTCTCTATCATTTCCCTTGTTTTTTACCAACATTAAATTTCTAGTTTCTAATGAAATTCCCAGATTCTAATTCTCTTTCACTTTCAACACCCTTTCTATTAATCCTCAAACTTGAACAAATATAAAACGAAACTATGTTTGACACACAACATTGCAAAATACAGATATCATTTGCAAATCCATATTGAACGCAATTATCAACTATACAGTGATGGACTAAAAACTTTGTTCAATTTTCAATGCAATCTTCTTAATTTTTTTTAATTATTTAAGAAAATGCAATTTGGAATTTATACATTATGTATATAAAGTGAAGTGGCATTGGAAACAGCTTTTTTGGAATTTGCACCTCAATTTATCCTCTCATGAGAGACTACTCTGACTGAATTTTTAATGGGTATTAAGAAAAAATGACCACTTGGATTTTGAGTGTTGTATCAAGAGATACAAATGGTGAGAATTTACTTTTTTGTATTTTCATTACCAAATGGAGTGGTGTGAGGGTGTTATCCTCAGGCTGGTGAAATTTTTTAGCAGAAAAATGGTAAGGTCAATAGTGGTGTTATAGGAGATGATTAAAAAATAAGGATCTGGAAATTTAATGTTTGTGAGACATGAGCTGTGTTATCAAATCCGAACTAATGATTGGGATCTAAGAATTTAATGTTTGTGAGACATGAGCTATGTTATCAAAATTGAACTAATGATTGATCTGGTTGGGTTTAGGATTTAGGTCAGATGACTGATTGAACTGATAATAAATTTTATATTGAAGTTATGCATTTATTTTATATTTCACACTGAATAACTTAAAATGCATTTAGCATAAAAAATTGAACATTTTGGCTTCCCTTTTAAAATAGTTATAATTTTCATTTTTTTTAACCATTCACCCACATAACAGGAAATCATGTTTTCCATTTTATTAAAGTAATTCTTTTGCCACTTTAATATAGATTTGTTGCAAGTTGAAGTTGTGGCTTCCCTATTAAAATCATTGTATAATATTCACAGTTTTTTAGCCACGAACTACATAGCAAGAAATCTTTTTTTTAATAAAAAAAATTCTTTTCAGGATTTTTTTTACCAAACTTAGAACCTTTTTTGTAACATGAAAATCATGATCATTCATTTAATTGGTGTTAAAAACAAGTAAACCAGATTAATAATTAGCCTCACAACAGCTAGCAAAACATTAAGATAGGCTAATTAACTTCCAACGGCTAAAAAAACATTAAATCAGATTATTTATCTTTACGACCGCTAAAAACACATTAACTTAATTTTTTTCAAAAAAATAAATCACTCAAGAATCCCCAAATTGATTGTCGAATGATTTATTAATAAAAAATCAATATAAGTTAATTTGCTTTCAATTATTCATTGTAAATATAATTAATCTGATTTAATGTGTTTTAGCCATTGGAATTTAATTACTCCATCTTAATATTTTTATAGACATTGTCAGGCTAATTAATATGGTTTAATGGTTTTTAACACAATTTAAGTGAATGATGATTATTTTCATGTTATAAAAGAGGTTCTTTGTTCTGAAAAAAGAGAAAAAAAAATCTAGAATAATGAAAAAGTTGTTTCCTAAAAATTGTATTTTCCTATATTTTTGTTTTGAAACAGATTTTAGTATAGTGTAGTGTTGGTTTGTTGAGTTCTCTTATATGTAGAGAGTTCCCTTACTTAGTCTTAGATGGTTGTTTTATCCTTGCACAATGTAGGGAAAGTCTTGAAAAATCTTAAAGCGAGCGACCTAGTGTGCGACTTGCAGCCTTAATTTATAGTTTGTGTTTTTTCAACCTCTGCAATAATAGTTTTAAGATGTTTATTTTCTGCCATGTCTACTGAGCATGACATATCGCTCTAGCTCATATTAACAATCCTTTTTGGTTCGAAGGTGTGCATTTCAAGAGATGGAAACAAAAGATGTTGTTCTTCGTGACCATGCACAAAGTCATTTTCGTTCTCACTACTGTCAAGCCTGTTCAACCAGAAAATTTGTTTGATGTTCAATAGATGGAACAAACATGTAATGACAATGACTTCATGTCTAAGAATTTTATTTTAAATGGTTTATGTATTAATCTTTATGATTATTACAGTACAAATACCACTGCCAAGAAAAATGTTACACTAAAAAGGCTGGATCAAAGAAATATGTTGTCAGTCGTTACCTCAATTATCAAATGACAGATGACAAATCTATAGAATCTGAATATGATGAACTTCAAAAAATAATTTATAATCATCTCTAAAGTATGACTTTAAATGAATAATTCCAAGTAGTTGTATTGAACTGTTTTATTATTTGTTAAAGAATAATGGAACTAAAGTTCAGACCCTTAAGTAGATTCTTTGGTTCATGCCTTCTAGGTGAAAAAAATGTAGATGAAAGTGGAATTCCACTAAAGGTGGTAAGTTTTTTAGCGAAAATTAGTCATCGACAAAGTCCAATACTTCATACCAATAATATGACTAAAAAAAATATTAACTTTGATGTATAATTTCACATTGAGGCTAGGTCTATAGGAGTATTGTGACTTTAAAGTTTTAATTAAGCATATATATTCTAGTAATGTTCCACAGTTTTTATATTTGGAGCATATATGTATTTTCACATTAAAACTTGTATCCTGTTATAACAAATTATACCTTATGATTTAGATTTAAACACTAAGGTGAAATATTGATTTCTATATATGCAAATCAAAGCATGCATATTGTCTTAGCCTAACGTCCCACAAATTGAGTTTAGAAATAATTGTTTTGAGAAGTATGAATACTTTGAAGTTTCAAGTATATATTGTTTACGAAAATTCTTTTGCTCCATAAAGGCTCAATAAACAAGATTACTCTTTACATCCCTTCAAACTACCTAATCAAAATTGAATCCCTTAATTAGTGGATTCTGTTTTTTATTATCAAGGAAAGTGATTAATTAAATTTCTTAAGATTCGAAACCAGGAACAGATCCTTGTCCAACATGATCATTTCATATTTTCTCTTGTAGGGGATTTAATCATCTTGAACTTAACAATTTTAAACTATCAATTGTGCCTAGTTTTTTTTGTCACCATTCGTTTATTTGATACACACTTGTGTCCAATGCGCTTGAAAGTCTTATGTTTGGTTGTCCATCAAAGACTTGTATAGAATATTGAAAGCATTCGTCTCGAACAAGGTTAGAAAAAAACATGTGCGCGCTTATTTTTTATTTTTTATTGGATATGATTTGTAGCCTTTATGTTAACTTGGTAGATTTTATCTAAAATTATAGAACAATATAGTAATTGATTAGTAAATACATAGACCTATTTTTTTTCTAATTAAACATATCTACGTACATGGAGTGATTTTTCTACAAGCTAGGAAATGTAAGCTACTAAGCTCTACTTTGAATAAATGAAACCAAGGACTTATAGTACATCATAAATTATATGGTTTTATTTTGATATTTTTACACACATTCCTTCTACCTAACAAGATCACACAATTTGATTTGATTGGTTAGGGTTGTATTTTATCATTGGTCAGAACGAGAAACATTGTTTCATTTTGACTCATGGATAAAAATTTTAAATTTGGTTCCTTATATTTAGGTTGTTTATTTTCTAGCTAGTTGAACACATACAAATGCATGTCACAATTTTTTTTTTGTTTGTGCTGTTCTTCTCTATGATTTTCCTTCCAAAGAGGCTGCAAAGATCACTCAACAACTTGAAACATCTAGAATTGAGTGGTGTGAGTTTCAACAACACAAGGGAGCTTCTGTTTGTTATTTGCTTACTTAAAAGTTGTCCTAACCTAGAGAAACTTTTAATAGAGGTGAGCATGAAGACCAATGCTTCTTAATTTGTTTTTGTAATGTCATATATTTTATCTCATACTCTTTTCCTTTTTGTATCCTTATAAATTATTTTATTGTAGAGTTATGGTAATAGGATGGATAAGGGTTCTATTCATATTATTTAGTTGTTGCCTAAAGGAGGTTCCGAGTGGGCACATTAGATTAACAATACCTGTAATCATACACTAGACTTCATAGAATTTTTGTTGTCTAATTCGTCTTCATTGGTGTTGCTTTCTTTAAGGATTGCTCTTGGTCAATATTACTATTCTATATAAAGTATTAGACAAGATTTGCAACAAATGGCAAGAGCTTTGCTAATATTTGAAGGTGAGTTCATTTATGAAGAGTTTATTGATTAGTCATTACTACATATATCACATTTATTTAGTAACATACAAGTGGTAAAATTTTACTAATATCCTTCTGTTATATTCTTATAACAGTTTTTTTTATAATAAATGTTACTAATTTAATTGCTTGAATTATACTATTTTTTAACATTTGCGACCATTAACATTACTGATGTATTTGAGACATATTTTATAACATTTCTAACAATAAATGTTACTAGTTTACCCTACTCATACACCTTTTAAAAGGTGTAGCTTGGAAATGATCAAAATTTTATAATTCTCAATTAATTAACATGAGTTACATATATATTATATCATAACATTTACATTTAGATGGATTCAATATAAGTAGTCTAATTTAGTGAGTCCATTAGACGGTCAACAAAAAGTTGATATGGACTTAATGAGTGAAAATCGATTTGGCCCATTAGGAAATAATGAGAGCCTAATAGATTAAAATCAGAGACACAATTATAGTCTCAAAGACATCAAATCAAGAAAAATATTATCCTCTCCCCATTTGAAGAGAAAACGAGAATCTCGTAAGGAGTGTAAGATGATTTTGTTGAGAAAAGTCATTAAATCAATTATTTGTGACTATTGTTAGATTTTGTTGTGTTCGTTTGATCAAACTCTATGTATCTAGACATACCTTAAACTCTTCTCCAAAATCTAAGGTAATGTGTTTGCAAATTAAATAGCTAGAATTAATGGTGCTCATTTGGTATTTTATAAAGTTTATCGAAAATTCCAACAAGCAATAGTATATTGGTTCCACAATTGTTGCATTTAGCTTCACTGGACATGCACCTCTATCTCTACCAAAGATTAGTAAAACTCAAAGGTATGAGTATCAAGTGCAGTGAGGATAAATAGAATAGAAAAATACAATAGTTAGGAATGGGTCACCCGAAATAGAAAGTCAACAACTGATGGCCCAAAAGATCTTGGATCAAACACATAAAGATAAGTATATGAATCAGTTGTCCTTCTTCTTAACCAGATTCTCCAACCATGCATACAAAATTAATAAAATATTACATTTGAAAACCTGTATCATATAGCAAGTTGAAAAGCTGTATTCATATCCACTCTCACCCCGGAATAGCATCATTATAGCAATACAAAACCTATATTCAAGAATAGCAAAAAAAACAATGATTAGAGAACATCTACACTGTGGTAACTAAAGAAATGCACAATTTCAAGCCTAACTATAAGTTCAAAGCAAAGGAAAGCAAATGAAAGAAGAAGCGTTGGTTAAAATAAAGTAGATTAAACAACAAATAAGAAGTTTTCCATTTCCTAAGGCCATGAGAACTAACAACATCCCTAAATGATCAAATTTAAGATTTAGAGTATGCAATTATCGTATGGGAAACTAATAAAATTTGGTGCCCTATACCAAAATCACTGAATGACAACAATATTGCTTGAGTTTCAAGGATTTATAATAAACTCACCCAACAATCAGTAAAATGACAGAGACAATATGTTGCTACATATTGGTGAGCCTTGTATTTTGACACAACCTTAGGCGTGTTATTCAAAACATTCAAATGAGCTTGTGAAACCTTGTCTCTAGTTTTGGTTACAACATTGAACCCTCGTGTACCCTTTCCTCCATGTGACTGGTCATGACAACTTGTTGGGATCCCAATAGGTTTACCTGTAACAATGTATTCAAAACAAAACTCAATACATTCTTAAGGCATATACTAAATCTCCTCCAACCATGGAAGCAGAAGCAAAGACTTGAGGCACGTGGCATTACCTGTAGGACCTTGGCGACACAATACTGCCACCTAGCACGCAGGAGCTGCACGGTCGACGACCACTGACTTATGGACAGAGTTGACGATGGAAGCTCACGATGAGGACACCTCAGTTGACGACAGCCAATGGGTTAGTGAGGGAGGTTCATGACAGCAGGAGAAGTGTTTTTGGTTAGGGACTTAGGGCTATGACTAAAAGTGGGCAACAAAGGTCATGCATTGAAGTTTAAAATCAATGAAAACGAAGATGGTTCTTGAGCCAATGCGTCATCATTTTGAACTTTCAAAGACGGTCTTCATAACCGTCTTTTAATACATACAAAACAAAGACTGTTTTCTATGAAACCCGTCATTGTTTTGAACACATCAGCAGTTAACCTTCGAAAAACTAAGACGGTTGCATGCAAAATTGTCATAGAACACACTTTTCTAAGATAGTTATTTGACAACCATATTTGAACGAGACATGTTATTTACGAAATTGCCACCAAGCTCCCAATGACGATAGTTATACTACAACCAGCTTAAAGCACGCGTCTTAAAAGACCCTCTTTGTAGTAGTGTCATCTCTTAATGCTCCTATAGAAGTCATCACATTTCCCTATGAACAAGTTGGCAATGGTTCAAGCTTACACTATCAGGTCGTTACCTCATTTCTTCAAATGAATATTTATAGGAATTTTATTTGGGAGTGGCTTCTTTTTGTAGAATGCTACAAACCCAGAATTACTATTTGAGAGTACATGAAAAGTGAGGCTTGGAAGAACTAGATTATATATGCTAGAAGATACAAATAAAATTATATGAAGAGAATGTGTCGTGGCTTAAAGGAATTCCACAATCTATTCTCTACATTGATAAATCATTTTTTGGCTCATATTCTAAATTTTTTAAAAGATGTTCCCGTATTCTTTTAAAATTGTAATTTGTGTTATAGGCATTACAACTAAATATAAGTATGTATGATTAGAAAAAAGGGTCCTAAAGGAGTTCCTCTATTTTCTATCCTTTATATAATTTTTCAAGGGGAAAACGTGCGACAGATCTTAAAAGTAGGGCCAAATTTTTAATCAAATTGTAAGTAGTGCTACTCTGGTTGCACTTTATCATACGTATGAAGTGCTAAAACTAGCTTTGAATCAAAATGCAGACGGCAAGTAACACTAACGCTAATGCACCAAAAGCCTATCTCTTTTATCCTTACCACTTTGCACCAAAACATCCCCACTCATTATTGTTTGTTTTGTCTCACTCTTTTTCACATACATTTTCTCAAAGCACATAGCCAAAAGAAGAAGCCCTCATTCATGTTCAAACCAAATGTCGATGTTTTGGCATTCAAAGCTCCACCATATTTGGCAATCGCTCTTCAATGCCAACATTGTTCGCATCCAAAGCAATATATATAGTCGTGAATCTCGAGGGAGTGAGGAAGATAACAATGGGGATATGCTCGATTTAAGGGCGACGGTGGATCACATATTTGAATCTCATTATACCAAAACCCTCTTTTTTCTTATTCTCTAATATATGTCCTTTTTGCCTTGACCTAACCCTAACCACACCACAAAATGTTAACAAAGTTCGAGATGAAGAGTAACAGAGTGAAAGGTCTAAGTATCCACCCAAAATGGTCATGGATCCTCGCCAGCCTCTACAACGACATCATCGAACTTTGGGAACTCGACAAGTTTGACGTGCACGACAACCCCGCCCACAGATCCATTTTCACCACTCGCAGCCTCCTTGTCTCTAGAGGTAACCCACCATCCATTTCCCTATCTACATCTGCATGTATTTCCTCATATCCAAACCTCGCTAACTCTTACCTAATAGGTGACAATTACAAGATTAAGGAATGGAACTAAAAGTTTCATAAGTGCCAGTTAACACTCTCCTCAAACTCCTCGATTACATCTACACCATGTAATCCCACCACGAATAACCTTAAATTTTGAGTGCCAACAACAACCACACAATTTGCATTTGGAACTGCCATTTGCACCTGTTCATCTACTTAAAGTATTACATTGGTTCTAAATAGAAGCAATGTACATAGAGAAAGAATCTTTTTACACACATATTTCTAGTAACTGTTGTAAGAAGTGTTTTTTCACCTTGGTTCAAACTGATTAAAAAAATTGACTTTCTATATTTCCTTAATTTATAACGCCATAATAACAGAGTTAGAAAGTCTTTTTAAACTACAATTGTGAGGAAAATTTACAATTAATGTTTGATTAGACAATCAATAAGTTAAATAAGTCTTGAGTAAGGACAAGGATCATACTGTCCTGATTACAAGTTATCACTATATAAATATGGCAATCCAGTCAAAATGGCAATCAAGACAATGTGGTCCTCTGTGTTTTCCTCATTTAATATCTAATCAATCAAAGCTAAACAAAATATATGGATGTAGAAAATACACTTTATTTTTAAATCTATTTTGCTAGAAATCGATGTGAAGTATTTTTTTACATTAATGACCAATACCCAATTAAAAAAATTAACTTTCTATATCACGTAAATTTATTAGGTCACAATAAATTATGTAAAAAGTATTTTTTAACTAATAGAGAAAGTCTAAACTACAAAGTGAAGGGAACTTACAATTAATGATTGCATCTGCGTGTCTGGTAAGGAAAGACAAAGAGCGAGAAACGACCATGAAGTGCCACACTCTCCCTCTGGAGTTGATAGGAGAAATTCTAATGAGATTTTCGCATGGTTTTAAATTGTGGTCACGGTTGCGATGAATCAGAAAATCTTTATATTGTAAGTAATTGCAAAAAAATATGGTCACACTTGCGATTGTGGTTGCATTGTGGTGAATCAAAATATCTTGACATTGTGATCACAATTGCAATTCCAGAACACTATTTAAAATCATGATTGCCGGTGAAATCTGCAGTGCGTTTGAAGAGTGTGTATTTAAGACATGGCACGCTCTAATTTTCAATCCCCGATTTGGCATTTCCCATTATGACCTAGGTGCGGCACCCTCGCATAGACTCCTTCTCAGAACAATTCATTATTATGTTGAATCCTTTGATATAGAGGCACCGCTTCTGGAGAATTCCAATGCACTGAATTTGCCTCTCCCCCTCCAGCTCCCCATGCAATCGGGGCCACTATAACTCAAATGCTCATTATGATATCAAATATCAGATTTTGGGTTTATGCAGAGGGCTCATACTTTTATACAACAAGGTAAGAAGGTATACAGATTATCTCATTCTTTGGAATCCATCAATAAGTGTACACAAACGATTATCAGATTTTAAAATTGAGTTATTATCCTGTTGTTATGTTTATGGTTTTGGGTATGATCCATCCACAGATGACAACTTGTTAGTCATTATTAGACTTTTTGATGACTACAATGATGAGCCTAATATCCAGATTTTCTCCTTCAAAATCAATTCATGGCAAGAAGATCATATTAATGTTCCATATCAGGTTCACGACGAGCAGCTCTGCTTCAAAAATAATTATGATATCAAATATCAGATTTTCTCCTTCAAAAAAATTAATATAGACACAATATCACTTAACTGATGATAGTGATCTAAAATTATTTTTTTAATATATTAGAGATTCAATGTAATAAATTTTTTTTATTAAGGATTAAAAATAAAATCCAATTATTTATCGTAGACTACAGACATATTTAAGCCAAATAAAAAAAATAGATAGAAGAAATTCAATTCTAGGAAAAGTATTTTGAATTCTTAATTGAAAGTTTAAACAAATAGGGTGGTTATTAAGTTTGATTACGTATCAATTTAAACTATTCTTGAATGTTAGGTTAGGATTCAGGAGGTGACAAAGGAAAGAAAGAAATAACCTTACATGATTTTCTTATCTGCTTCATCTTAATATTGATATATTTCTATGCCCTTGAGCATTTTAGATATCTGCAAACAGCGTTTCAGTGTGCAGGTAATTGATGTTGTGGTTGCCACTTGCCAACATTATAAATGTGATTTGGTTTCTTTGGAATAGTCGCAATAGAATTCATTTTAAAGATGGTATCTTTCATATTACTACTTTGTAGATCTCTCAGGGAACTATTCCAAAGGAAGTATGTATTCAAATATGCAAGAATATTCACAATTCTGAAATCGTTTTTTTATTTAAGGACATCATGGTAAGGCTTGCACTAGAGAATTGATTTGGAAGCTTCCTTCTAGAGGTTGGCTGAAAGTAAACACGGATGGTGCTGCACTTGGAGCTATAGGCTTGGCTGCTTGTGGAAGGCTTTTCAGAGATTGCCAATGACCTTTAAGGAGGGTTTTTCTTAATTTGCAGGTAAGGGTCTCACATGCTTTTCATGCATAATTAATGGTTGTTATGAAAGCTTTGGATATTGCTCAAAACAAAGGATGGTTCTCCATTTGACTTGAAAGTTGAAACAGATTCGGCCCTTGTCGTAACTGCTTTTGGGAATTCAAGATTAGTTCCTTGGATTCGTTGGAATAAATGGGAAATTGCCCCCAAACATGAACACATGAATTGGCTGGTGACCATCATCACTACAGTTGTCATCACCTAATTATTATTGTCATTACCACACAAAAACATCCTCAATTAAATTTTAAAAAGATAATAAAGGTTTACAATAAATTTATTTTGAAACTAAAAATTTGAAGAAACAAAAAACAAAAGTTAAATTTTTAAAAACTAAAATTAAACCTAGTTATTTTCAAGAAGGTTTAAATATATTTTTAGTCATTTAAATTAGAATTATAATTTTTTAGTTTTTCAAATTAAAATTTATTTATTTAGTTCCTTAAACTTGAGAAATGCTTATGCCAATAGTGAGGGTCAAACAAAGAATAATAAATTCATAATTTATAACAGTTTTTTACTACAAAATTTTATTCTGTAATTTTAAAATCAAATTTTGGCTATAAGAAAATATCAAAGATTTATTCTCCGTTTTTCACTTATATAGAGAGGGACTAAAAAAATATTTTATGAATTTGGAGGACTAAAACAAGAAAACTCCTGGGGTAGTTAAGCCTTTTTAAGAATTTTGAAACTCAACCAAATGCTACCCCTAAGTATGTGGGAGTTATTTACCAAAAAAAAAGTATGTGGGAATTGTTATTCTCACTAACATTTTGGCTATTTACCCTACGCACGTATGCTTTTAATCATTGTGTATTGGTCTAGGATGATTGTGCAAACATTGGACCCTGGAGAATTGTGTTGTTGCCTTGTTGGTATATGATCAAATATAGTGAGAGACAATCCTCACTTTACAAACTCGTTTTGCATGATTAAGTTAGATATCTTCCTATGTCATAGACAGTTGAATAGAAAAATTCTGCGTTGGATCAGGTTGTTTCAAACTTCTACATATAATTTTACTATATAATATACAGTTATTAGATGTTCTTTGTGTGGTTTTGCTCGGTACGGTCCTTTGCCTTTTTACTTATTATCTAGCTTAAAGCGAACTATGACTTGTTAGTTTATACTTAAGTCTAAAAGGAATGTAAAGTACCAAATTAACGAGAAATAAGGCAATTGGTGTTGTTGAATATGATATATTTAGCAAATGGCTTTTTGTTTTTTTCACAGAGTGCTGCTTTGTAAACGTAATGTAGGATAATTCACGTGTCTGAATTCATTATTAATTATTTTGTGTACAAAAAATAGGATGAAAGCAGTTTTGCTGTAGGGATTTGTTGAAATGTTGATAAGATAAACATCGTTCTTGACTATAAACATTAGTTGAAGTTAAACACACTGATCTCAAAAGGTGGGGACAAAATGAAAAATGCAGAATGTTAGGTAATATGCTGAGCTTTCAAATTGTTCCAGATATGCGTACTTTGAGATTTCTTTCAACTCCTGCAACATTTGTTCCCTCAAAATGTGGAAGAATCAATACTATTGTGACCTTTCTGATAGTTGGAACCATTTCTGGTGTGACATTTGAAAATGTTTTTTACCATCTTATCGTGAAAGAGTGTTAACTTTGACATGCTTTTTAAATGTCCAAGGGCCAAGGGGCTTGGACTTTGGAGTACTATTCTTATAATATGAGCAACTACATTTATTTTTTACAGACATTTATGTTTTGATTTATCGTTCACCCCCAATAAATTGGACTTTGGAGTACTATTCTTATAATATGAGCAGCTACATTTATTTTTTACATGCCTTTATGTTTTGATTTATCATTCACCCCAAATAAAAAAACGACCAATGTAATTTCTTATATAAAATAAATTACAGACAAAAAATTAATAATAGAAGAACAAAAACATAATCCATTTGCTTTCTCAATTCTTCAATAAATAAAAAATCATGTGCTATTAGCCATTGTTCAAAGTAGCCATTTTAGCTACTAGCTGTTATTCAGAGTTGCCGTTTTTGCAAGCACAAGCTCCAACGGTGTAATATACGGTGATTGAAAGCTAATATAATGAGGTATTATCTAATATATACTGACATGTTATGAATTTTTTAATAAGTTAAAACGAATTTTTTATAAATGTGATATCATCATTTAGAGAAATTATATTTGTAAACTTCTAAAACTTAATTGATAGAAATCTTATTTTTGTTTATAAAAAAATTCATCTCATTTATTTTATTATTTTAAAAGTACTTTTAAAAAAATTTACTTAAAGATGCACATAATATATATCCTAAGTTAATTTCGTTTATCGAACTTATTCCAATGTTATTATGAGATAAGATATAATTATTTTTTCAACCACAAAAATCAACTAAAAAAGAATGTCAAGCATATTTTTGTAAGAAAATTAAAAATTATTCTAAATATTTATTGTGATGTATTTTTCTTAATTTTTAATTTATTATGTATCCAAAACTTATAACAATGTATTTTTATTTTTTATTTTTTATTTTAGAGAAATAAATTATGGTTGAAAAATATATTATTTAAAGATGTGTTGACCGATTTAAATTCTTAATGAATTCATTGGAGTAGAAATCTGATAAGAGTTATTTTTGGGATTTTCAAGACCGCGACTCCGATCAAGAACAAGATTCAACTCCGATCAAGATCACGATTCAACTCCAATCTAATCTCCGATCCGACACGGAAGCCCCTACCTTGAAGCGTGATTGAAGATATTGCTACGTTGCGTTCTGTATGTGTTATAGGGAAAATTAAAAGAACGAAAAAAAGGAGCATGAAGAGCCACACTACTCTCCCTCTGGAGTTGATCCGAGAAATTCTGCTGAGATCGCCGGTGAGATCTCTGTTGCGTTTGAAGTGTGTGTGTAAGTCATGGCATGCTCTTATTTCCAACCCCGAATTTCGCATTTCCCATTATGACCTTGCTGCAGCACCCTCTCATAGACTCCTCCTAAGATCAGATCCTTTTTATGTTGAATCCTTTGATATAGAAGCACCGCTTCTAGAGAATTCCAGTGCAGTAAATTTGCCTCTCCTCCTTCCATCACCTCCACGCAATCGTGGCCACTATAACTTGAATGTTCATTATGATTTCAAATATGAGATTTTAGGTTCATGCAGAGGGCTCATACTTTTATATAACCAGTTAAGGAATGATAGAGATTTCACTCTGTGGAATCCATCAATTGGTGTACACAGACGGTTATCAAACTTTATATCTAGTTTAACCTCTCGTTATCTATATGGTTTTGGGTATGAATCATCCACAGATGACTACTTATTAGTTCTTCTTGAATTTAGCTATGATAATATCCAGATTTTCTCCTTCAAAACCAATTCGTGGAAAGAAAATTGTATTAATCTTCCATATAGGGTTCGCTACTATAAATCCAGATTTGGGTCACTCTTCAAGGAGACTCTTCATTGGTTGGTTTTCTCCGCAACTAAAAATGTCCCTGTGATTATTGCCTTTGATCTGATACAAAGGGCAGGGACTGAAAGGTGGTGTTTATCGGAGATTCCTCTGCCATATCATTTAACTAGGGAAAACTATGAGGTGTTTAATTTGAGGGTGTTGGGAGGATATCTCAGTGTGTGCTGCACGGTCCGAGGCTGCGCAACATCTGAAATATGGGTGATGAAAGAATATAAAGTGCAGTCATCTTGGACTAGGACCATCGATATCCCTGCTCGAGACTTTTCCATGATATGCTCCACCAAAGATGGTGGAATGTATATATCAAATATCTGTGGATTACAGAAAATTAATCACAAGGGAGAGCTGCTTGAGTACCTAGCATATGATGGAGATAGAGAGTTGTTCTGTGCCAATCTACCATCTGCACTTTATAGAGAGAGTCTGCTGCCACTCCCAAGTGTCATTAGAGAAGCAACTGAAGATGACCAACAGTAACCAACAACCCAAAATTTATGGTATGCATTGTTTTCCTATCCTTTTCACCATTATATTCCTATTCATCTTGCATTATGGGAAATGAAAAGTTATATGCGGAATGTGTGTTGTGGTATGTGAATAATCTTGTGTTCACATGTTCTACTCTCCCCATTCTTGCTAGCTATATTTCCTTTTTACATTATATATATGATACATAAGATTGCAAGGAAAGATGAGTTTTGATGGGGGTGGATTCAAATTACCTTGCTTATATAAAACATTTGATGCCTTGCTTACTCAGAAGCCACAACAATCAAAGGATATTTAAGTGGAAAATTATACAACAAAACAACTAATGTTGAGAGGAAAACAATTGGGATTTCCCACGAGGCTTTACAATTTCACCATTTTACTGCTAAAATCTTGGAGAATTTTCAATTAATATCCTAACATTTACAGTAAGCTCATGTTTCCTGCAGACCACGAAATATGCAAGAAAATATATACTGTTACCTTGATGTCACTTTCCTGCAGATGGTGACACTGTTAGCAGAAAGCATGGAGCACTTGGAAGATATATATACGATATTAAATTATATAGTGTATCAGTATGTTTCAGAGTAGTTGACAGATACTAGTTGGTTTTATACATGCTATTTAGTGTCTTTATATTTTCTTCTCTTAATGTTGTTATGTTTGCAGTATGTTCCTCCTACGTTCTTTTACATAGTTTCCATATTCAAACCACATTTTGTCATTTCACAGTATTTAGGTGACTGTTTTGGTAAAACCAAACAGCTACTGGCTTTTTTTAAGTTAATATGCTACCCTTTTTGACTTAAAGTTTTTGAGATGTCTTTGATCTTAATCACCTTGGAACCAATGGAAAGCATAAGCTGGAAGGGTTGTCACTAATCAAGTTGTCATATGCACCAATCTTGCATGCAATCTGTCATACCTTAATATATCCCTTAAGATACTCTTGATTGCCTTTAAATTACAGTTTATGCAGAATTTGCTAATATTTCCATTAATTTTTTTCCCTTCCTTTTCCAGGATTATATTTAGCTGCATAATCAATAACCAGGAGATAGAATCTGATAGATCCATAACCTATAGCTATATTCGCAGTTAGCAAACTTGGTTTTTAATATTTGGTCTTGATATAAGTGAAATATAAATATCAAACACTGTTTGTCCCTTGAAATCTCACCATCTTCATACATTGCTATAAGGGTGCTAAGAATTGGCAGTATAGAATCAAGACCCATTCTAAGGATATAGCCATGAATCAACTCTCCTTGTCCCAATGTAGCCATACCTGCACAAGCTTAAAGAACACTAACCATTGCAACTGATTTTGAAACTGAATCATATGCCTCAAGCATCATTAACTGAAACAGTTCCAGTGCTTTCATAGGCATTTCATTTTTCATATAACTTGCAATCATAATGCTCGAAAGACTATTTTATTGTTAGGCATTGCACAAAGCACAGAATTTGCATATGATGCCCTGCCAAACTTAGCGTGTACAGCATAACATGAAAATTTACTTCATAGCCATGTCGCAGAATGTTGGCATGAGTCTCCGTACCCTTCCGTAGAGAGCAGACTGATAGCTCTGAAACAACACAATTCTTAAGCACATATGTAAACCTAATCCAATCCATACATTTATGATTCTTTCCAAGTTTCATCAAACAACTTGTGAGCATTATCGGTAGCTCACAGTACATATTGACAAGTTTAGGCGCTACTTGTTTTTATTAGGAAAATTATTGAATGAGATATTGAATCGTTGCAATATTAAAGTTAGTTAAGAAATTTTAACTTATTAATTAACTGTTTAGTGCTTACAAAATATTGCTGTTTAGTCCAGTCCTCTTTTCCTAGAGCCAACGGCTAGTGCTCTGTGAGCTTCAAAATCAGAAACGAATGCAACATTGGGATATCTCGTGTAATGCTTGACATTGGTTTATACTCTATTTTTAAAAGTGACTAATGCTAGACGTTACAATACATACGAGAGGTTCATTTCAGTTGTTACATTTATTGAGTTACCACTAGAAGAGTAATTGCCCATTGACTTTTATAAGTCTTAAATATTATTTGATGTCTGATTCATGATTCAGTGAAGCCCTAAACTGTGATTTCATTCAGTTATTGCATGCTGAAGATCTAGAGATGGAAGGCATTGTTTTGAGCATTTGATTTGTCTTTTTTACCAGCTTCATCTATTTGGTGTCCTTTAGGAATATATATGTAGAATGGGTTCATAGCAGGGTGTATTGGTCTTGGATGATTGTGCAAACATTGGACTGTGGAGAGTTTTATGTTGTTGGTAGTTAATTAAGCGTAGTATTTTGTTACTAGCTGGAGATGGATCAGGTAATTTTTTTGAGGTTTTGTATGGTACGATTCTCTGCCGTTTTATTTACTATCTAGCTCAAGTCAAACTATGACTTGCTAGTTTGAAGTTAAGTCTAAGAGGAATGTAAAGTTCCAAACTAGGAGAAATAAGGCAATTGGTGAGTATGATGTATTTAGCAAATGACTTCTTGTTTTCTTTGCTAGATGCTGCTTTGTAAACATACATGTAGGGTAAATCACGTGTCTGACTTCAATATAAATATTTTGTGTACAAAATATAGGATGAAAGCAGTTTTGCCGTATGGAATTGCTTGAAATTAAACATCATGGCAGTAAGTATATCAGAACACCTAACTTTTTTCTATTATACCAAATCAACCTTATATCTCCTACTATTCATAAGTATATCATAACACCTAACTTTATTCAAGATGAATAAATTAAACAGGCTAAATATTAGAAACACTTTCTAAGTTAGGTGATATGCGTCTAGCATATAACACTTTCCAAGCTAAAAGAAGCAAGGAATCGATCACAAATGAGCAATAATTGTCTACATATGCTAGAAGTGTTGATTAATTCTTCTCAATCATACTCTTAACCATTTTATGTATTTTCAGAGCAGAAAACCAAGAAAAGAAGTGAAGAGAGTAAAAGCAAGACAAGCCAAGCAAGGGTTCCCGCGCTAATCGCTTGGAAATGGTGCGTTCCACGCCAAGGAAAGATTTATGTAGCTTAACTCTCTGCCAACCCGCGTTAATCGCGCAGTACTGGAGCAGTTTGTGCCACAGAAAATATTTCAATGTTAAACTCTCTGTCAAGTGGCGCGATTGGCGTGGGATTTGGCACGACTGGCGCTAGGCCTATTCTGCAGTTGCGTGATCAACGCGGGCATCCACGCGAGTGGCGCGGGCGACACAGGATTCAGCTGTTCCATTTCACTGTGCACTCTGCTGAGAGTATTTTGGGGGATTTCATTCCCTAATTATAAAAAGAAATGCACACAGCTGAGAGAGGAATTATATATACACTTCTACACTTAGAAAACAAAGAGAAGGAGAGCTTGGAGAGTGTTCTTGCTAGGTTAAGGAGATTGAAGACCAAGATTGAAGAGATGCTTCTCTTCTTCTTCTTTTATGTTCTTCAGCTAAGTAAGCTTTGTTTTATGCTTTTGGAGTCAGACATGTATAGGTCTGGCTAGTTCCTTGTTGTAGTTAGAGTCACAAACTTAATGTAAACCCCTTTGGTTTTGGATTGGTTGTTGTTGTTCTTTTATGTAAAACATATATCTTTATTAGACTTAATCACTCTAATAAGGTTTGTGAGGGTTAGGGTTCATAATAGGAATGTTGAGATTCTAATTTCTGACTACGGTAAGGTAACAATCTATACATTATCTAGGAATAGAAATGTATGATTGCAGATGATTTGATGCATCCAACTTATTGCTTAATCCAAAAGAGATTACTAAGGAATTAGGGTCTTTAAATGAGTTAAAGGGTTAAAGTCACTTAGGAATTAGGATTTAATTACTTTTCATGTGAATATGCATTATCTGAGTAGCTAGGATAATCGAGTGTAGTAATCAATCCAAGTTAAGACAGTGGGGATCAAAAGGTGCGTGTGCTCTGACTACAATTGCTTCTCATATTTTCCTAAAACTAAATATCGTTGTTCTTAAATACTTATCGATTCTTGAATCTTGCCTTTTAATTTTCCTTACTTTAAGATACAATACTCATTTTCATCCAACGTTTAGTCATCAAATTTAGAGATAATAGTTGTGATAAATTTGGTGTCTCAATCCTTGTAGGACGATATTTTACTTATCATTTTTATTATTTGGAACAATCAATATACTTGCCGAGAGTGCAACATTAGGCATGAATTACACTAAGGATTTTGTCCAAGCTTAGCATGCAGTACATTTTATAATATTTTAAAAAAAACTTGTCATTTTTAAAAATTAAATATAAATTACAAAAGGTTTCTACTTTAATATAATACTTTCATATAACATGATTATTTTTAAAAATAAATAAATTTTATTGATATATTAATAACCTTCTTCCAAATTTTGCACAAGGTATAGTAAAGTATATATATCTATATAAATGAACAATAAAACCAAGGGTTATAATAATAAGTGATATACATTAATCACCATTACATAAAATAAATAAATAAAAATTTAATTTCAAATATTACTTAAATTGTTAAGATAAAGAAGTGTATCAAAATGACCTAATTAAAATATTTAACCAAGATCAAATCCAATTTTGTTTTGATGAGACCCTATTCAACATATTTACCCTTCTTAAAGTATTTTTTTAATTAAAATAAAAAGGTAGATCCCTCTTAACACTGGAAAATAATAGTTCAACATTGAAATGCGTTTAAGAGAGTTATGATTAATGTAGTCACACACCCACTGATAAACTTACAATTTAACAATTCAATATTAGTGAAGTTCTTTTGTAGCTCAAATTACAATAAAACAAGACAAAAGGAGGAGTTGGGGCATTGCAGGATATCAAATACAATCACTAATCAATCATGTAATCACAAATGAACTCAACTTGTACTGCTTCTGAAGCTCGTTCCATTCGTTTCAAATCTCGAAAAAGTCTTGGTCTTGAATAGTGGTCTTGACGAAGATGAATAACTTTGAAAGAAAGGATCTCCAGTGATGGGGAATGTGCTAGCAAAAATTGTATGAAGTTTAGTGTATTCTTATAGACAATTTTAACTATGATGTTCACATTCAGAAGCTGACTGAAGCAACAACTATCGTATGTTGACTCCTCCAATGTAAGTGGTAATCCCGTAACCATGCTTTTACTATGGCTCTACAATAAATAAATAAAAAGATAAAGAAAAATATGTGTCAAAATACGACAATTACAAAAACAAACAAATTAAAAAGCATATATCATTTTGGTCATCACCTCCATTAAAAGTTTCTGTAGGTTAGGAGAACTTTTAAGTAAGGAAATAATAAATAGAAGCTCCTTTGTTTGGTTGAAATCCACACCATATAGTTTTAGATATTTTAAGCAGTTGAATGATTGTAGCATCTTTGGAAGAATACCTAAAGACAAAATCTATACAGAGAAACATAACAATTGTGAGATGTATTTGTATATGTCAAACTAGAATTAAAAATATTAATCCATGAGCAAAAACGCGACAATGTTTCTCTTTTCGAGTAATGATAGATAACAACCTCACAAAATCAAATTGTGTGGTTAAGTTACGTAAGAATAGATGTGTAAAACTATCAAAATAAAATCATATCATTTATGATGTCCAATTAAAACCATAAATGAAAATTTATGGAAAATATAGCTTATAGTAGCTTACGTTCTGTTGTATAAAAATCACTCCATTGTGTAGTTAGAAAATATAGGTGTATATATTACAAAAGTTTTAGATAAAATCTATCAAGTTAACGTAAAGGCTAACAAATCATATCCAATAAATAAACTCATATCAATGTTGTTGCGTGTTTTCATACCTTAACATATGCTTCACCGAGATAGATACTTTCCATTTTCGACAAGGCTTTGAGCAAATTAGATATTGTCTTCCTCTCAAAGTTATTCCCAGGTGTATCAGCCACAAGTGAAAGATCAGTCAAATTCTTGGCTTTCTCCAAATAAATTAACTGGATAGCTTGATCACTTTGTACATGTAAGATTTTGAGAGAAGAGGGAACATTGATACACTCAAAACCAAAACACGATGAAATGATGAGTGTCACAAGTGAGGCACAACCAAGCAGAAGACTTCCAAGTGCATTGGACTCAAATCTAATATTAGATAGGTGAAGTTTGACTAGACTTTTAAAGCAACAAAAATTGGGCACATTTGATACTTTAAAATTGTGAAGTTTAAGATAAGTCAATCCCTCACAAGAAAAGATATGAGGTGATATTGAGTAAAGTTCTCTTTTTAGGTTCATAAGCTCAAGTTGTGGAACTGAAGTCCACATATATCTCCATTTTTTCGATAATACACTGGTTCTAACCACTTCTTCATGCGACAAGCATTGTAGAATGATTCCAATCACATCAATTGATAATTCACTTATTCGATCAATGTGGTCAGCACGACCAACCTTCTTCTTGAACGAAATCATTAGCAAACTAGAAATTCAGCCATAAAGTAAATTATTTCATTATCATTTGTAAAAGTACATAAAGTACATGCATCTCTATTCAACCATATTACACACACACATGCAAAATTGCATAATGTTAATACCTTAGTACTTATATTTAGTTGCTTGAAAATGTTTTTTTGTAGTATTTTAATTATATATGCCAAAATCTTGATGTAGAGTTATATCTAAACTCCAAAGCTAATAAAAACAATGCATTATACAAATGGTAAAACAATGTGCATGATTTGATCCACTTAGAATGTGCAATATGTAACCTTAGTTTTCAAATCTAAACCAAAAGGTATTAATTAAGTTTGTTATACAATGATGCAATGTTTTAAATTGTGAATGTGATTACATTCCAAATTCCCCAATTGTAGAACATTATTAGCAAATTCTTAAACCTTTAAAACTACAATCTTGTTATTGACACCAATGAGAAACTATGGCAAGATCAATGCTTTAAACCAAAATTATGTTAATACTACACTAAAAAAACAAAAGAGTTACTAAAATCTTGAAAGTTACATTAGAGTAACTTTAGTGGGGGATCTTGGGGAGAGATCTTAAGCTGAAGATCTCTCTTTTTCCAGATCTACTACTAAAGAGGAAAAGCAGATCTCCACGTGGAGATCCGGATCTTCCCCAAAAACCCTGAAGATCTACACGGAGTTCAAAAAAATGATTTTTTAAGTGATAGGATGAAAAAAAATGAAATAAAATAAAATTAAAAGTTAAAATTAATTACTTATAATTAATTATATACTTTATTAATATTCATATATTTTTTCCATGCTTTATTAATTAAAATTAATTACTTAATTAATTTAATTAAATTTTAAATATTTAAAAGTGGGGTCCATGTGGGACCTATTAAAATTATCTAAGATCTCAATTTGGGATCTACCAATAAAGGAAAAAATGTCACATATCTTAAGAGATCTTCAATCCTACGTGGACGTTATAGAGTCCACCAAAAAGTGGTCTAAGATCCCAATTTGAGATCTATAACTAAAGATGCTCTGATAACAATAATAAAACGTATAGTTCATTCGGTCATCCACATAAATGCTCTACAACATTAATGAAACAAATTGATGTGTGTATTCACATGTTGAGGGTGCATATTTGTTCGTAAATAATTCATTAATATCACATGACACGATGGTACACATGTGTTGCTAATAATCCATTAATATTAAGCCCTTCCAAATTTCTTATCTCATTTATTTTAATAAAAAATAATAATTTCTTCTTCTGTAAAACTATATGGTTCAAAAACATTGAAAACTATACAATAATTTTAAACAAAAGGCAAATTTTCTCAATTTTTTTATGCAAAAATATAGTAATGACAACTTCCAACGAATATCTAACTACAAATCTTTTTTAAATTAGTCAAAAGCATTGCTTTAGTAAATAAAAACATGTTTTCTTGTTATGTGGCTAAGGGTTCAAAAACAATAGAAATTATAATAAGGTTAAATTAGTTTTTTATTTCTTTACTTCTTTTTGGATTCAATTTGATCTTTTAATTTTTCAAATTGATTCAATTTGGTCATTCCGTCTAAATTGTACAAAATCACACTTTGTGACTTATCAAAATCATCATTGAGTGATTTTCAACCGCCACAAAATTTATTTTTTCCAAAAGATGAACCGATTTTGAAAATTAGAAGACTAAATTGAACCATAAAAAAACTAAAGAATCAAATTCAATATATTTTAAAATTTAGAGAATCAATTTGAATAAAAAAATTAGATGATCAAATTAAATATAAGTAATAAATTAGAGGGAAAAAACTAATTTAACCTTATAATATTTTTTTTAAAAAGCCAAAATGTTCAAATTCTTAAAAGCAAAACTTTGTTTAGAGAATTAGCTTAAAGAGTCTTATTATGATAATAGTGAAGAAGTAATTTAAATTAAATCATGGAATAATAAAATCATGAAGGAAAAAAATAAAGATAGGCCTATGTTGAGAGAGGCAGAAATCACCTGAGATGAGTAAGAAAATTATAAAGAAAATATGTGTTCTCCTTTGACGAAGAAGAAAGTTAATATACGGAACATGTTCTTCTATGATGAAGAAGAATACAAATGACCATTACCACTCTCTTATTTATAGAGGTGGTATTAATGTATGGGATTGCATTAAAAGAATAAATTAAATTAATTCCTATCTTCAAAATTTTCAAAAAAGGAATCATATTGTAATTTTTTATTGGGAATGAACAATATTAGTTTTATTCTTTATTAATCTTTATTTAATTTTTCCTGATAAATAATTTTATTATTATAACACAATTCTTAAAACTTGTGGTTATAGTTGTATTTGACCATATCTTTATTACATATTTACAATAAAAAAAGTTATATGTAAGAATCCTAAATTAAATAAGTTCTTATTCTGTCAATCTTCAAACAAATGAATTTATTTTAAAATTAATAAATATTTAATTTTAATTTTTTACTAAAAGGCAATTTATGTCCTCCTATTTTCTTAAGTATGTGATTTTAGTCTCATATTTTTTAATTGTCATCCCTCATATTTAAAAAGTTTATGATTTTAATTTCCTATTTTATAATTGAGTATACTTTTTAAAAAGTCACAATTTTATTTCTTGTGACCAATTGCAAACATTAATCTATACATTCTATAATATTGTTTGACACATATATATTTATTATTTATATGATAAATGTTTTTATTTAAATTATTTAATTGCTAACAAGCTTATCTTATTAAGAAAAAAAATAAAAAGTACATAATTAAGTTTAAAATTGACAAAGAGGACTAAAATTGCATATTTTTAAAAGTAAGAAAAAAATATCTCAATTAAAAAATAAAGAGACTAAAATCATGTATTTATTAAAAGTGAGGAACACAATGTTTTAATTAAAAAATAGATGACTAAAATTGCTAATTTGAAAAAATAGGGGGACAAAAATTACATTTTATCCTTTTTTTATAAAATTTTAAATAGGATCTTTTATATATATATATATATATATATATATATTTAAAATATAATATAGTTACCAAATACAATACCATATAATTACGCTTATAGTAAATGCTTAAAATGTTATTAAAAATGATTAATAATTTATTTGGTATTTATATTTTTTTCAAATATCTAGTATAAGAAATGAATAATCAAATATCATTTATTTATTGATTATATTTAATATGTTTATAAAACTTAGTGATTTCTTTCAGTAAAAAAAAAACTTAATGATTTATTTCCTGAAATATATTAAGTAAATTTTAAAATTTTAATTTTCTTACTAAAACATTAAGTACCTTAATATTTATTTTATTCTTATGAGTTTAGTTCTGATCCCAAAAGAATTTAGGATATATAAGTCCAATTAACGTGATGTATCAGCCGCATGACCAACGTCCAACGCATACATATTAAAATTTATTTTCTGTAGTTCGTAATAGTCATGATCACTTCATTCTCCTAAATTTTTTATGGAATTATTTTGTTATATGTATGTATATTTTTTAAAGAATGATAATACACTTAAGAAACACAATTACGATTTATATTTTTTTTATAATATTCAATAAAGTTTTAAAACTATTTACATATATAATTAATATAGAGTTCAACTAAAAATTAATATATTTTTATATCAATATATACATAACCATTTTCTTTATATAGTATTTATTAATATAATTATTAAACATAGTACATAATTATTCTAAATTTCACTATTATTCTTTAAAATAACCCAATAAAATGTAAAATAGACCTCAATATAATTATTAATGCTGTATTCATATAAATAAAAAGTAAACAGACTTTTTTTTCCTTATATACTAAATGGTATTACATATTGTTTTCATTATAATATATATGTATGTATATATATTAACTTCAATGATATTATTAAATATAAGTATTTATTAAATTTAATAAAAATAATAAATGTTTATTGAATGTGTAACTTTTTATATAAATCAATATATTTTCAGATTAATATTAATATAATATGTAAATTCACACACACACACACCCACCCAATATTTCATTTCGTATTTTTCATCCATAATTTCTATATTAAATAAATTATTATCATTTTTTAATTTTAATCTATATATAAAAATCATTTTTAACTATTAATGTTTATAACTAATATTTTTAAGTGAAAAGGTTAACATTATTAAATAAAATTTAGCATCAAAATTAACATAATAAAAGTTATATTGATTCACACACACACACACACTATTCAATGGTAATTATTTTATTTTTTAAATACAATATACAATTAATTTAATATAATTTTATAAAAATCAACACCGTTATTAATGAAATGTATAAAATACATGAATATTAAATGTGTGGATTCTCGTATCAATCTGTGTGCATCTCTTTAAAAAAAAACTTTGTGTATATAGGATTTCTATTCTATGATATTAATTACTGTGTTGACTAAACATATAATACAATTGAATTGACTTTCATAATTTTTTAATTTTGAAGGTGAATTCAATTTTATTTTTCATTTTGAAAGACCAATTGAATTGTATATTATATTTAGTAAATACAGTAATAATGTCATAGGGTTAGAATTATATATATATATATATATATATATATATTATGCTATATTATTTTAAAAATAAAGTTCCTTTTTATTAAATTTTGAAAAACATATTTTAGTTGAAAATGTTTTTTTTTACTTTTATTTAGCATTATTATAAAATGATATTATCAATTGTTTTCGTGACATATATGTAATTGTAAATTATGAGTCACTTATTATTTACAATAAGTTTTAATGATATTAATACTTCATTTTTTTTAACATATAAAAATAATATATGCATCTTGATTACAAATGAAAGGAAATACCATCAATTATTTAATATTTTGTATTGATTATTCCAACAAATGTCACATATTATAAATTTATTTTAGAAAAAATATACTATAAATCACATACTATAATAATTAAAAAAATTAAAATAAAACTAGCTAAATAATTCTAAATATCTATTAAATACAATCAATATAATTATAATATGCTTTTTATTTGGTTTTTAAAACAATATCCGAAAATCAAACCAAACCAAAAAAAAAAAGTGGTTTTAGATTTTAGCGGGTTTCATTTTTTATGGGTTTCGTGGTTTACAAACTATTTGAAACTTCAGAAGAAGCTGTGTGTTCTTCTACAAAAGAAAAAGGTTATAATTCAATATCCAGGGCCGATCCTGAAAATTCTTTGGCCCAGGGCGAAGTGAAAAAAATGGGCCTCTAACACACAATTTTTTTGAAATACAAACAATATTAAAACTAAGAGATGGAAAAAATGGGCCCCTAACACACAAATTTTTGGAAATACAAATAATATTAAAACTAAAGAATGAAAAAAATGGGCCCCTATCACACAAAATGAGCCCCTAATGCAGGTTTTGTTTTTATTTTTTTTTTTAATTTTTTTTTTTACTTAAGCTATCTATCGGTGCAAAAAATTTTGGACCCTGGGCAGGTGCCCCGCTTGCCCTGCCCCAGGGCCGGCCCTGTCAATATCCTTCTATTAACCACCAATCCATTTTAGACTTTTTTCCTGATCCTTTTTACATTACATTCCGACGATCCCTGTGTGAAACGAATATGGATTTCATGATGACATTACTTTCTTTGTTTTCCATTTCCTTTACCACATATGACCTAAGTTGTAAAAAATCATCAACCTTCATGCCTGAAGGTTTTTTCGTTGTACTTCTCTAATTGAAAAATATATGAACTTAGCACCAGAATTAAAATTTTACTTTTAGAATTACTTTTAGAACCAGAGTTAATTCTATGACATTTCAAGGGGTCAACCCTTCCTATCCACCTTTCAGGTGTCGCCGTGAGAATCATTGGTGAATGAGGTTTGGGATATTTGGATTTGTAGAATCTCTTAGTTGATAATCCATATATGAAACGACAAAGAGTTAACATGCGTAATATTTGAAAAATACAGGTGCATGTATAATATATATGAAGGGGTGCATCTATAGTTATCTTAGAGATAATTTCAGGATTCGACTTTTAAAATTAAACATAACTTAACGTCGCTACAGGATGTGTGAAAGAAATTGTTTTAAATGAGGAGGGAAGGGGGATTTTTTGTAATTTGAATAAAGCATAGGGAATCTTGTTATAATTTGCCCTTTATAATTTTATTTAAATTGGTTATGGGTATGTTTAGGTAATTTTTTTTAAAAATACTTATAAACCAAGAGAAGAAAACAAAAAGAAAAAGAAAACTTCTTCAATCCATAAATTATAATTAACTTATACATAAATTAAAAATCAAAATTTTGGAGAAACTAATAAGAGAAAACTGATTTCATTTACAAATTACTACCTTCAGTCAAACTATAGCAAATTTATAAATTAGTATTTTATTTTAGTGTATAGAAAGGTTCACTAAACAAATGTGTATTTTTTCCCTATAAGTATTATTTATAGAGAAGTTCACTAAACAAATATGTATTTTTTTTTGTATTTAATTTGTATTTATCTTGCATTTTTTTATATTGTTAAAAAGAAACTTCCAAGAAAATCAATTGATTAGATACAAATTATTAATATGATTGAAGTTAAGATTAAATCATTAAATAATTTTTCATCGTACTTTAATTATTTCAGAAGTTGTCCGAATCATTTTCTCTCTTGATAATCAGAAAGATTAAGATAATAAATAAAAAACTCCGAAGCACGCAGAACACAAACAAATCCTTGATATTTGACACTGCATTTCTCTTGTATTTAATTATCCAAAAGTAACGTTGAAAAGGACTTAAAATGAAGAATATCCGCGAACTCATTCTGCGACTGCTGAGGACTGACCACAGCATCATCAACCCACTAAGCTTCAGTGAAGAAATTGAACCAACTGAGAAATAATTGAATATCTCAATGCAAGGAGCACGCTCTGTAGCCAACAGTTTGTCAATGGTGGTGGGTATTATTCGCTTTAACTGATGTTAACAATCTACAAATGAATCCTTTTGATCGAACTAAATATACCTCAAACGTGCTGTTTTTCTACTATTTTTTTTCATTATTATATAAAAAAGAGGTATATAAAAAACAAACGAAAATTCAACTATTTATTTAGTAAGTGAAATAAAGATTAGTAGAAAGAAGTTTGGGGTCATTATATATGCTAATTTTAGATTAATTAAACTAATTCTATCAGTTAAATTCGACAAGCAGCAATTGAATTTGCTAATATTTAATTTGACTAATTCTCATACAGATTTATCTTATAATAACTACTGATAATTACTCCTGAAATCTAAACACATTTTTCTCTTTCAACAAGTCAATTGATAATTAGGTTATTTCAAATATTGAAGAAGATGACAATTATTTTTTATTTCTTAAGGAACATTATTATGATTAGTTTCAATCGTTACAAGTCACTTAAATATCAAAAAATTGTAAAAAATATCATGTTATTTTTACTCAACTAATTTTCTGATACTTAAAGTTAATCGAAGTCTGTCATTTGACTAACATAATAAGAAGTTGAATTGATCTCATCTACCTTCAACTAACTTTCTTAACTTGAATTTCTCATTCAACCAATATTGATCATAACTGACTTAATTTTCTATTCATTAAACCAACCTTAAAATTAATCAAATTCTGTCTGTTCGACTAACAATATAAATAATCTTATGGATTTTATCAATGTTTAGCTAACACTAAAGTCATCCCATATATATTTGTAATATCCTCAATTTCGCATTCAATCGGACTAGTTACTGAGAAATTCCGCATGCAGTGTTTCCTTGTAACAAATTATAAGTGTGTTATAATATGATCAGTGATGAGAAATTATTATCTGGATTTAAATGTGTTTTCACTCCTTATAAACATGATGAATTTTAATTTGAGTGCTTCAACACATTTTGTTGGTTTTAATTCTTATAATTTCTTATAAATAATTCTTATTATCATTTAATGATTTTGTAACATATATCTAAATATATCATGCTAGTAACTATTTTAAGATGGTTACCATGTGACATAATTAAATACATTCCATCCAATCAATAAATGCTAACATACATCATTTTCAAAACTTTATAAAGATATTAAAAAATAACATTCCTTATATTAATTATTTTAAACTAAAAATATTTCTAATCAAAAGAAGGGAGATAATTTATTGAGAAATAATTAGAAGAGAGAGGAATATTAATAATAATGATAATTTTGGAAAAAATTATAAATTTAAAACTAATTTATTGTTATTAACTACATTAACCACTCTTCTTAATCTTAATGAATTAAATAATTGAGTCTTATAAATAAGAATAAAGAAAATGTAATGTGTTTTAGGTTTCTAAAGATTTGATCAAATTGATTTAGTCTCTATATTCTAAAAATGATAGTTTTAATCTTTGTATTTTTGAAGTATAATGGGTTTCATCCCTCCCACTTAATTCATTTTGATGTAATTAGAGACGAAATCTATTATGTTTAAAAAAATATAATGACTAAAATTATTATTTTTAAAATGTAAAGAGTATATACTAAAATTAATTTCCACAAATATTAGGGAGCATAAAATATATTTTATTCTTTTTAAAAAAATTATGAGGACGAAATCATTTTTCATTTTTTGTAAAATATCAATAATGTAAACAAATTTACATAATTATTCAATCATAATCTATTATATATAATAAATTTATTAACTTTTAAAATAATCATCTTAAAATAACTCAAATAATAATTTGAATTAAATAATAATCTAGAAGTGTTGTACTATCAATATGTAAACTCAAAAGTAAAAGTAAAATTCAAATTCGTCATATATATTACCCTTATTATCTGCAAGAAAAGATTTGCGTTCTTTTTCCCTGATATGTGTGGTGATTAATTTTAATTTTAAGACCTTTACCTGGCCCAACCTCTCTGAGTCACTGATCTGTCTTCCGTCGTGGTTATTATGACGACATATACTTGTGATGTGAACTCGACATTCATCCACGTGCTTCTTTGTGTGTTGGTTTATTGAGAAGGGACAAGCAAGAAGACACTGAAACAATTAAACACTGAAATACCAAAAAGAAACTGATGAGCTTTGAAGGCTTTCTGGGAACATGATAGAGTTAAACAAGAAAAATAATGCTTTCCTGGAAGATTGAGTTGGAGAATTGTCCCTTTCATGCTGTCAAAGTGGGAAGCAACAATAATTTACCTCTATAGTAGTTTATTTACATTTTGAAAACTTAATTTCTCTTTAATTTTACTACTATTTTGTCTTTGCTTCTTTGGAAAAAATTTACTACTTATTGAATGTTATTACTTATTAGAGTTGGCCATACATTTTGATAATTAAATGGTTGACTAAACTAAAATTTAGTGTGTTTTTTTATAAATCACATCTATCTATTCGAGAGAATCAGATCT
The DNA here is from genome assembly GCA_013407115.1 of Glycine latifolia. Classification (NCBI taxonomy): domain Eukaryota; kingdom Viridiplantae; phylum Streptophyta; class Magnoliopsida; order Fabales; family Fabaceae; genus Glycine; species Glycine latifolia. The sequence continues at coordinate 27,080,824 of CM023948.1, read as the reverse complement.
GATATGTTAGAGTTAAATAAGAAAAACAATGCTTTTCCAGAAGATTGAGTTGGCCAATAGTCCGCTTCATGCTGTCAAAGTGGGAAGCAACAATAATTTACCTCTATATAGTAGTTTATTAATTAGATGTTAAAAACTTAATCTCTCCTTAATTTTTACTTTTATTTTGTTTTGACTAAGCTAGAATCTGCAATTTTTATCTCCAAAGTTTGACTTTGTTGCAAATTAACCAATTTTATTTTATTGAATAATATTATTTGTTAATTTATTAATTTTTTAAAGGAATGATTCGAATCGTAGACTTCTTTTTCTTCCTTTCTCTTTTTAGTCACCAAATCCTTATAACTCCTGCAACTTAATCAAATGTTTAATTAAACTAATATTTTATTGAAATTAATCGTATCAATAACATTTACTGTAAGCTTGTTTGACATTTTTGTGCTCGAGACACTGCACATAGTCTGATATACTTTCTACAGTTAAGATTAAAATAGGCATATAGTATTAAACATGGGGAACAGAAGCCTCTCTCTCTTACTCTCTCACTCACTCTCTCTTCCCTCAATGTCTGTTTGCACTTTTGCAGTAGAAACTAGACAGAATGTAAACACTCTAAATATGTTTGTTCTCAATGCAATTGCCTGATAAACTAATTAACTTCTAAAATTTAACTTTTTACTAATAATTTTTTTCTCAATTTTGTATTCAAACTCTTTCTGATTCACCTAAGTATTCAAATTGAGGAAATTTAGTAAGTACAATCTACAAATTATAATTTCCTTCTTCCAGTCTCCAAAATTAGAGAAGAGACAAAAAAAGAAATTAAAAGAAAGAGACTTCAACCCTCTAATTTCCTCTCTTGATGCTTCCATGCCTCTTCAAAGTTCAAACAATAAATATTAGCCCTGCAAGAAAATTACAAGAGTGGTTACTGGTTATTACAAACTGCCTCTAATGGAAGGAAAACAACAAAGAAAAAAATAAAGCCAGTCCCATTTCAAGAAGACAAAGGCAGTAAAAACAATGAAAAAATAAATAAAAGGAGGAAAATGAGGGCATAATTTAGAAACAGCAGCATAAATGCCTTTCTCATTACAGCCACCTAAAGCAAAAGGCCAAAACCCAGTTGGCTTTCTCTGTTATCTTGTCAGGGCAAGCTGTCCCTTGTTGATGACATGACTGAATTTGAAGGTGTGGAAAGGGACAAGTTATGTGTTTAAATTAACAAATTATGTGGGCACTCCTCAACTGTTCTCAACCTTAATAAGAGGAAAAAAGCTGTGATATATGTGCAGACACTATTAAGTAACACACATTCCTCATATAGTATTAAGTTGGACCCTTTTTTATTTAATTTTTTTATGTGATCACTTTTTTTATCACCTATAAATAATAACTCCTTTTGATGGTATATATGATAGAGATTATAAAATTGAAAATGCATGGAATGTACAAACAATAGAAGTATGTTTGTTCATGTATAATTTTCCTAATAAAAGGTGCCCTCTATTCTATTGATGGAAGATTGTACAGATATAAGTAAAGGTTGACTACATTCAGCCAAGGTTAATTGAACACACCAACAAAGATACCCTAAATTTTCTCTGTTTTAGATTGAGTGCAATCTTTCTACTTCTACTTTTATTGTATTCCTACCAAAAATCCTTGTCTTCTAGTGATTGGATCAATGGAGCTCATGGAGATAGAATTGCCAGGTAACCATAAGGTACACTGCCAATTCAATAATGAGGGTTGAACCTGCACTGTTGAGATAGGCCTTTTGTCCTATCTGTAAAACTGAATGTTAGCATTGGAAGAAGGGTGAGAGGTTATAAAAATATTAGTGGAATTTCCGCCGAGGATAGAAAGTAAAACACAAGTTCCAAATTTGTTGGAGTTCATTTCTTCTCTGCTTCCTTTGTTCTTTCTAAGCTTTTCCTTGTTGTGCCAAAAAGCCTCACAATGGATCCTTCACAAGATTTAGCGTCAGAAGTGGAATTCAATGGCACTGAGTCTGGATGGACCACATATATTGGATCTCCTATCTACAATGAAGAGTCCAATGGTGATGATGAGCACAGTGTAGATTTTGAAGACTATGGCAACAATTACAAGAATTCTCATAGAAGCATTTATGATGATGACAACAAAAGAGAGGACAATGATGACTTCAACAGAGATACAGATGAAGGGAGTGATGATTCCATGGCTTCTGATGCTGCTTCTGGTCCAAGTCACCTTCACCTTGTATGCATAAACAGTGAGGGAAGTCATGGTGGCTTGGATTTCACTGAGCATACAGAAAATGATAATGAGAAGATTCCCTTGACCAAGAGAGCCACCAAACAGGTAAAAAAGACAAGATATGAAGGAATTGTTGTTGAGAAAGAAGAAGCCTCACTGCTTGTGGCAGATAGTGCTGCTAGTCATGTTTAAGGAGGAGCCAGGTAAGGTATTTTTTCTGTTCATAGAGGATCAAATTAACAAGGTTCATATAATATAAAAACACTAGAGATGACTAAAAAATAAAGTGATACATCTGTTAAAGAGTTTCTAAGTTTTAACTTAAAATAAAAGGGGTAGGATGGTGTATCCTTATGCTAGGGAATATTGTTTCATTGACCAAAGTATGAATATGTGCTATTATCACTGCAATAAGTGAGAAGTTTAGCAACTCTTTTCCTTTGTATGGATTGTTACCACACTCACAATTCAGCACTCAGTTTTGCCACCTGAACTGGAAATCAAAGAGTTCCTTATACTCTCTACTATTTTAATTTCCAATGGCAAAAAACATGTTTAAATTCCAATTTTTGGCATCATTTTATATAGTCTTTTATAAATTATATGCTACTGTTTAATTGACACAAACTTCCTTAAAGAAGATGATTTTTTTGGGATAGGTACATAATAGCTGAATTTTTCATCTGGGAAATATGGAGAAGGGAGTGTACTGAAACCAAAGTTTTCTTCTACCACCAAAGGAGACTCACCCACCAATCATGCAATGTGAACTAGTGTACAAGCCAGTGAAGCTTGGAGAAGAAAATTGTAAGGCTTATGTGAAATAAAAATATAAAATATGGTAAAAATTTGCCAGATCCAAAATAGTAGTTACTAGAATCATATTGAAGTATCGAACAAAATAAGAAGAGGCAATCAAATGTTTATTTTAAAACTATACTGTAATGTAATTGTCTGGCAGGTCGTTCAAGATAGACGGCAAAAACAATGTATTTGGAAGTAGAATGGTTGTTAAATCAATGTACATTTAATGTTTTTATGGGTGCAGACTGGTCTTCTCTTCTTTCTTTACTACTATCGGATAATGATAAAAGTGTTGGAACTTTATGTCCAGAAATATGAAGTCGTATATCGATGTGAATGAATTAGGTCACAACTCATAAATACCAAAAATTGTTGGGTATAAGTAATTCTAAGCTGGTCTTAGGATTTGATTCTTGTCTTAAACATAAAATCACAAAATAGAGGTACTATTTTGTTTTTATCTTAAAGTGAAGGATTTCAACACAAGAGAAATTAGTTGAGTATCACATAAAACCTCATGAAGCGGCAATTTTTTCACTAAAAAATAAAAGATTAAAAATGTATAACGAGTTCATTGAAGAAAGTGCAACTAAAATAGAAAAAGTAATTGCTAAAAGAAAAAAACATCACTGAAAGCTACTAGAGCAAACATACATACGAAACAACAACTGCAGAGGATGGGGATAGGAAGACAGAATACGCTAACATCCGTGTATCCATACTTACATCTCCCACTACTGGGGGATAACAGTTAGTTTTGGCATGTTGGAATATTATTATCATCCAACCAAATGCTTATATTGCATTTACTGATAAAAGAGTAATTGAACAAATATTGAATAAGATACAAGATTTACAAGCAGCTAAATATAAATTAATAAATAAATATTTATTCCATAAGGATTTATTTTAGTCAATGGTACCGCATAATCTTTTAAAGGACTTTCTGAATGAGTTATTTCAAATTTATAATTTCTTTTTTTGACTAAAAATAAAAATGATAAGGCATCTGACCCTCTCGTTAAGAGAACTAGAGAAGGGATATTGACAGTATTTTTTGTCAAAGTAGATTTTGGTTCTCATGTTACTAGAAATTGTATCAATATATATTTGCTATTCCATTTTATATTATGTGATAAATTTTCTTTTAATTAAATGCAGCATGATTTTTTGTTTAAGAACGTTGCAAATATTTACTAAGAAAATTACAAATCAAAAAATTTAATATGGTTTGCTAAATTATGTACATGTATTCTATGTTTGGTAAAACTAACTTATAAGTTAGCTGAAAGCTTAAAGATATAAGTTAGGAGCTGAAAAGTTGGATGTTAACCGAAAACTTATAAGTTAAATTATTTAATTATTGAAAGTGTTTAATAAGACTAATTGATAAATGTCAAATGATGTAAAAAAATGATACTGTTAGAATATAAGCTAGTTTTATTTTTAGTAGTCTTATTCATCGGGTCTCAAGTGTTTATATTTCTTTTTTTAAAACTGTGTCATATGTTGGTCATGTTTTCTCACTCTCTTGGGTTTCTTTATTTGTTATAGTCTCCCTAGCAGCAACTATTATCCATATTGGTCTAGTGCCTTGGGTCAAGCTTTTGACCTATTTTTCAATTTTTAAACTCTAGTTATTATCTTGAGTGGTTAAGCATCATATTTAGTTTCTGCTCTTGGAGATTAAGCTTTGATGCTTTTGCCTATATGGTAGTTAAGTACTTGTCATTGATTTGCTTTTGTCTTGAGTGGTTAAGTATCATGTGTAGCTTCTACTCTTGGTAAGCTTTGTTGCTTATGCCTTTATGCTGGTTAAGCATTTGTCATAGGTCAGCTTTTTCCTTTTAGGTTAAACATGTTTGCTTTTGTCCATGGTGGTTAAGCATTGTGTCAAGCTTTTATCATGGATGGTTAAACATGTGTCATTTGTTTGCTTCTTCCTTTGAGGTGGTTAAACGTGTTTGATACTATTAAGTGCTTAAGCCTTGGGTTGTGGCTTATGCTTAATAGTTAAGCATATTCCATTTAGCTTTAGATGTTTTCAATCATTATCTATCTTTCACCAATGTATTTCTAGCATGCTTCATTGTATTTCACTGCCATTTGATACTTGTATTGTTCATCCCAAGTTGGAAGTGTTGTGTCCAACTTCCAACTTTTAGGGGGCATGTTAGAGATATGACGCAGTTGTTATCCCTTCAGTTCAATCTAGTCAAGAATTTTCTTTTGGATCAAGACATTGTATTTTACAAGCTAAAAGCATAGAAAAGATTTAGCTTGAGAGGGAGTGTGTGTTGGCTGTGTTTCCCAAACGATGACTAGCTAGTCAAAGTTTGTGGTATTCAGAGTGTCACGTGCCTTCTTTGGAGGACTCATCGGCTCTTCCTCTACTTACATTTTCATTGATGTTAGAGACATCATGGTTAGCATCATGGCTAGCATCTTTGTTGTCATTATTGGGTGGTGTAATATTTTCTTGCCATCCTTCTTGGTGGACAAAATTATTTTTTGGGGTTTTCATTATGACAAAAATTACTTATGATAGCCTTGTATACATTGATTGCATTGATATCATGGATTTCAGTTGGCTCCTTTGATCTGCAATATTAAAGTTAATTAGAAGAAGAATGTTTAGTATTTGGTGTTGTATTTTGTACATTGGAGTTCTATACCATGAAGTTGTTTTTGTTTTATAATGTTTCAATTCACTTGTTCCAAGCTTGGAGCATTTAACGTATATGTTCCAACTAGTTTTATCTTTGTTAGAGTAGTCTTGAAAGGTTTAGAAAAGGTTTTATTATGTGTATGCTGAAAAGCTTATGTAGGGGCAGGTTCCCTAGTCTAAACCTATATTTTCTTCTTTATTTTTGTATTTTTCCTTTTCGTGCTTCCTTTGTAAGCTACATGATACCTCCTCTAGATGTTTCTCATAATCTAGAGAAGGTATGGAAGTTAAAGAATGCTCTCTATATTCTCAAACAAGCTCCACGAGCTTGGTTTGAGAAGTTCTCCATTGTTATTGCATCTCTTAGCTTTCATTCTAGTGATTATGATTTTGCCTTGTTTATGAAGACCACTTTTCACTGTTGTATTATAATTTCTTTATATGTTGATGACATGATTACCACAAGGGATGATGTGGATGAGATTGTAGAGTTAAAATTGTAGTTAGCAAAATAGTTCGAGATGAAGGATTTAGGTCCTCTTCATTATTTCTTAGGGATTGAAGTTGTCTATTCTCCTAGAGGTTATCTTCTCTCTCAATCTAAGCATATTGTTAGCATTCATGATCAAGCTCATCTTTTTGATACTCGAACAACATGCAACCCTCTTGAGCTCAATGTAAAATATGTCTCCTTTGATGGTGTCCCTTTACCTAATCCCACTTGTATCATAATATGGTTGACAATTTGGTGTATCTCACTATTACTAGACCTAATATTGCTTATGTCGTGCATGTTGTCAGTCAATTTGTTGTTTCTCCTACTACATTGCATTGCGCAATTGTCCTTCACATTCTTAGATATCTTTGAGGCACTCAATTTCAAAGTCTTCTTTTCCCCTTATCTTCTTCCTTGGAGTTGTGTGCTTACTCTGATGTCGATTAGGCTGGTAACCCTATTGTTTGTAAGTCTACCTTGTGTTTTTGCATTTTCCTAGGAAACTCTCTTATCTCTTGGAAGATCAAGAAACAAGACATTGTCTCTCATTCTTCTACAAAAGTTGAATATCATATCATGGACCCATTCCTATGGACCCATTCCTTGGAGGTAGTTTGGTTGCGTTGGCTACTTTTTGACATATATGTTTTTCTCTCTGAATTCATTCATATGTACTGTGACAACAAAAGTGCCATCCAAATTGCTCATAAGTTGATCTTTCATGAGCGCACAAAGCATATTGAAATTGATTGTCATTTCACTTGTCATCATGTTCAACATGGCACCATTACTTCTTATTCATTATGTCTTTTCTCTATGTTAACATATATATATATGAGATTTGTCAATATACACACTTTTGTCCCTATGTAATGAATAAGCTTGATTATTTTTCTTCTATTCCACAAATTTAAAAAGCATTGATTGATTACTTACTACTCAAAAATCAAAAAATACTTTTCATCCTTATGTAATTTTCACCCGATTAGCACTGAAGATAAAGACACTTCAACCTACCAAAAGACTTCAAATGCAAGCCAATGGGGTTTGGCAGCTCCAAGTTCTTTTTCTCAAGGAATCATTTGTTCAGTTCTTGGAGAAAACACAAAGGCAAGGTGTGGTTGAATTAAGCCAATGTATGGTGTGATGTCAAGATTGCACCACATTGAATACTATTTACTCTTTTGTAGCTCCTTCAATCTCAAAATATTCTTTACAGATCTTTGTTCACCAAGAACCATTAAAATTTGTAGCTTGTTGGGTTTGCATCAGTTCCCCCAAAAGGTTTCTTCATATTTTAGAAATCTTTAGAAATCTCCATAAGGTCTTTGTTAAGTCAAAAGATATTTATGTCTTAAAGATGGATCAAGACTCCCAATTATTTTGATCAGATGCAAATAAATATAAATGATAAAAGTTATTTCTGATGTGCTATCAGATCATGGTTTGTATATCTGATAGGGGATTAGACGCTAACAGGGGAGCAAGAGAGATTTTCCATAGTGACAACGACAGACAAGAGACATTGACATTGCAAGGATTAGTGAGAGGCAAGGACGAGAGAGGCAATGAGAGGTGGTGGCCACGAGAGATTCACATGATTTGATGTGCTATCAGATCATGGTCTATATAATCATAATAATGTTGTAAGTGATCCAGTAATATGTGAGTGACTCACATCCATATGATCAATATGAAGCAAGATATATAGAAAAAAAAAACATGATCAAACATTTCTTTTTCATTTTTTATCTATATGTATTAATATTAAAAATAATAAATTAAATATTATATAAATAATCAATAATAATAATTTAAATATATAGAATTACAAATGTTGATCTAGTTTAAAATTATATAGGCTGAAAAAGTGATTTTCGATTCACAAGATATGTTATGGAGAATGCAATATTCCTTCAGAGCATAAAATCTACAATAACAATTATGTAAATGCACACTAAAAGCTCAAAATGATAGAAAATGTGTCCTTGTGCACAAGGAATCGACAAATTGTAAAGTGTCATTTAAATAGTTGAGATTTGAGCTGGTTGCAAATAGTCCTTTGATGTCCATATTTCCATAAATAACTTAAAATGATGACTAGTGTCTTATTGTTTGTCATCTTAGAAATTATTTTCTATTGGAATTTGGTTGTCAATAAGGGTGGTGGATTTGTCCTCCGGATGGATCTAGAAGATCTAAGTGGATTCTACGATATATATGAAGGAGTTCATGGTGGGTTTCATGAGAGAGGTCACAAAGATCTTTTAGGTCCCCAAGTCTCGAGTTCCTCTGGGTTTTAGATCTAGAAAGTGAAGTTGAGTTTCTTGGTCATTGCTTACGAGATTATCTAAGTGCTTTTAGGCAGGAAAATCCTTTGGGTGCATTTAGTTATGCGTCTTATGTGTTTACCAACTGACAGATCTAACATAAGGGTCAGACCTCACATGAGAAGCATTTTGGCAATGCCCAGGGTTATAGAAAGGAATCACGTGTCTTTAAGGCATCATACCTAAGACATATGAGAATACTATATTTGTACATAAAAAGATTTGTCACTTGTGTTTTGTGCAAACAATTTTACAGAGTATTAAGTCTTACATAAAATTGAATTCAACCGCATACCAAGTAGGCAACGAACATTTGTGATTTTGTGCAAGTAGCACACCTACATGATATTGCTTGTGTTTGTTGGGTTGTGGCATCAGTTTGTCCCGTGGCGGAGGCTAGGTGGGTCAAGTTACAATCAACTCGTGGTGCTTAGTCTGTTACGCTCTTAAGTATAAAGAGTTGTACACTAACTATTAGTTATAATTTTTGGCCTACTGATAAACACTCGATCCAACAACTTGGTTGGTTGTCATTAACAACTACATCAAAATGGTTCTGTCAAAGTTAAATAAGGGCAATGGTTGTTCAACACAATGGTAAAATGTTTTTATGGGAAAAACTTGAAGTGATAAATTTGTTCTTGTTCACAAGGTGATATGCAATTTGTAACTTTGATAGTTACGATTCAAGATAATGCAAATAGTTTTTTGTTGTCTTTCTTTTATTTAATTACTGTCAGGATGTGAACTTGCCCAATTCATCAACTTAATCTACTTCTTTGTTTAATGATGAGTATGTATATGATGCATTGCATTATGTGCATCATTTATAAATTTTTTTATGAACATGAAAAACCATTAGGATGGGTGTAAGTTATGAAGTGGTGTTTGTAAATTGTAATGTTTGTCATGGTTCATTTTTTTTTTCTCTTTGACTAAGTTTGCTCACATGTCCAAAAGATTAAATGTGTGCTTGTTTGGTCAAGTGATCCAGTTTTGTCTCGAGACCCAACTAACCACATTATCCACAGGCTTTCGCACAGCCACATATCACAACAACAAAAAAACCACACACAATACATCTTCATTCTTCATTTCACTTGTGTTGTGCCTCCATGTCATTCCACACAATCCAAAAAAATAAAATTATCACTATTATTATTTTACGAAATTAAAAACACCCATTTTCTTCTTCTTTCGATAATAAAAATGCTCTTACGTGGCGCCATCTCCACCCCTCTCCCGCCCTCCCTCCGTCTCCGCGTATCACCCGCCGCGCGCAGAACCGTCGCCGTCGCGTCCTCCTCCAGCGGCTGTGGCGGTGATTACCCGCTGTCGGTCTCCGACGCGGCGCTGGAGTCGCGCGGCTTCTCGCTTCGGCGCGGCGCGGAGGGGCTGGACCTGGAGCTGCTGAACTCCGTGTTCGCGGCGGTGGGGTTCCCGCGGCGGGACCCGGAGAAGATCCGTGTGGCGCTGGAGCACACGGAGGCGGTGCTGTGGGTGGAGCACCGCAAGACGCAGCGGCCGGTGGCGTTCGCAAGGGCCACCGGCGACGGCGTCTTCAACGCCATCATATGGGACGTCGTGGTGGACCCCTCCTTCCAGGGGATCGGGCTTGGGAAGGCCGTTATCGAGAGGCTGCTCAGGGAGCTTCGGGGAAAGGGAATTTCCAATATTGCCCTCTATTCGGAACCTCGCGTTTTGGGGTTTTATCGTCCTTTGGGATTTGTTGCTGACCCGGATGGGATCAGGGGAATGGTGTACTCCAGGAAACAAAAGAAAAAATAGGATAACTGTTCATTTTCTTTCTCTATTTTGTTGTTGTTGATTTTTTTAATTATTTATTGATTATATAAAAGTAGAGTACCAAGTTTAATTTTCATGCATTATATTAACTGACACACAAGGCTATTGTTGTAGTTTAATTATTGATCTTGGGTTTGAAATAAGAATATGCATGCAATTTATGTTAAATATTTAGACAAAGAACACAAATGTCTCTATAGAAGATACTTTTGGTTGGAAAAAGAAATTCATATATTAGGTAAAAAGAACTTACTTCATCAATTAATTAAAAATTATGTGAAATATGATTTTCAAATTATTATTATAAAAATTAGTAAATTTATTCTATATTATTGTTTGTGATTGGATATCTTTTATAATATTAGTGTATTTACAATAAATTATATTTTTTAAGTGTATAAATAATTTGATTTTTTGGATTATTATGTAAATGATAAAAAAAAAGTAAACACCCATTTCGATTATGGAAAAGGTTTGGAGTTATGGCATTGTCATCACATTTGCGGCTAGATTGGTTGAGAGTCTAAAAGTGTCATGAGAGTTATATCAATTGACAAAGACGTCACTATATATATAATATATCAATTGACAATTATCAATATTATAGTGCAAAAGTCTTCACAAACTTATGATGTGGGAAATTTTCATCGTGCAAGAAAGAAGAGGTCTCTTTTTTAACATCATGCACGAGATTGGTGAAGATTGAGAAATAAAAGTTTCCTTTAATAGTTAGAGACTTAGAGTTAGGCAGTTGCCAAGTAACAAGAGAAACATAATTTGAATGCTTCTCTTTTGGAGGTAGGCTTGGAAATCTTCCTTTTCTATGGATTTCTACAAGGGAGAACATTGTTTAGAGATTTCTTTCTAGGAGGAGTGGGTGGCAGTAAGTGTAGTCATTTTATACATTTTAAGATAATGTGGATAATAAGATGATTTTTTTATACACATTTTTTATTGGACACGATTTTATTTTAATGGGATAAAATTATTATGAATCATAAAACTCTTCTTTCAAATATTTAACATAATTACATTTATATTATATATATAAGACTCAAGCATAAAATTTCTAAATAAGTTAAAACAATAACATAAATTGATTTTCACGTGATGATAGGTAACAAGTTAATTAAGGTGGTCAAGTGCAAGGAACACAATAAAAATATGTAGTTAATAAGATTAATAAAAATATGTAGTTAATAAGATCCAAGTGTGTGGAATTAGTATTTTTTTAAAAAAAATCTTAAATTAATAGATTTTTAATAAAAATATGATATTTTCTATGGTTGCTCTTTATTATAAGATTCAATTAATTAATTAAAATTTTTAATTAAAAACATCAAATTTATTATAAATTAATATTTTTTTCAAAACTATTCCGATAACACAAAACTGACAAACATTATCTGATTATCTGTGACTAAACCAAGTTCCGATAACAATGTACATATGGATAGCTCCTACGTGTCTTATTTGATATGCACTAGTTTTACGGTTTTACCACATCAGAGTTTTACACGAACTGTCACTTTCAAAATCTTTTGCTTAATCTTGGGTCAATTCTTCCAATCCAACCAACTCCCTCACAAATTTTAACAGTGTGCTTGAATCTGCGTTCTTTTTAACGCAACGCAAAAGCAATTCCCCCGCTGCTTTGTAATTTTGGCATCTGAAAGTGTATTTTTCCCATTCAACATGATTCTAACGCATTCCCAAACACATTGTAAGTTTAAAACCTTATTATCCTATCCATCAATCTTTAAATGACTGTTATCAACACCAAAACAATATATAAAAACTGTTTTAAAACTATTTATGATTATATAACCAAATTATAGTTACCATTTTTAAATAGATAGACGTTTTAAGATCGTTATTCTTCACACCATTGCTTCTCACCATATTCACATTTGTCATTTACTCCTTACAAAATGTTCGTGCTAATTATAAGTCCATACACAGTTATCTAAAATCCACCTTGGTGTCTAATACTACATAGAAGATTTTATGAATGAAATGTCATGTAAGAGTCTCTCCTTCTGTCATTTCTTTTAACCTTTTATTCCATGAGCTGAAAAACTATTATCTAAGTTTTTTTTTAATTTACTAACATGACATCCAAGCCTTTGAAAGTTACACACAAAAGTCTTGTGAACAAAAAATTATTAGGCAGTCTTGGACTTCCATCTGCCTTTGATCCTATCCAATTTTGTGACATTTATTTAAATATTTTCATTTTAAGAGAAAACTATTAACGACACTTGAATTCAAATCATGTATAAATTGATCTGGATCATGAACCAAGTGGTGGTACAAAACCACCTAATGATTTCTCCATATGAACAGAGGTGTTAAGGTAACCAAATTATGTCTGTTAGGATTTGTAAATGCATGATTCACTAGAGAAATATTCAAACTGAAATATGTTACAAGTGTATTATAAAATGGTGTTTCTTGGTGTAGCATAGTTGATGAATTTTACTTTTGTTTTCGAAGCCTTGTTTCCATCTCCATTTTCCTTCCAAGTTTGCATCAATGATATAATCGAATGTTTCTTGTGCTGCAAGTGGCAATCCAAAAAATTTTACTTGCATTTTGAATAGGCCAAACTATCAAAGAATTAGTATATTACTTGAAGGCCTGGGTTTCCTGTAAGTTGTAATGTTGATCAGTAATGATGATATAATTGGTTCTAAAGGTTCTGATAAAAATTAGAATTGTAGATCTCATTTTTGGAACTGCTACATTCATAATTTGACAGAAATTAGAGTTAGAATGTCCTAATTATTTTTGTCTATTTGCTTACTGCAAGCACCTAGTCACTGAATCAATTAAAACTAACTCAAGGTTTTGTAATCTCTTGAAATAATGTGTTATTTATGTTTCAAATTGTCTTCGTTGTAAAATACGGCCACTGAAGAGACGAAGAACATTGTTGTTGGACTTGATTATGCTATGGTCAAACATGAAGGTATAATAGGGAAATACAGAAATATAAATGAATGAAATGTCATGAAATAGAATAGTATATGAGCAAGAGATATAGATATCGAAGACAATTTTATTAAGCTCGTAGACGTCATTTAACTTATTCATTTACTCTTGCTATATGGTCATCTTATTCATTGGCAGTGCATACTCAATAAATTTCATAAAATTACATTATTCACCCAAACATCATGTAGGTATAAATCTTGTTAAATATAATTCTTGTTTCATTTTACATGTAGAGTGGTATAGGAAAAAAAAAAACTACGTACCTCAATGTCTGGAGGAATGGATATTGTACGCAACCTTACCCTTACATATGCAAAGAGACTGTTTCCTAATTAGAATTTATGACCAACAAGTCACAAAAACACAACTTTACCGATGTGCCTGCAATTTTTTTGTTACCTTGGATTTGCATCTCCCAAAATGATATGAAAAATATACAGGAAAAAACAAGGGTGGTTGAAATTATATTTTATCATTCTTTAACAAGGTACAAAGCTTTTCCAAAGGAGAATATTCAAAGTAAGTAAAAAGACAAGATAGTAATATTGTTTAAAGAGTTTGAAAGCAAAGCAATCGTCTAAAGTTTCAAAAGCATCTATGAATTAGTTTACAAATTAAAATGAAACTAAATTGTGAACTTTTAAATGGAAGTTTTTCACAAGTCTTTCCCTTTGTTAAAAAAGAAAAGGCTAAGAGAGATGAACAAGAGAAAGAAAAAATTGTCTAAGTATGATTTTTTGATGAGATATTTCAAGATGTAATGCTTCAAACATTTTTCATTCAATCAAGTGTGATATCTTTGTCAAAAACTTCAGAATATCCTTAATTATTATGAACACTGTCTGACTCTGCACACTTAAAAATGTTGTCAGCGAGTTCATTCCATCTTTAAAATTACATAATTATCAAAAACTTTAGAACACATAAACATTAGAGGTCCATAGTTCCAACATGGTGAAACTCAAAATTCTCTGCCCTACTTCTAAACTAAATATATCATAAATTTGTTTTGAGTTTGTGCCAGCAGCAGTAGTTCATATAGCCCAGAGTTTCCTCCTATTAGTTCATAGGGTTAGGTAGAACTTGTGATAATAAGGCTGTTTTCTAATCTGCCACCACGGGTAAAAAGAATTTCCATAACAAAAACTGAAAAATGAACTTAAAATTGGGACAATAAGAGATAAACTAAGTCTGAAATCCTAAAGTGCAGAATAACAAATATTGAACAATCATAAATGGCAATATTCCATGAATACACAAATCAGTGTTGAGAGACAATGAAGGCAAAATCCTAATTAGCAACAAATTCCTAATCTAGTAGTTAAGCTTACAGCGCCATAATCACAATCTAGGATACAAAAGCATTCTTATTCCACACAGGAATAAATAAAAGGACAAAACTTAAAACAAATTCCTCGTATGTTTTCATTGTTGTTCTTTGATCAGATTATAGCTTCACCTTATAAACCTATACTAACCTTTAATTTAAACATTTGTTACACGAATTATCGAGGAAAAAACCCTAATTCTAATCGGAGAACAACGTCAAGAGGTAAGTTTTTTACCTAAAGTAATAAACACAATAGATTCTAACCAAACTCAACAAGGAAACGAATAAGAACAAACCAAGGTTTTATCTTTAAGTTGCTATCCGGTCGCGATTTTGTTGCAATGCTGGATGTTCTGAGGGAAATTGCAGACAATTGCGACCACATTGATTCTGCATCCAAAATTTCGGTCCCACAACATTTTTTAAATCCTAAAATATTTTGATCAAGTGTATTCAATTCTTACGAATAAGAAAACATAAAAAAATAGTCTACTTTAATACTCAAAATTAAACCCACTACTAAGGTCAGCCTAATGGTTGAAGATTTTGAATAGTTTGCACAAGGTCCTAGTTTCTAACCTTGACGTCATTGTAACAAAAAAAAACACACACACACACACACAAAATCGAAAAATTGAAAGTCAAGATCGAACCATTGACTTGAGGATTCAGCACTCAGGAGACGACATCCTTGGCGTTGTTGAAGAACGCTGTGGCGCAGAGAATGGAAGCAATGAGGGTAATGAAGGTCAAACCCATGATTAAAGAAACCCCGGCAACGAGGAAGTCCAATAGTCCCAATCCCAGCATCACCAAAATGGCCATGTTCTTTGTTCAGGTGAGATTAGGAGGGAGAGGACCAAGCAAGAATGTAAGAATCAGAAGAGAACGTGGATGTCTCTGAACGGAGGTGACAGAATCGAAACAGAGGAAACGCGAGCAGACAGAGACATCGGAGTTTATCGATTGTGTTTTGTCGGTCCACCCTCGTGGACCTCGTCCCAATGAGTGAATGTGAATTCACGTGTGAAAATTAGTAAATGAATAAAATAAAAGGCCTTCATTCTAAATTTCATTATTCAATTTTTATTATTTTAAAAATTTTATTATCCAAGAATTATTTTTGTCAATTTTATTACTCAAAATTTAATTTTTATATATTTTACTATTGTTGACGATTTTTTTTTTACAAAATTAGGTGGTTTTATATAATTATATATCAAACTAAATAATTTCAAAAATTATTGATTAAAGACAGATAATCTTAACTTTAAATATCAATTATAATTATAACAAATGTAAAAAAGTAACCTTTTAGGTAGATTATAACCATAATTAATGTAGAAAGTCACTTTTCTACATTAATTATAACTACAATTAATGTACAACAATCTAAAAAGTAATTTTTTACATCATTTTGTTACCAACACGATAATAAAATACACAAAACTCAATTTTAGATAGTAAAATTTGCGGAATATTTAAAGTTGAATGGCAAAATTAGTGGAAAAATACTTTAGTTATAAAATCCATTAAACTATAAAAGTTAGATAATAAAATTTGTAAAAATAAAACTCAAGCAGTAAAATTTTCAAAATAATGAATGTTTGGTAGTAAAATTTGCAATTAAGCCTAAAATAAGAAAATATTAATTTCATTAATACCTTACAATTAAACCAATGATGTGTTCACAAACTGAATTAGATCATGTATGATCAAACTCATGATCTAATCTAATCAAATTTGAATGAGCTTATATTGAATTTATTTTATTAAAAAAATTGAAAACTCTCAATCCAAACCAACCCATTGAATTGGATTAGGTTAAATCAACAAGTCATAACATTAAATTTATTTATTATTTTTTATAAGTTAAAATTTCATTAAAATACACTTAAATTCAACACAAAACTAGTATTGTACAACATAATATATGTATACATCATTTACTCAAAATTATAAGCTAATATTAAAAATAAAACAAAAGCAAATACACAAAACTTCTGATATAGTCTGAATGTGTGTGTCTCACACTCAATTAGATTCATTTTAATTGCTAATTGCAATATTCATTTTAAAGCTTTCAATCTTTTATCAAATCATCAAACTCCATTGATTTTTTTAATTTAAAAATTATAAGAAAAATAATAATAATTTAATACTATTAAACAACGAGTTCACATGTTAGATGATCGAATCAATAAGTTTAATAATCAAAATTCATGATCCAACCCAAAAGTTAACGAGTTGAATGGATTGGTTCAAATCTCATCCAAACATTCTAAATACTCTACTCAATTGTTTGGATCAATCCCCTTACACAAATAACAAAATTAATATTTCATCTTCTTTTTTCTTAATTTTATTACTTTGGACTTCAGTTTTGATTTTTTCAATTTATAAAAACTAATAATAAATAATAGTATTAAATAAATTTATTAAAAAAAGTTCTATTAAATAAATTATTAGAATATTGTTTAATTTTGCTTTTAGATTTTTTATTATCATATTATTGTTATAAAATATTTATTATTTTTTTGATAATTAATCTCCATAAAAAAACTTGATTGATTATATTTAATGAAATTTACCCTTCCAATAAGTTTTTTTCATCTATAAAACTCAAATCTAAAATCTTTATTAAAAAAGATCAAATCTCATTTAAAATTATCAAATCTAATACCATTCTCTTGGTTTTGCTTTTAGATTTGAAGGCGAACGATTTTAAGTGCAAGTTTTCTTTCTCTCACATAAGACTTTTTATGAGGCGTATTCCGTAAGAATTTTTAACGTGACTAAACAAAATTTAATTTCAGAAATTTATTTAGCATATTTCTAATTTTAGAGACTAGTACAATATCCAATAATTAGAGGAACTAAAATAGGAATTTAATTTTTAAAAAAAATACTATCTTTAGTCCCATGTAAAAAAATAATTACTTAATTCATTAAGATCAATAAAAATGGTAAAATTAATTAGTTTGAAATTTTAATATTATTTAAAGACTATCCATGATATTAAATAATTTAATATATGATTATTTTTCAACCATTTTGTTGAAAGTTCAACAAATACAATCACTTTCATGAGAAAAAAAAGAATAATCATTAATAAATTTCATAATTAATTAGGAATAATAAAGAAGTTTAGCAATAGAATAGTTTTATATTTCTTATAATCAAAACTAAGAAAATGTTACCTTTGTTTCTTATATATTAAATGGGAAATCTGAAATATTAATGCACTCTAGAGACTTTAACATTGTCAACAACATATTTATAAACCAACATTATTCTTATTTTTTTACTGCAACCAACATTGAACTTACTTTTTTACTGAAACCAACATTTATCTTTTGAACCCATCAGCGGGCAACTGGTAGAAATTGTTCCAGAAGTTAAAGAAGCATTGCATCAAAATGCATCATTGGATGAAGAAATACCTAATTGTTGAAGACCGGAAATGTAATAGATTTATATAAACGGATATGATTCATAAATCCTTTAAATTGCTTTATATGTAATATTCTATAACATAAACGACAAGTTTTATATTCCCTCCAACAACTACAAGATTTTTTTAACATCCACCATTCCACCATCAGAATTCAACACTGGTTACCAATAAAAAAATGAATTGGACTCTGTAATCACTGAATGAAGCAAAATTTTCCTTCTGCTGATAGTGTCCTTCACATAGTCAAATCCAATTTAATTTTGATTAACTTCATTAATGGTTCTTAGGATAGATCAATGCTACCATCTGTACAAAGTATATATGTGGATTTCTAGTGCTGCTTGATTGATCACACTGAACCCTTGAACCTTAAGCAAAAGCAGGATTCTAAAAGCTGAATTGAATTGAACTGTACAACTTTCTCTTTTTAAAATCCCATGGGTCCTAAACCTGAGTAACCAAATTTCAACATTGTCATTCCGAAAAGGCAAAAACATATAGTGTGTGTTTGGTTTCACCGTTTGAAGATTTGATTGTAGGTTTAGAATTGATTTCAGATCAATTTTTATATGTTTGATTAAAATTGATTCTAGGTACATAATTAATTCTAAGTTAAACTAATTTTAAATAACTTTTACGTTGTATAAGAAAATTTATACTAAATTTTACACCTAACTAGATTCTATAACGAAAACATCCAAACCTAAATTATATTACTTTAAAATCAATTTTATCAAAACTTATCCAAACACACATAGCACGAGAGCAACGAAACACAATCAAATGAAAGAGTTAACCTTTTGCCTAGAAAGATTTCATTAACTGGGGTAGCCATGGGCATGGGCATGGGCTTTCTTCGTGGTATGGACATTGGCTCTAATTCATTACCTGAGGTGGGCATGGGCATGGGCTTTCTTCGTGGCATTGGTATTGGCTATAATTCCTTGCGCTCAACGACAACCGCATTAGATGTTAGAAATGCCTTGGCCACAGAAGCTGAATGCTCTATACAACACCTAACTACCTGCAGCAATTTTTCAAGATAATAGAATTGGTCATCTTGTGCAAAATTGGCATGTGCTCCTTCATGTTTTATTATACCAATTCGCATTCCTGATTTTGTTCCCTTCTATGTTTTATTGGTTAAATTATTCACTTGGTCCCCTATAGTTGTTCTCATTTTAAGTTTTAGTTCTAATACAATAAAATTGTAAGTTTTAGTAGTTCCTAAACATGCATAAAAATTAAGTTTTGGTTCTTGGTGCTAACACCAGAACAAAAAAAGTTCTGACATTGTAAAACTGCTTTAGGATGGTGAGCCCTGACACACTTGTAAAGTTGTGTCTTGGTGACTTGTTGGTCATGAGTTCAAATATGTAAACAACCTCTTTGTATATGCAAGGATAAGGTTGCGTACAATACCCATCCCCCTTACCTGCGCATAGTAGAGTCTTCAGGCAATGGAGTATGTAGGTTTTTAGTTTTTTTGTAAAACTGCTTTAGAATTTTTTTATTGGTGTTAAACAACAATATCAAAGCAACCTTGTCATACTAGGTGAGGTCGACTACATGCATCACACGTCGCCATTCGGTATTATGATGGTGTTAACCTTTTTCATGAAAACAATGACACTATCATGTACAATTATCAACTAAAAGGACAAAAAATATTATTATATATATATAGCCATATTTAGACTTTAGAGTTTCTCATATTTATAAAGAGGACAATACTTGTGCAGATAGAATTGCCAATATTGATCTAGATGTTGAAGAGTTTTGGTGTGGGATACTATTCCTCACTCTGTTAGTAAGGAATTTGATAGAAATAGGTTAGATCTTCTTAACTATAAAATTAGATAATTTCTGTTTGCATGGGTTTGGTTTTTTGTCTCCTCATGCTTTTTGTTCATTTCCTTTTATTGATTAATGATATTTGGGGGTACAGTTATGGTTGGTGGGAGGGGGGTGCCAATGCCCTCTCCCATTAGTCTTTGTGCCTCCTCTTTTTGCAAAAAAAAAGAGTTGCTACATTGAAAAGGACAATGCTTACTGTTCTTTAGGTTTGTTTTATGTTATTCTCCAATCGTAATTGAAGTTTCACTTTGATAATATATTGTGACCTTTAACGTAAATCTTTATTAAGTGAATTATTAAGGTGGTGCTCCAATTATGCTAGGAGAACAACAACAATAACACTTACGAAACTGTATCCAAGTTTTATCCAATTGAAAATGATAAGATCTAAGGCTTGAATAAATCAACAGCATCAGATATTTATTTTGGCATACAGATTTTAGATATTTAGTAATATCATATCAGTAAATGCTCACAGTGAATAACTTCTTTGAGAAAATTTACTTATTGTTTTCCCTTATGTAAAAGGCATTCAAATGGCCATACCTTTGTTGGATCCATGATCCCAGCCTTCATTAGATCCTCATAACTGTCTCTAGCAGCATGTAACCAAAATTCATGTTGTCGTCTGATAAAACCTGCATGAGATAAGGGGCCTCAAGCATGTATTTTAATTCAATATTTGTTGTTGAGTTGAATTAACTAAACTCTGCACAAGATCCAAATATCTAACTGGTGATCAATCTCTTAGAAAAACAGTTTCTCAACAGGATAAGGACCTTATTTATGATGACATTGCTGTTTACACCAGCATTCTTCGCTATCATTCTTGTAGGATAGCTCAATGCTCTCCTGAAGATTTCAGCTCCAATCTACAGATAATATTACAGATAAAATTTTCATATCTTGAACAGTCAATGAAAAGGCACAGTGCAAAATGAATGCTTGCAATAGATTGTAAAATCACTAAATAAGACCTTAGTTATAATTATAAACTTCGAACATGATGAAGGAAAACTTAGTAGTATGGAACAGATAATTACCTGTTGTTCTTCATTGTCCAGTAGTTTTTTTATGCCATCCACCTTTTGGGATGGTCTTAAAAGGCTACAGCCACCACCAATACTACACCTTCCTCGATTGCAGCCTGCCATGTTCTAAGAAGCTTAGCCATATCAATTACTGCTTATCATCTTGTTAGAGCAAAGAAAAAGAAATACCTTGGTTGCATTTAGAGCATCTTCTATTCTTAACTGTTCATCCTTCAACTCTACTTGTGTCTGTGCTCCTACCTATGATTTAGATTTCATTGCTGAAAGGTAAATGAACTATCTTAAATGGAAACAAAATTATTAACTTCCAGATCGTCACAAAACAAAATAAAATGAAATTCACAGTACCTGAAGAATGGCAATGCCCCCAGATAACCTTGCTATCCTTTCATTCAATATCTTCTTTAGGAAATTTTCTACAGTATTCTGAAAAACATGCAATAGATGTGTAGGTAATCCCAGGATATGTTAACCATGCATCAAAACTTAAAACTGGTCAAGTGTGAGAAGTGATGATTTTCAAAGTTCTGTATTCACCTCAACAAGCCTCCTAAGTTGATGAACCCTCTTCCTAACAGCTTCTCGAGTACTCCCATCAGTAACTATTAAGGTAGAATTCTTTGTTATGACAACCTTAGTAGAAGAACCCAGATCATTCTTGTGAGCCTTTTCTAGGGTGAAACCCATATCTTCTCTGATTACAGTACCTGAAAAACATATGAAATGCAAAGAATGCAAGGTGTAAAGATTAGTAGAGAATGAACTAAAACTTAAAGAATATATATATATATATATATATATATATATATATATATAAAAATTACTGATGCTTCTTCCACTCAGCATTTTAACATGTTGAAGCAAATGGAAGTTAATGTTTCAGTTCAGTTATATTTTTTTTCTTTGTCAAGTTGTTGAGGATAAACATATGCATCAATTAATTTGACTTAAAACATATTCTTAGCAACTTCTGTCATTCATTCCTGAATCCTGATAGAAGTTTTTTTTTATAGTTGAATTAACATATCATCAGCAACAAATATATTTAAGCTTCTAAATTTGAGTGTTTGATCTTCTACCTCCAGTCAAGATGGCAATATCTTCCAAGTAATGTGTCTTGCGTTCACCGAAGGCAGGAGCCTTAATAGCAGCTACCTTAAGAGCACCCCGAAGTTTATTTTTGATGACTGGAGCTATAGCTTCTTGCTCAATGCCTTCTGCAACTATCAAAACTGGATAGTTTTCTTTTGCAGAATTGTTCAATATGTTGATCAATTCCTTTGTTTTTGTGATTTTTGTTGCGATTTCGGCAAATATACCGTTCGTTTCAAGTAATAAAGTGATAAAGTGAGATATCGTTCCCACGAGGATTAGTACACCAATTGTATTATAACTTATGTCTAAAAGTTGGACAAATAAATGTTTGGTAAAAGTGTGATTTGTGTGTTTGAATGAGTAAAAGTAAAGACAAGAATTAAAACATGACTATTGATTATAAACAATAAAACTAAGTTTATGACAATATGAGGAAAAGAGTAGTCAGGGCACCCACACTCGATGATTCCTACCAATGAATTCGTATTGCTTACTATATTTGATTATCCAAGTTACTCAACGATTGTGTTTCATCAACAGATTAGTTACTCTCTAATTCCTTAGTGAAAAATAACTCTTTAACCCACTTAAAATTCCTAATCCCTTAGCAACTTTCCTAGGGTTAAGCATTAAGTAAACACTTTGAATAAGCTACAAACATACATTCCTATTCCTAGGTAATGTAAAGCAAGTTACTTCACTTAATTCCAAGACTAGAATCCTAATATTCCTATTGTGAACCCTAGCTCTTAACCCCTCATTAGAATGATCAAATCTAATAAAGAGATATAATTCATTCAAGCAAAATGAAGTAAAATAACTTTTGATAAAAGAATAATAGCATTCAATACATTCCAATGGAAGTTTACATCAAGTGTATTGCCCTAGCTACAAATGTAAACTAGCCAAACCTAATCATGGTTGGCAATGATGTAACAAAAAGAAGCATGCTCAGCTGAGTACAAGGAAGAAGAAGGAGGAGAAGAGAAGAAGCTCCACTTGGTCCTTCAACTCCCAAACCCTAGCTAAGCTCACGCTGATGGCGTGAGTTGGCAGTGAAATTTGCTTTGAATTGTTGCATTTGGCGTTGGTAGCGTGACCTTGGCGCCACAGCTTTGCTCAAATAAGCTTGTTTTGTTGTATTCCTGCTATAAAGTTGCCCAAATTAGCTGAGAACATGGTAGCAAGGGAATAATCATAGTTTATAACATTTATAGACCATAATCGATGAATTATGATTGATTCCTTGCTCCTATTAACTTGGAAAGCACTATATGCTATGAACATATCAATTTTCTTGTCAACCAAAAGCAACTGCAGCCAAAGAATTATGCACCATCTAATTATTTAATAGAACTTAGTTAAGGCTTTTATATACCCGATTCCCTTTGATAAAGAGCTTAATTAAGTGTTTATCTCATAAGGCCTTGTTTGGACAAACTTCTCCATAAATACTTATATGAGAAGAAAATAAGAATGTAAAATGAACTGAACTTCATAAGCTAAAATCAACTTATCACATCAACTTTTAGAGAAGTTAAAGGAGAGGGCTTCTATTTAAGTTAAAGTGCATAAATCGATTTTAACTTTTGAGAGAAGCTCAATTCATTTTACTTTCTTATCCTCTTCTCCTGGAACTGCTTGCAGAACAATTATCCACACAGCACCTACGTTTATCACATTAGAGCTGATATCATAAGCTTGTTGAATTGAGCTTAACAACTTAAACAAAGGGTCATAACCTTAAGCACTTTTATAAACTCAAATAAATTCTGTACAAGTTCTTCCAAAGTCCAAATGCCCCAGCTTGTCTTACCTTGCAGTTGTGGAGTTCAACTGTCATCTTTCTTCTATTGTTGACAAAGTATGGTGACAGATATCCGCGATTGAATTGCATTCCTTCCACAATCTCTAGACAATTCTCAGTACTCCTTCCGGTTTCAATTGTCACTACTCCCATTCTGCCTACTTTATGCAGAGCCTCAGAGATCATGTTTCCAACTGAATAATCATTCCCAGCACTGACTGCAGCAACATCTGCAAGTTCATGATCCTCAACCTACAAGTGCAGCCAATGTTGTTGTATTCAGCCAGACTTTCCAACTATAGGCAACGATTGGCAGGCAGAAAAAAAGCACAATTAAATCAAGATCTGCAGCAATTTTCATTTTGATTCTCAAAATTTTCAATCATCCAGGTGTTCGAAAAAACAAAATAATAATGAGTAGAACTTACTTCTCTTGACATCAATCTGAGTTCAGAAACAAGTGCTGCTGCTGTCTTCTCAATCCCACGAGCAATTTGAACAGGATTCATTCCAGCTGCAATAACCTACAATGGAAAAAGAAAGGTGAGGATAAGAGTGCAAATTTAAGAAACCCCTTTTAAAGTCACTGACACGGTGACAAAAACATAAACTGAAAGCTGATGTTTTTTTCCAATCTTCATTTACAAATTTGAAATACATACATAGGATTTTTTAATATAGTTATGCATGTCAATTTATCATATAAACCTTCATATATGCTAACATCTATATTATCTAATCATTTTGTTCTGATTGATGTAATAGGATACTCATGTTCAGCTTGTTATGTTTACCTTTGTCCCCTCTCTGATTAAGCCATGAGCAAGAACAACAGATGTAGTTGAGCCATCACCAGCTTGGTCATTCGTTTTAGCACCAGCTTGTCTCACCAATTTAACTCCAACATTTTCCAACGGATCCTCCAATTCAATCTGATATAACGTTAGGGAAACTAAGTTCATATAAAAGGCACAAAACCATGTTGTTATTAGACGTGATCATAGAGAAGTTCATTAAACTACACAAACAACAAGGCAAGTGTCTCACTATTGAGAAAACACCTCCAAATTTGAAAATAAAAGAAAGCAAGGCCATGTTTGATTCTCTTCTTACTTTTTCGTTTTAAAAACTGTTTTCTAAAACAAATTCACACTACTCAGCAATCAATTTCTCAACCAACATCTATCATGCTATGAAAATTATTTTCAAAATAAGCGCTTTAAGAACCAAACTACTGAAACAGCTGGGAAATTTTTTCTGTTTTCTTATTCTCTTCTTGTGTTTTCTTCAAATGCTTTTGTTCAAGCTCTTAGGGAATGACTGATCAACAATATCATCTTCTAGGAAACACCTTTTATCGATATAGAAAATACATAACTATTCTTTCAAAACAGTAATCAAACAAGGCACAAATTTGTCAGTTGTCACTAATCCATAAACTTAAAATTAATAACACATCACGAAAAAAAGAACATCAATAAAAGGTAAGAACCAAATGGTTAATGATGAATGAACAGAAAGAAAAAACACCTCCTTGAGAACAGTTTCTCCATCATTTACTATCATGGGTGGTCCATACTTATTTGGCAGCACAACATTTCTCCCCTTTGGACCCAATGTCACACGAAGCAGCTCAGCTACCATGTCCACTCCTGCCTGCACCACCATGTTGAGAATAATATGCCTGATATCTTTAGTTAAATTAACAATTAACATCTATTAATGAAAAAATATTTGATTTTTGGGTTTGTTTTCTAATAATTTTTTGTTTTGCATTGAGTCTCTTATAAAATAATAATTTTGTTTTAGATCTTTGAAAATTATGTTTAGTCCCTAGCTAATAAATTAGAAAATTGTGTGTTTGTTCTCTTATAATTTTTTTTTCATTTATAATTAGTAGAGACTAAAATAAAATTCATTAATTTATCAATGAGTAAATACAAAATTAACCAATTTATCATAGATTACAATAAGATATCAAGGATAAAAAATAAAATTATTATTTTATTAGAGACTGAACTCAAAACAAATATTTATTAGGAAACAAACATAAAAATTAAGTATTTAATAAGAATAAAAAAAATTTAAAAATATAATAAAATTTTATCTTATGTTGAAAACAGTGCAAAGGAAATTTAATAAATACTTTAAGAACAAAAATAGAATAAATATAAAAAAAATTGAAGCTACAAACCATCGTTTTAATAACCGCGACTTGATATTGGTGGATCAGTCTTGAGAATCTATAAAGGGTGAATAAATTATTGATAGATTTTTTTAATTTTAAATTTCTTTCACACCCTTAATAAAAGATTTCACTAATATATCACTTAAAGATGATAAGTAGAAAAAAACAGTTTCAAAATTCAATTATTCAAGACAAAGAATTGAAATCTCTTGAAACATAAACATGAAAAACAGACTATAAAGAAGAAAGATTCAAATGGACTCGAAGATTCATATTGGTTCAATCCAATGTATTTACATCCAGTTATCTCAACAACTTGAGTTGAGATTTTCACAAAAATTTCAAGAAATATACAAATCCTATGCACACACAAAAAATCTAAAAATTCTCTTATCCTTAAATCGTATAAGAAGAATCTCTTTGTTGAAAATCCACTACAAAGAATCTTTGAGAAACCTTATATGAGAACTTCTTTTTTTATTTTCAAAGAAAACAAAAAATAAGAATGAAAATAAACTTGCTTAAAAAACAGACCCAAAAGTGAAAACAACAAATCAATGTTTTGAGTCTTTTATGAAGAAGTAAAAACACAATGACACTTAAAATATTTTCTTTTTATACATGTTTTTTTTTTAAACTTGAAAATTTGAAAATGAAAATAGAAAACAAAAGCAGAAAATAAACACTCAAACCAAGTGTCACCATCTTCTCCACAACAAAAGAATCATTGTATGAATTCACCTCATGTGAAGATATATCAATGAGCACAAAGATTAACGAATAGAATGACTAAGCCTTTGATCTTGAGATGAGAGAATTAAAATTTGTAGTGCAAACATCAAACTTGACGAAAACCCCTTCAAAGCTCCATTCTCAAGAGTCTAAGAACATGTATTTTCATAAGAGATTTATGGCTTGAGAGATGGTGAGTCGACTTTATAAATTTTCAAAATATAACAAGAATAATCAATTATAGGCTTCACGTAATCAATTTTATAATGTTCTTAGCAGTTTTGAGTTTGAGTTTGAATGCATTTAGTCTTTATTCAAGGGTGTAATCGATTAAAATAGAAGGCTTTCTTTTCTTTTCTTTTTATAGAAACTCACTTTTGTCTTGTGTAACCGTTAGTTTGAGATGTAATTGATTAAACTCAAAACAATGTTCCTTTCAAAATCAAGCTAATGTTCACTTGAAGTAATCAATGTTAACTTGATGAATAATCCATTATATTAGTGAGCTTTCTTATGCTCAAATCGATTTTGAACATTGTAATTGGTTACTAAAATATGATAATCAACTACCATTAATTAGTTTTCGAAACACTCTTTTGATTGGCTTAAATTTCTGATTTGGTTAGCTTAGGTTATGTTTAGGAATCAATTCACAGATAATTGAACATACATATGTCTAATTCTAAAACACTCAATACAGATGCCATGATTAATCAACAAAGTTTGGCACCAAAAGTATAAAGATAAAAATCAAAATCGATAGGGAATGTTATAATTTTCTTAAGCATTCCATTTTCAGCTTATAGAGGCCGTGTTTAAAAAAATGATACAAGCTATTAAAAAAATTCTTTACCAAATATTGTTAAATAAGTCAGTTAAGTTTTTTAATTAGTAAAAAAAGTTTAAAATAAATTAAAATAATATAACAAATATAGTTTATGTGTATACTATTATTCCATTCTTTTTAAGTATGTTGTCTATGATAACTTCTTGTTACTTTGTTGTCTGATAAAGTGATAACGAGTTTTCCTCTCTCACCGTCCTACTTCAGTCAAAATAATTTCAGCACTAAAGTAAAATTATTATTATTGTAAAATCTAATTTAATTTGTTGTTTCTATTATTTATTTGTGACTATTTCACAATTTTACACTATTATTCAATCATGATATATAAGATTAGTTTATTGATTTTTGTAATAATTATTTTAAAAATTATACAAAGATTTATGGTTAAATAACAATATAAAATTATGTTTTAAATTGTCACTTGTCACTGAATAATCATATTAAACTAAAAATATTAATCTGATAATACTATTATTTTTTTGTAATTCTAATAAAACTGTCTAACAAAGCAATAGACAAAAAGAAAAGCATTTAACATAGATTAAACTATAATGTGAATTATAAATTTTTTAATATGACTTTCGGAAAATTAAAGAATTAGAAGACCCAACATCCACAAGTGTCTACCACATGCAAGTGAGCTGTGAGAGTGTTAATTTATCGTACACTAGACTTGCAAGAACTGCTTGTCTCTGGTGACAAAAACATAAAGAATAGCCAAGAAAGAAGGAAGGAGCAAAACGGTTCTCACTTCCCACTTCTCAACGCAATGTCTCTCAATTTAAATATTTGTTGTTCCTTAGAAAGACATGCAGGAAGCATTTACCTCTAAATTAAATTAATGGGGGCATTGAATTTGCTTTGACTTTAATTTTGTGGTAGGTTGCCTGATTTCAATGCTCACTCATGGAAGTTCACACTCCCACTACTACTATTCCATTTATATTTCCCTTCACACTCTCTATTTGTGCCAAAGTTATATGTTCCCAAGAGTTAAGTTAACCATATAGCAAGTTGCATCACAATAGTAGTATTCTATGTTATTTCTGTTATTCTTTTCACGGTTGTTGAGGGCAGGTCCTTGTTCATGATCAACACCAATAGTCCAGATTCTGTTCCACATAGACCAGTTTCTTCTTCCCATGTAAAAACAATGTTACTTGTAAGTACATGTTTAGATTAAAGTTTGCTAAAGTATTCCAAGTCTCTAAAACTAGATTTGCAGACAAAATTTTACTTTTGAAATATTTTTTTTAGGGATACATAATCAAATAAGATTTCAAACTGATTTTACTCTCAAACAACTTTTAAACCCTCCCACCGAAAATCCAAACATATCCGAAGTGGGTTCTTAAGATATTTTGTTCAGTTATGTTTATGTTTGTTTTCACACTGTACTTGAGCCTTTTCTTTTTTAATTTTCTTGTACTATGTAGGAAAATACACGGTTCAATGATGATGGTGGTGCTCGCAAGGGACTAGACAGGACTGAGTGTGTGGTTAAAACAACAATGGTTGCTCATACGGATTATGTCTACGCACAAGACATCAATAATGGGCCTTGATTGTGCTATTTCTTGCTTTTGTGTTTGCTCTTCATACTGTTTATTGAGGATTATATTGTACTGAAAGAAGTGTAATTCTTTAGAATACTAGAATTGTCAACAAGGTGAAAAATATGTAATTCTATCTTTTTTTCCGCCTGATGTTTGCTTTACTTTTTGATAAGGCCGACAAATTGATCATAAGAGATACTGCTACCAACCCACAACTCTTCAGTCTTAGATTAGAAAATTTAACCCTTTATTTTATTTTTATTGATAAATGTTAATTATTTGATTATTAGTAGAAAGATTTGAATTAGCGATCTCTCTCTTTCTTTTCACTCTTTACCACCGATTCTTATATCTCCTAATTGGACCATTTTGTAACCAGTACATTGGGAAAAATCAAAGATTTTAAGGTATATGCTTATAAATATGAGTAAAAAGTTTGACATTTAATAATAACGAATTTTTAAGTAATATAAGTGAGAAATATTTATAAATATAATATCTTAAAATTTTGAGTTAAATGTAATTTTAAGTTATGTAATTTGTTTATTACTCTATAAAAAAATATCTTCCCTTCTAGCCGTATTTTTTAACAGTATAATGGATGTCCTTTAGAACTCTTTTGTAATTCAGACTTCATAATTGATATTGTAGCTCAAGGAGTACTGGTGGCTGTCCTTTTCTAAGAGCATTTTGTTCCTAGACTGAAAATGGTTACTGAAAGTAGAGTAACAAATAGTATGATTTTTTTTATGAGTACAAATAGTATGATTTACGTTGATCAGATAAATACAATTTTACAAACTAGGGTCTTCTAATTATATTTAATAAGTATTGTGTTATAAGATAATTTAAATCTTACCTTTTAGGGTTAATTTGGATCTTGCCATATATGTTTTGTTATAACTTTGAACAGAGAAAAACACTTTTTTCATCAATTAGGGTCCATATATCAATTATATTTAATAAAATTATATATATTTTTCTCTCTCTAACATAATAGACAACAACATGAGGATTAAAATATAACGGATGTAGTTAACAACCCTCAATTTATATGAAACAATTTGAGTTCGATTCGTGTAAAATACAATCTTGAGGATGATAATAAATGTTAAATATAACTAAATTTCGGATTGAAAATTAATTTTATATATAATTTAAAAGATTAAAACTTGTGAAAAATACTTTGGATCCTAGAGTCAAATGTTCAAATTAGATTATTAAAAAAAAATATGAGGACTTAAACTTTAAATCTTACCTTTTAGCATTGTGAATAAGGGATCTTGGCATAGTAGCTAAGGAATGAAAAATGCTTTTGATCTCCAAGAAAGTTATTATCATGATTTAGATTTTAGAGTACGACATAATAAACTCGAGAATGGTATATATAAAAAATATTAAAATACTCTCACAACACCCACCTTTTTAAGTAAGTGATAGTTGGCATGGATGAAAAAATCGTCACAAGTACATGCCTTTAAGTGTTACAGGAAACCATTTTGAATTCTATTTCTAACAACGGTTGCAAAAACAAGTATAATTGTTGCTTCTGTTTACAAAAAAAGCAAATGAAAAGTTGGGGTAGTTTTGGAGAAGTCCAAAACCAAAATGAGGAGAAGTGGAGAATAGAGAATGCGTAAAAATGATGCCGACAAATTTTGACACAGATCACTTTATCCAATAAGGGGCATGTAGTTGAGATAACACTACTGAATTAACTTGACAAATTTGTTGGTATTACTTTGACAAATGGGCTTGGGTTGAATCGTCTGTGGAATTTCAATGCAACTAAAAAGCCTAATCATGTCTAAACTCTAAAGTCAATGTTCAGAGTAAAGTGTTAATTAATTAATTATTCTGTACAAATTCCATTTCTTTCATGTTATTGGCTTTTACACTCATAAAGCTTTCTTTTAAGGTTGAAGTGAATTATTTTTACTGTCTTCATATGTAATTTTGGGAAACTTTCCTATAGTTTAAGATTGAAATGAATTTTTTATTTACAGTTTTCACATGTAATTGATGGCACTAGATGCAAGTCACTCATCATTAGGGTCAAGTTCCATTTGAGGAGTGAATAGTAATAAAGAAATTTTGTTTTTTTCTCTCCAGACTACAAATACTTTTCACTGAAAACAATTATATCTAAGTCTGATATAATTATTATGGACAAAAAAAGATACTATTGTTTAATTAATTTGCTAATTTGGCTCAAGAGGTATCTATATAATCTTCCGTATGATCGTAGTCATAGAATTGGATCCTTTTTTATCCCTGTCCAATATTTTGTTGATATAGTTAAAAGAATTTTGGAGAATTTATATGGAACTTATTTGATCCTACAAAAATGATTTATGACATGCATTTCTTGTTTGCATGGGAGAAATTTTGAGAGGAATTAAATATATATCAAAATGATTTGTTTGTATATCAAATCCAAAAAAAATTCAAAATGATGGAGATTTTATAGGAGATTCCCCCCCAAGTAAAATGCAACAATTGCAAATAAATAATACGTAAAATGAAGGAAATTCAAACAACATAAAAAATGAAATTCGCATAAATTGAAAGTTAAATCACTTTATTATGCAAAAAAAAAAATTTAAATTATTTTATCCAAATGAAGTATTTAAAAAGTGAACGGAATTTAATTAAAGTAATTAAATTCTTATATATTTCAAACTCCTTGAAAGTTCAAAATCTCCTATCCTAACCCAATTTTTAGCTTATTTTAGTAAGCTTTTTGATGGAGCTAATCGAAATATTTTTTTGTCATTTTAATATGTATGATACTCAAATTTTATGAGATAAATTTTTACCTAACTAGATTTTATTGAAAAAGTGTCTAATTAGAGTGATAGATAAAATTAGCCATGGAAGAAATAGGAATTTCGAAGAGAGTAATGAGAAAGAAGTGAAGACAATTGCAAATAGAATACATAAAATAAAAAGTGCATCCAAGTCACTATCAAGTATGACTCAAGCCTGAGTCCTCTTGAGAGTAATATGAAATGGGATCCATGTGTTTAAATTTTAATTATATGAATGGCTATCTAGTTCTTTTCCGTAAATAAAATTTAAGCATTTAAAATTTATCGTGTATTTAATTGTTTTTATAAGTCTTTGGGTTCTACTTGGACCTTCTAGGTAATTCTGGCCTAGCACATAGAAAGTCAGAAGAACATCAGTTGTAAGTTCTGTTCAGATACAGGCATCAGGAGAAGGGTTGATCGACAACTTCATAACATTGGAAAGGTTTAAATATATGTTTAGTCTATGTAATATATCATGTTTTCTATTTAAGTTCTTATAACATATTATTTTTTAAATAATATTTGTAAGTTTTTATTTTATTTTAGTCTTTGAAATTTTATTTTAATTCTTATAAAATATTTAATTTTCATTCTTATCCTTATAATATATAACTATTTTTCTTTTAGATCTTATCATTTTTTAAAGGAACTAAATTGAATGAACAAAATATTAATATAGCTACGGACAAAATGAAAATATTAGCATTTCACAAGAACTATAATAAAATAACAAGGACCAAAATAGAAAAAGAAATTTTACAAAAACCATTTTAAAATTAACAATTTTATAAGAATCAAAATAAAAAATTATATTATAAAAGATTAAAAATATATTTGAACCTATTTAAAAACTAAAGACTCACAATTTCATTGATACTATCAAGTAATTTGAAAATTATTAACAAATAGAATTGTCCATGACTATGTAATAGCCCATCAGTTCTACACTTATGACATTCATAATAGTAGAATTGTCAAACCCAAAAGCAGAAATATTCCTAAAGTGATGTCGTATAAGTATGTAAACGTATCAACTATCGAATATGTACGTTCCTTTATTCAATATGCATTGAAATTTGAATACTCAAGGGCACATAAAACAAATTTGCATACTTAATTTGAGTATTTAGATAAGTATCAGTCATGTTCCCTGTACCCAAAGACTTGGTAATAGTTATATTGAAAGTGAGAGTGGGATATTGATTGGTTGAGGTTTATAACATATTTGAAGGGATTGATATTATCGAAGTTATTTCTTTTTCTCACGTTGAATTAAATTTAGGGATGATTTAAGGTAAAAAGGTTGTGGCATAGTACGTGGTGTAAGATCTCTCATCCATGTCAAAAAAAAAATTGAGAATAATTTTTTTTTGTTGGTGATGGTAAGGAAAATAATGAAACTGAAACTTTTATAAAATTCTGATTTACTCTAATGTTAAATGTTCGTTAAACTTTAAATGGTGTGTCTAGTGTTTGTGAGACGGTGACAAAGCACATAATTTCGTATAAAAAGAATGTTAGCTGCATTTTGATTGAAATTCTCTTTCAAAGATTCTATTTATGATTGGTTAGAATTTATTGAAAGTTGAAACCCATCAATTTTAATAAGTTTTATTTCTCATTTAATATAAATTAGGAGAAAGAATCATTAAATGAGAAACAAATCTAAAAAAAATGATTTTCAATAAACTCTAAAAAATCATTAAAAAAATCTTAAAAAGAGTTTCGTTTACATTTTTCTTTCGTATATAATTCACTTTTAAAAGTTTAATAAACATTTAATATTAGAGTAAAATGTACAAAAATTACATAAGCTGAGTAACAAAACAATTGAGTGGTAGAATCTGCAAAAACGTAAAAGACGATTAATTCTATTTTTTTATATAATGAAAGCAATGAAATTTAAACTTAAAATTTTATACATACTACCTAAATTCCTTAAACTAGGCCCACTCAGTGGATTATATATTCACTTGGATTGATTTCCAACTAACTATTGCTTTAATGCTGATAAGTTGCACAATTAATATATCTTCTAAACCTATAAGACTATAAGTGATAGAGATGAGAGCGAGAGAGAAATTTAATAATTATTATATTAAAATAGATAGTTAAGGCCGTTAAAATTAAACAAAACAACCTTTATACGGATGAAATTAACTCTTTTCATGTCAAATTAAACACGCCTCTCCTCTATATACAATATAACCATCAAAATCTTTCAGTTCATAGAAATAATATGGTGTGGCAATTGGTATCACAACTTTCTTGATGGTTTTGGGCTTTGACTTTTCTTGAAAAAAATTGGCAAGCATTTTAACAACAACGTGACCCTGATTTGACGATTGTCAAAAGCTGCACGATTTGCACATAATGCTATCAAGATTCTCATGCCAACAATATAATCATGATGGTGCCACAGGCCTCTCTCTATCTCTCCCCGCCCATGTTTGAATTTCAGGTAAAAAAGTATTTTGTGATAAAAGTAATTTTGCTAAAAAATAAGGACTTTTACTTTTACTTAAATTTTGTTTTTATCCATTGAATTTGCATTGAAATATGCAGATAACATTTCTAATTTTAATTCAAACATGCACTCAATTCAAGTTTGTCCCATGTCTGGTTTAATTTTGCCAAAATTCTAAGATAAGCAAAGCAAATCCCCAACCTTATGCAGAACCTGTCTTCATGTGCTAGTGAGTAGTGTTCAGATTAGATCACACACTCCTGCAAAAGGAAAGACACAATTTGACAATTTTGTGAAGATAGAATAGACCCTTGATGATGATGATGCATGCACTCCCTTGTCTCTTTGTTAAAAGTACTATTTGAAGCAACACCTGAAGCATAGGCTCCACTTGGTCACATAATCCACATTATTACTAGTGTCACAAGAAGAAATTTAAAGAAGGCCTCACTCAGCCAAAAACCTCAGAATAGTTTGTTTTTTGTGTTTTTAGTGGACAACCTTTTGATTATATGTTTTGCTTCTTGTGGTAGTAATGTGTGTGATGATCCACTACCACCAGCACTTCCACCACCATTTGTCGTATTGGAATGGACCCTGTTATTCTCTGTGCAAACAATGGACACACACCCTTTTCGGTGTTCTTTCAGATTTATGATACCTTGTTTTACTTTTGCACGTGCATAGCTCACTCCTCACTTCTTCTTCTTACCCCCTCTTGGTCCTACAAAAGACAAACTCTATATAGCTAGCAATAGCAGCTACTTCTTATAGTAAAGATGAAATTTTTTATTCCCAATAGTTTTTTTTTCTTTTATAATCTATTGGCCTTTGGTTGGTTTATTTATCTATAATAACTGTTCCCTTTTTCGTTGTGGGGGGTTTTTGTTTGGTGTGAAAATGATATAGGCACCATTTTATTTGGTCAATTTTATAAGATGGGTACAGAGAAATAATAATATCATAATCTGGCTAGGTACACTGCTTCATCACCAACAAGGATAAGGACGCGGCGAAATTCAATTCTTATGTTCTATGTACGTAAATTTTTTTTTTATATATTTTATAAAATTATTATAATGATTCCCAGTAAGGAGCATGTTAAGCTGTTAATTATTTGATAATTGATATATATATATGTGTGTGTGTGTGTGATTCCAAAATCATACATCTCCAATGGAGGCACAAAAGATCATAGAAATCTAAAGTAAGAAGAAGGAACATATATATATATATATATATATATATATATATATATATATAAGAGTAATTACTAATTAAGATGTTTGTGTGTACATAATGGAGAATAGCCTCATTCATGAATCATGTCTTCAGGAGTGATTGATTCGTTTAAGGGATCAGGTTTGAGTAGCTGAGAAGTGTTGCACGGAAGGTCCTCCAAATCTTCCATGGTGCATGCAAAAGAGGTTCCAATTTGCATGTCTGCTAGCATTTGGCGAAGATCCGAAGCTTCTTCCTTGAGGCGTACATTCTCTTGGAGGACTCTGTCATGTGACTCAGACACATGGTTGAGTTTGTCAATAAGGCTGTGGTTTTCAGTTCTGAGCCTAACAACCTGTGACCATAGCTCATCCAGGTGCTTCTGCTTCCTCATCCTTGACCTGCGGGCGGATTCTCGGTTCGATATCATTCTCCGGTGCTTCCTTTCGTCGATGATATTGAACTGGATTTCATCAGCTTCATCAGAGGTTGAGTTGTTGCTGAGGCATGAGGAGGGAGGAACAACAAATTCATGGCCTGAAGGAGGGTAGTGGCAGTTTGGAAAGTTGCTTAGGAAGGTGTTAAGGTGAAGGTTAGGGATGTCATTTTGCAGAAGGCCAAAGTTTGGTGGAACTAAGAATGGATTTTCAGGTGCTAGATAGTGAACTCCTCTGATCTCACTAGGAACCATGGTTAGAATTTTGGAACAAATTTTCAAAATGGTTCAAGGGTCTGGTTGTAAGGTATGTTGAGAATCTGAGATGATATTGGAACTGGGGAAGGTAGTGTGAGAATTGCGTTGAATTTATAGAAGATTATGGCTTGAAAAGTGGGGCCAGTTTGGGCAAAGAGTCATGGTCCTAGGGCTTACATGAGCAGAAATTCAACAATAATTAGGAAGTGCTCCTACTAATATATGCATGTGGTATGGCTTATACATCCAGGGGAAGACCACCTTTTATTATATAAGTGGCTGTTCTTAGTCCATGTCATAAAGTTGTTGGGTTATATGTATATGGTTATGTGCATTAGTATTACTTTTATGTAATCAATATATTATCTATGACTCTATATAAATCTATGACCAACAAGTTATCAAGACACAACTTATCAGTGTGTCAGGACTCGCCCTCATCTATGGCTCTATATATGTTAATTTATTAGTCGTTGCTAATATGGTGTAATGAAAATTTATGACTTAGAGCCTTCTGTCAAGGGATACAACATTTGATAAATAAAAGAGAATGGTGCTTAAATTTTATCTATAATGGCTCTAAGACAAGTAAAATAGCATGGTTTTAAATTGCAAATGCGATTATTGGCTATTGATGTGAGTCAACTATAAAGAGTGAGTCCTGACACATGGTAAAATTTTGTCCTAGTAACTAAATGATCATGAATTCAATTTCGAAAACAGACTCTCTATATATGTAAGGGAAAGATTTTATACAATTACCAGCATCATAGTTAGTTAGATGTGAGTCAACTATTACCAATATAATGTGTAATCAAGGTTTTAAATTGTATTCACAGTTGTGGTTTCAGTTTTATCGTGATCCTTAAACGTGTAGAAAAATTGTGGACAAATGCGACTGATATGGTTGCAATTGCAGTAATAGAAACGTCAAAAACCTAAATATTACGGCCGTAATTGCAGTGAACTGTTTCTTAAACACATGTTTGTAATGACTGTTTGATGTGTTTGTAGTGGTCATCAAAATCAAAATATTGCAGCCGCATCATATAGTGTGTTTGGCAATTTAAAATCTTTTTTAGCACATACAAAAACGATGGCAAAGTCAATTTCAGGGGAGCTTTTCTAGAGGTCCCTACCCAATTTCGGAAGCAATTTTGAAAACTGAAAACTCTTGCAACCAATAATTCCTTTTGATACATGACGCAATGAAGGCCAGTTTAAAAGGAGCAAGAATTGATATTTGATGGTCATTATTATTATAATTATATATGATGACTCGTGTGCCACTAACATATATGAATTGAAGGGACTATGCTGGAGCAATAGTTTTTACTTTTTAATCAAATAAACACCTTGTACCTAAATTCCAATCATTTCATCATGTAAACCCTTCTATTAACCAAATGATTACTCAATACTGACTGTGAACTTGATCACACACCTTTGTGTTCTGTTTACTAGTTTATTTGAGTACTTACTATCATGTTCAGCACAGCATGGACAAAGTACCATGTCATAATCATGGAAAAACTAATGAGATCTAAAATTATGTTACCTTGGTGCAATCCTGATTAAAATGAAAAGCTACAAACAATTTTGATGACAGATTTTTGGAATCCATTACTGATATAATAAAATGACTTGTGTTCAGTATGTTTTTACTTTTCTAACTCACTTTTGAATTTTGATCCTTCACGTTAAGCTTTCTCCAAATTGATTGGATGAGAACTGAATAGCACTATATGCAAGAGGCCAGTGGCATTCATTAGAAGTAGTTTATGATATTACAGATGTCTCAACAACACTATAGTAACCATCACATTTCATAAGGGTCCTCATTGCTTCATGTTCACTCAACACCTTGTTGGAGTTCACAACATATCAGGAGCTGCCATATCTATTCCCTTCTCTAAAATAGTACTTTCTCAACTTTTTATGCTTCCATTTTAGTTGCCTAAAATACCTTATTAATCCTATCTCGTTCAAAGCAGCAAAAAGTGACAACCGCTTTTTAATTTGCAT
The DNA here is from genome assembly GCA_013407115.1 of Glycine latifolia. NCBI lineage: Eukaryota > Viridiplantae > Streptophyta > Magnoliopsida > Fabales > Fabaceae > Glycine > Glycine latifolia. The sequence goes on along the minus strand of CM023948.1, from coordinate 27,042,338 downwards.
AATATTATAAATAGAGAAAAAAAATTATACATAGACAGTTCAATCATAAATCATTGTGTATATGGTAAGTTAGTTTATTTTTATAATAATCACCTTAAAAATTATATTAACAGTGATTGTTTATTAAATGACCGTGTAAAATTATTTAATATTTGAATGCATCAACATTAAACTCAAATAAATTTTGTTTTGCTCTTGATAACAGTTTTAGTTATTGTTCTAATCTGTCTCCCTTTATTGACGTCCACTTGCATGATATGATAATGAAAATATAATATGCCCCAAAAGATTAGATCCAGAAAGTTTTGGCAAATCTAAGAGGCTTGGCTGCAACTTGCAAACGCAAATGTTATTGTTTTATACTTTAAATGCCCTATCCCTCTGGGTCTTCTTAATTTTCTTGGATGGGAGTGGTTATATTACTGCATTTTACCAATATTAACTTATTAGGCGATTCTCCACTATCAAACGTTTCCCTTCATTCTAAACTAATCTGATAAGGGTGAAGTACAAGAGATAGTTGGTATGATAAGAAAAATAAAAAGTCAGATAGTGGTGAAGTACAATTAAAGAACATTCCTGATAAACCATCTCTCAAAGGGTAGTAGTATGTGTTGGAATTTATATGGAAGATCGTTTGTAAGTCCATTGTACTTTATAAATTCCTTGTAAAGGGCATATCATAGTGCTTTGCCATTATATATTGTAAATTAAGGGGCTATTTTTTGAACCCGTGACACCACTTTTTAAGAATGGGAAACCAATAAACAAATCTGATCATATACTGTTTCTTCTAGTTACGGCTAACTTTCTTGGTTAAGAAACTTTGTTCCTTCTATTTCCAAAAAAAAAAAAAAAAAAATTAGTGCATTTCCAAGAATCTATTGATGTCCACCATAAAAACAGTTTTGTTAGATCAAAGTTGTTTACAATTTTATAGTATGAAGAGATTCTCTCAATCTTAATGTTATAGTCAAATCCTGAATATATCATTGAACAACGTGAGGACTCACCTTTTTGTGAAAGAATAATGATCACAAAAAGCATTAATTTAGTAAATGTAAGCTCTAAGTCCATTATGATACAGGATAAATATATGAATTAAAGTATACGTAGAGAGAATAAAATAGAATAATCCAAAGAGTTAGGTAAGAATTTACGTTTATTCCTTCCATTCTGCATTCCCAAATCTTCAAATAAAGAGCTATAATCGAACGACAAGTCACTAGCATTTAACCTGGGATATTGCAAGGTGGCACTCTCATAGTTATGTGGATATATGAATCTTATTTAAAAGGTGAACGCATCATAAACAATTATATACAAAAATGGACTTGATTTAAGAATATCAAAGAAAGCTGCGAACAAGATATACTAATATTGTATAAAATGTTGAATGTACTTCATGGGGGTCATAATTTACCTACCTTCTTAGTTGAAAATGAATAACCCAAAAGCTTGGAACAATACCTATAGCATAAGATGAGGAGTATGAGTACATTATTGACCTCTCTTGTCCTTTTTCAAATGGGTTGTGTCCTTTTTGAGGCATGGGGGGTGTTACGGTTTAGATAAATACAGTGCACACCATTTTCATGAAAATTGGTGGCCTACAAATGCTCATCTCCACATGGGCACAAAAATCAGGAAAGAAAAAGTGGGAGTGAAACATGATGGCACTATTAAGATGTCTACACATTTGGCCAATTTATGTGGTTGAATCGTATTCTTACAAGGTGTACGGAATTCTTTGTCCCCCTTCTAATACCAAAGTTATAGACTCATAGTATCAACTATGTATTTATTTTTAAAAAATCTTTAAAATTACATAAAATATATGTGCTTTTAATTTAGGTAAAATTTAAAAGTTTATTTTTAAAAAGTAAGATAAAAAATATACATAATTTATAAGATAGTATTTTGGATAAAAGATTTTACAATTTTAAGAAATTTGAAATGCATAAAAATTTAATGCTATGTTTGGGGTAGTTGCAAGATTTTATATTTTATTTTTAAATGTAAATTTTTAAACAAAATATGTTTGACAAAAATGAGATGAAATGATTTTTAACTTAATTTCAAAATAGTTTTACATTCATTTTCAAAAAAAAATATTGTGAATTTGATTTTTAGTTTTTAAAAACATACTCTCACCGCCATTACTATTTCATCACCACCATCATTCCACCACCGTTGTGACGGCCACTGTCACTCCCACCACCACATTGTTGTTGTTGTTGTCATTACCACCCCATTATTATCATCATTCTACTATTGTCATTGTCACTACCACCATTTTACCTCCATCGTCACTATTCCACCCCCCATCATCGTTATTACTGTCACCATCACCACATTATTGTCACCCCCATTGTTACCATTCCACCATCACTGACGTTGTTTCTGTCACACTCATTCCACCATAGTTATTGTCATCACCACCACTATCACTATTATTACCACCATTCCACTATCGTCGTTGTTGTCACCACCACTACCACCATCCAATTGCCACAACCCCCACCACACTTACTACCATCATTACCATTGTATCATACCACTATTATTTTATAGTGAAGAAGGATAAGATACAGTGATTGTCTCATTTTATCCATATTTAATTTACAATAACTTTTTAAAAAACTAAAAACAAAATCTGAAACTAAAAATTGATTTCGGTTTTTAAAAATTTCAAAACTAAAAATGAAAAATCAACCCGAACTAAAAACTTCAATTCTATTGTTTTCAAATTTTTTTGCTTGGATGAAATAAATTAAATCCCTTCCAAATTCTCTATTTGGATAAAGTAATTTAACTTTTATCATAAGTAAAATTTTAGTTTTGAATATTTATTTTTAAAATTTTAGATTTAAATATATAACTTTACCAAAAATAAAAATTAACTAATTTTTAAATAATAAAAAGTTTAAAAAGTATCTTCAAAGTTAAATAATTTTGCAAAAAAAATAATAAAAACAAATAATTTATTAGTTATACCTTTTTTTCACAAAGAATCAATAACTACAAAATCAAATATTTTTTAGAGTCAACACGTTATGTATACGAAATATTTATTGATTTTGTTAATGATTAATCTCTGTTAGAAAATCTGACTCACCAACCATCTTTATTGAAGTCTTCTCTCTTAATCATGTTTTTTAATCCATAAAACTCAAACACGATACCTTTCTTAAGGTATTTGAATATAGTACCACTCATATTAAGTTCATAGTAGTTTGATTTCCTCATAATTTTCAACTATGAAAATATCATAGTGAATGGATTGAAGCGTCACCACCAGTGAGTGAGTGAGGGCACAAGCACCAGCCGAGGTTGAGTGAGTGAGGGCATGAACGTGATGACAATTACTGGAAGATGAATGAGTCAAATGAGTGCGTCAACCATGACAGTTTTATAAATAATTGTCGTTGAAGGTAAAATTGTTGTTGCTCATCTCCTCTTATTTACAAAATTGTCACCATGTTTTATTTTAAGACGATTTTTTAAAACCGTCATCGATTTTGCATGGTAAAATACACTTTTTGTGGTAGTGTTATGTCCTTCAAATACTTCTTCTAATCTGCACAAATCTCGCCACCAGAAGGATTTTTTTGTTGACCTTCTTGCAAAAAAGCTGGTGAACTAATGTTTCTATATATTAGTCTCATAAAGGGTTGTCAAACTGTTGATTGATCACTTAGGATTCTCCACTTCCATTTTGAAAGAAGACTAATATTGAAAAGCCCTAAATTTTTTTATCCCCAGACCACCTTTAGATTTAGTACAATACACAGGCTCCCAACTAATTAATGCCATCTTTAAATTCTCTAAACAACCATATCTATGTAACTTGTAATACTTGAGTCTCTCAAAGTGAGACTCAAGTCTTTACGAGTTTTCACAATGAAAGCTTGAGTTTGAAAAGTAAAAGCTTGGGTTTGTTGATGGGACTTTATCCAAATTTTGGACTTGAGTCTCCAAATCCTAGACTCAAGTCTCAAAATCTAGTTTTCCCAAAATTAAAATTTTAAGCTTCCTAAGCTTTTTTTGATTAAAGTACTTCATATTCATATTCTTGCTTAATATGCTTGACCCTAATTCAATTTTAAAGCCCTAAATGGATCGATGTAGATTAACTTAATTGGATAATGAATAAGGAATTTGCAAAGTATACCTAAGTCCTTGGTTTGATTCTTTAATTTATTGGCTTAGTTTTTCAATCTTTTGGCTTTTGGCTTTCTCTTCATGTTTGGAAGTCTTTAGCTTGGGAGGTCATGGTTTACATATGCATTTACACCCCTACATTATATTTAAGGCTTAGAAAATGGATGATTATTAATTTTAATTTAACTTATACATTATAATTAAGGCTTAATTTTTTTCATGCCAGCTATTATGTTACTTTTTTCTTTTAATCTAGGTATTTTTATTTATTTTTAATCTCTATAAATTTATTTGTTTATTTTTAGTCATTTAACTGTAATAATGCTGTGAAACTGTCGCTAATGTAACACCGATGATGTAGCACTTTCACTTACCCGACACATGGTGAGGTATGGCACGACGATGTCATCAATTTAACATTATTTTAACAGGGTTTGGTGTCCTGGAGTAAAAGTGAAACTTTTCCAATTTATAGTTACAGAAACAATTTTGAAAAAAATATACTATAAGAATGAAAAGAATACTAACATACAAAAACAAAAAACTTAAGTTTTTTTTTTATGATTTGACTTACCTTACTTATGTTCAAGCCGAACAGAATCGCTATATTGAGAATAAAATTCTTTGTATCATATTTTAATGTAAATGTATTATTCTCAACCGCAAACTAGCATAAATTTTGAAAATGATGAACTTACAATCCTAACTAAATTTGAAACCTGTCAAGACTAGAGGCATTTGCCTGTCAATGATATAACATGCATGCACCTATCAATCAAGTACCTAGCTAAAAGGATCAATTGTCCCGGGGAAGCAGCAAAGCTACTAGAATAAAGGTTAAAAAAAGTATCGTCCTTGGTTATCATCTTTTAAATCTTGCACCATTAGATTCCTACATTTTCATATTGACACATACCTAGGACGACGCACGCCCTAATTTTGTCATTTCAGTGCTCGGATTTTAATATATATTCCCAATTATAATTGCCTATTATTTATTACCTTTTTAATGAATAAATAAATATTTATCTATCACAAAATTTGGAACGTTTTTGCAATCATTTTTTTTTTACTAATTTCTTCAGGTGATACAAAATCCCAAGGCTTAACTTTTTGTTTAGGCACACTTATAATGTCTATCAATTAGAGAAAACCACTTGCCAATTAACCTTTTGATTCTCATCATCTAGCACAACCGTTTAGAAGGTAAAGTCTCATGTTCACATACCATTTATCAGTGCGGATCTAGGATCCGGGTCAATGGAGACCATTTATTTTCAAAAACTAATCTAATAATATAAAAGAGTGAGAAAAGAGGTAATAAATTCATACATATAAAAATAAGAGATATAAATAAAATGTTAAGATAAATGCTTATAATTTTATTAAAATAAAGGATAAATTTATTTATCCAAACATTAAAATAAGTTAGGGGTTCAAATTAACATAAAATTAGGGGTATAAAATATAAAATTTTAGGATAAAATATATATATATATATATATATATATATATATATATATATATATATATGTCTGCCACTGTCCTTTAGTGTCAATTTAATTAGAAACAGAAGACTTAAATACTCTATATGAAATTTTAATTTTTTTAGAGCATATGAAATTTAAGTGAAAACTTCATTATCATTAATATACAAAAAAAAAAAAAATCTCATTCACATAAGAGCACATGTCTAAGTGACAAATCTAAACTTTATCATACAAATGTAAGTATTTTAACATCAAAATAATCAAATGCATGTAAATCATACTTTTTTTTTGCCGATCCAAAAGAACCCATGAAATTTATAATAATTTGCACAATATGCAACCGACTCGATACTTTATTGGTAACCAACTGAATTTGTAATAAATTAAAAAGCAAAATATTTTTTCTAACATTAAATTAAATCCAAGAGACAAATGAACCATTTTTTTTTTTTGTATAGATGCTCTAATCCACTCTCTCTAATGGTCTATATATATGGATAGGCAGAAAAAAGAGGCCTAGGGCGCCACAAAAGAAACGGATAGTGCATGGTACGAAGGGGGACTCGATTTAACGGCTGCACATTTCTGTGCCAACCATTCATCACTTGCAATGCCCAATTGCAGCACCAACCAAAACAAGAAGCCTCATTTCAAAGGATAACAATATCAGTGTAACATGAAATAATGTTTGTTTTCTGAGTGGGTCCAATTGTTCACGAGCAAAGCAAAGCAAAGTAAGCGTGGGTGCTGGCTGTGTGCTTAATTAGCTAGTGCACCAGCACCACCCGAACATCCAATTGCATAGCCCGTCAACTCAAACCCTAAAGCGTACCCACTTCATTATTTCTCCAAGTTTCTCTCTTCTTTTACACACGCACGTCCATGCATACCATATACAAACATTTTCTTATACCATTTGTTTCGTATGTGACAATAAAAGTATACTTACAATCATTATTGTTCCCTCATGAGGTGAAGTGTAGGTTAGGTTGGGGTGTCCTAATAATTAGTGGCTTGAATTATATTGAAAAATTACAAATTTGATGAATTTAAATTGGATTTAAAATTTCGGTTTTGAAAATTATTCGATTTAATCCGATTCACCTAATTATTTACTATGTTTAATTTTTTTTAATGTTTTTTAACCTTTAGAGTTTGAGCTTTTTAGCCTAACACAATTTTATCGTATTTTTTTCATTTTAAGATTGTTAATCAATTATTACTATGATCAATGTAAGAGATTAATTAATTGTTAACTTATAACGGAACAAGTTTAATACTGACCGTGTTTTTACTGCACTGATTTTTGTGTGTGTATTGATTGAACTTGAGATTCAAACATATGACATTATATACATTCTATCCTCCCATCCACCCACCCTCACTAGGCTGGTCCTAGTGGTTTTTTCTTTTTTTACTGCATTTGACTATTAATTAAGAAATAGTTTGAGTTAAATGTATAAAATTGTATATTATCATAATCATTTTTCTATTTTTTTCATTTTTATATTAATGGTAAATTTGATGACCTAATCCAATCTAATTTGATTATAACCATACTGATTTGGATCAAATACTATAATTATGTATTTTTATTTATCTTAAAAATATTTTAGATTTAATTTAAGAAAAAAAATATAATTTTTTTTCCAAATGACCAATTTGATACACCACTTTTGTACTGGTTTTTTTAGTCCCTCTAATTTAGAAATATTTCATTTTTATCCTAAAAAAGGATTAGATAGCGAGAGACAGAAAACAGTTTAGATAGAACTTGGATGATTAAAATTGATGTATTTCAAAATTAGATGGATAAAAAACAAACAAAAGACTTTTATAAACTAAAACTAAACTTTAAATTTTTTAATCGGTGAATGTTAGTTGCTAGTTTGTTAGTTTATGTTAGTAGAAGAAATTTGAACATGTGATTTTTCTATTTCCCTTCTTCCTTCAACCATTAACTCAATCTTATAACTCCTTGAAAGAGACTAAAAATATATATTTTTGCATTATTTTAATATTTAATAATATTTAATAATTTAAAATATAAATATTAACACTTTTTTACAACCATATTGATAGATAGAAGACAGATAAAGGATAAAGAAGTTAGAGGGAGAAAAGAGTAAGAAAAATAGGAGAGGGGAGAGAAAGGTTAAGGGGAAGAAAACAGCTTTAAGAAAACAAACTTAGATATAAGGAGAGGGGAGAGGGGCAACAGTGAATATTGTAAAGAGGGGGAAAAAGGAAAGATAAAGGAGAGAGACATGAAAAAAGGTGAAAATGAGAGATAAAGGAGAAAGAAGAGAAGAAAGAGGGTGAAAAAAAACAGAGAGAGAAGAAAAAGCATAAATAATTTTAAATTTTTACTTTTTTATGAAATTTAAAATTTTATAGTTTTAAGTCATCAAAATACATTCATAAATTACTAGAATTCTAATTTCTTATCCAAACAACATATTTCACACCAAACATTTTAATTTCTCTAAAAAAAATTAATTATTATCTTCAAATTACTTATATTTAAACACAACTTAAAGCTTTGAACATAAAATATAAGCTTTCCCGGGACAATAAAAACAAGCCATATTATCAGTTGAATTTCCTTTTTTTTAAAGAGAAGTTGAGGTTCCTATGTTGAATTATAAAGGGAGAAAACATAAAGAGCTTTCATCAAGTAAAAAAAAAATATAATGTTATATAAATAGAATTTCTTAATATATTTGTACTTATTTATTCTTAAAATTATATTATTAAAATAAAATTTTAGATTCATTAAAATAATTCTAAATTAAGCTGGCTTTCTAAATATTCCCAATATATTTTAATGACTTATTCATTAAAAAAATAATAGTATATAAAATAAATTAAACTGATAACTCTTTACCAATTATCATTTTCGACAGTTATAAACATATAATTTGTTAATGTTTCTTGAGAAAATAGCTTAAAAAGCCTTTGATAATATAATATAGTTTTATATTTAATCATTAATTATTATGTATGATAAGTTAATGATTTTTAACATTTTATAATAACTATCTTAAAAGTTAAATTAATATTGATTTTGAATTGGCCTGCAGTTTAAAAGTTTTTACAATACATAGATATTAAATTCTATTTTTTTTTCTAGGAAAAAAAGTAAATTATAGAAACACCCCATGAGATTTTATCAAATTGCACATAATTTTACCTTTTCTATTAACTAATTTTCCTTTAAGTTTGAAAACATTACTCTAATATCACCTAGGTTTGAAAATACTTCAATGTCATCCCCTCAAGTCTTACACTAACAAGCCTTACGAGAGGTGATAGTAATGGTTAAAAAAGTAAGAAATACTTATGTAATTACACAAATTCCTCAGGAATCAATGTTGCTGTAATAATTTGCTAAAAAAAACAAATGATATATAAACAAAGTCCTGTTTAAATTGCATATATTATAACCTAGAACATCTACAATGTATGGTTGTCTAAATGTTATTTATCTTATTTTGTGGGTCTACAAAATCATATAGATTAAAGCATCCTCCACAAAGTATTCACTTCAATGTGTTTAACTTATTTTGTAAGCCATACAATGCTGCTTAAAAAATATATTTTTTATTGAATAAGTTTTGTCAAACAACATTTTTTTATTATAAACAATGATGCTTGTATAAGTAACTTGTCATATGCTCCAATAAAAAACAATTAAACAACATTTTTTTAAAGTTAAACAATTCATATAAATACTTAACACCAATATATTTCAACTGGATTAAATTTAGCTAATATAGAATATAATTGAGATTTATGTGAACAAAATTGTGTATGTGTGCCGGAACAATTTTTCAATCATATGATTAACCTCTATTAATATGTTATGTTAGATCGCATGATTACAGCGTAGGCTTCTATCAATGTCAGTAATACGTACTATCTGTAGATTAGTGGCACTAGCTTAATTTGTTAGTTACATATATTAAGTTACTATGTATATCACTAATAAAAAAAGTTACTGTGTTTATCAAAACATTGACATTTACTTCATTTACCCCTGTTTTTTCTTCTTTTTTCGAAATATTCTTCCCTTCATTTATTTTTCTTTGAAAAGATGCTTCTTTATTGAATTAAGTATTATTAACAATAAGTTAAAATTAGGTTGTCATGCAAGTAGTTCTCCGGCATATTGTGCATGTGAATATTATTTTGTTATTTATATAATTTCATTGTTATTATATTAGTAGAAGATAAGTAGGTGATTAATAATATATTTAGCTTGAATAAAAAATAATATATTTAGATTATGATTATTTCATTCCAACTAATTTTTGTCAAGTAATTAAAAAAAATATATTTATCCGTACGTACACGTGTGTGTACTTCAATATAATGATTTTAATATGATTGATGAAAAGTGACACATGACTTATAATAAACAACTTTTTTGTGATTGACATGAATGTTTAATTTAGGTAATTATTGGATTTTGTTTTATGATAATTGAGACTTTGCAATTTTTCATGAAATGGTAAAATTTAGGCTTAAATATGATTTAATTACTGTAAAATAAGTAAATTTTAAATTTTATTTTTTTATTCTTCTAAAACATTTTTTTTTATGAATTCTTCTTCTTCTAAAATATGAGATGAGTGTTCTATGCTTTATAAAGTGATCGAATATTCATTTTGATTCATGTAAAAAACTATTTTTCCAAAATCTGAAATCACAATTTTTTCTCTAATGTTAATTTTAAGGTACTCTAGAAGGAGAAAAATAGACATGTCAAAAACTATCATAGTATAACAAAAACTAGAGGACATTTTTTTCACATCATCTTCTATTTTTGGAATATGAAAGTAAAAATATTTATTTCTATGTTCATTAGAAGATTATAAAAAAATATTTCTAGGTATTTTTATTCTCAAAAAGCTATATTCTCATGTCTTACACAGTTTCTATTCCTTAAAAAAAGACAGTTTCTATTCCCATCTATAATGAAGAGTGGAAAAAGGATATTCTTATGGAAATATACGTCATTGGTTTCTATCACCCTTGTAACTCATTTTTATTTAAATTATCTTGAATTATAATTTCTTTTAGAGAAATATTAAAATGTAATGATACACCTTTTTTTTTTAAATATACTCACGAATAACATTGTCACTTGATTTTCTATTGACTACATAAACAATTAACAAGTGTTACATAACAATAAAAACTAAAAACAGTGATTTCATATGTTTTTTTAGGAATCAAAGGATTTTTTTTGCAAGAATCATAACCAAAATTTGCTTATTTTATATAAACTAAAAATATATTAACCCTAAATTTTATTTATAATTAAAACACATATATTGTAACAAAAGAATAGGGTGACATATGAACGTTTTAAAATACAATATAACTAGTAAAATATTTGAAAATAAAGTCCTAATAAAAATACTAACTTAAACCACTAGGACCAGAAGATTTAGATTTTTTTGTTATGAATAGGTTTTTTTTATCTGAAAGAAGATTTAGAATTAATACTCGTTACCATCATTGAAAAATAAATAAATAAAATTTTAAAAAATTAAATGCAATATTTGACATAGTAACACTAGAATTCAAGTATCAAATTTAATATATAATATTTTTAGGGTATAATTAGATAAATGTGAATAAATTGCTTTTGATTATTTGGTAAAGGTGTTCACGCGCATTAATTGACTCTTAACAGCACCAATTGTAATATGTTAAAACGAAAAAATAAATAAATATTTTTAAAACAAACAATGAAAGGGTGAATAAACAAATTAGTAAAAAGAAAAATCTTTAGGCCACTTGTCGCAATCCGATACCATTTCACTGAAATTTCCATTATACACATACATATTTGAAGGTCTTCTTTTATTAGCTTTACATACCCATTAATCATGACCTAATAGGCCAATAAATCCTTTGGTACCATAACCTGTACAATATGTGCGTTGTCTCCACTTTACTCTCCACTATAGCAACCTAACTTTTTCTCTCTCTTTTTTATAAATTTTTCTCACTTTTTAAAATTCTTGGCTGAGGTCATCGCAATTTGTTGTGATTGGATCGATTAGGATAAGCTCCATCTCCACATGACTCATAGTCATCATCATCATTTTCTTCCCTTATAATACTGATTTTCTTTAACACCTAAACAAGAGTCCTTTGTCCAACCCAGGTTTCATAAGAAACCCATTTATTGGTTTTAATTCGGATTTAATAGTTAATTATCTTCAAACCTTCTTACGTTCATTGTCAAACACAGTACTGTTTATTTGTTCTATTATAAGTCTACATGCTGCGGTGTCTTTACAATACTTAATACTATTAAATAACACGCAATTCTCTCTTTTTCTGACAATTATTTATTTTTGGTAGATACCCTGCACGTAATTCTAAGTCGAGTAAGGTTTATTCCACTAACAATGTTATTAGATTAATCTCCTTCGGATTATTAACTTGTGTATTCTCAATAAACAAAATCATCATGGGCATGGCCCATTAGCGACGGATCACAAGGGGATTAATAGACTAAACTACACACATATTGTACGAGATTTACTGACATATACTTATTTTCTAGGAATATGCTAGCTAATTATATCTTAAACGTATTCTAAAATAATCATAGTTATAATTTTCTCAAGTGTTTTACTTAAAAATTAAGTGGGTATATATTAGCAAGTGACAAGAATTTACTAAAATCCATCCATTTGATTTTGGTTTAAATATAATTTTTATCTCTGTAATTTAGTATTTTTATTTTATTTTTTGTACTTGTAATTTTTTTGGCTTTAGTTACTATACAAATTATGTTTGTTTTATTTTTTGTTTTTAGAGTGTTTTAGATAACTTTTTTTTTCACTATTCAGAATACTATTTAAAGTATTTTAAGGACCATATAAATAGAAAATATTTTGCAAGTACTAAAATAATTTTTTTACAAGAACGAAAAATGAAAAAATAAACTAAATTGTAAAGATGAAAAGTATATTTAAACCTTGGATTTTTAAATAAGTACGTTAGTAGGCTACACCTTGAGTATATTTTAAGATAATTATAATTATAGTGTACTTCTAAAAAAAAAAGTGATTCTACCTTAGCAAATCTATGTACTACGTATAGTGCTCCTATGTATTTTCTACTCACCCACTTGTAAAATGGTTGCAACTCAAACCATGAAAACAAAGTTGCAAGAGAGTTATACTAGTGCCATGATGCAAGCGATGGAATGTTGCACTCAAAATGCAAGGTCTAGTAGTTGAAAGCATCGTTAGCTTACACTCTAATCAGAGATGGGACATATGGAATCTTGAGTGAATTAATAAGGGTCATTTTACAAGACTATACATTAATTCCTTAGCGACCGATAATGAAGTAATATCATGACGTAAAAAAGATGAAAAACCCTATTGAGCAATGAAATAGAACATGAAAATAAACTTCCAAGTAGTGGGATAATCCTAACTTGAGACTTTGATAGTGTGCCTATTAAAGAATGAGTTGATGACTCTTTGATAATGGCTTGGTTAAGGAAAATTGTAATGACCCATTGTTGTTACTTGAAACTAAAAACTAACTCAAGCAATAGACTTGATTTTAATTAATTTAAAACTCTTCAATTAATTTATTTACGAAAATATTTGCAAACTTTTCATGCCTCAAAAGCCAAAGGGTAAAAACGTACAACACCAAAATAAAACATCACATCACATATATTCAATATCATAGTCATATGAATCTCCTCAGTACATGCATGTAAACATAAACCGCACTATAAGGATAAACAATATAAACTCTATAAATCAATCAACAATATAGATAACTTTAAAGAGAAAACAAAAACGAATAATGTGTCTTAACCTCTAAAGATGCATATTCATGAAGTCTCCAAAGACACAAAACTACCTCCTATCCATTTGCTCCCCATGTACTTTAGATACATGATCATCACAAACATGTCCCAGATATGCAACAACACAATAGATAAGCTTAACAAAAGAAAGCATAACAAATCATGATAAACTTAACAATTAAAGCATAATATGCTATAATCATATAATATGACATATAGAAATTCTAAATATAACATAAGTCTTAGAATTTTTACAACTCACTCTCTAAGTTGGTCGTACCTATAACGTTACTTAGAAAAATATTAATACCAAGCATAGTCTTGAAAGTCTTTGAGTGAAGTTCCTCCTCATTGTGGGAGATGTTTTTGTATAAGAAATTGTCATCCAAATCATAAGCTTTTTCTAAGACATTTGATTTCGTGACCTTAAATGTCGCAATCACACACACACAAACACATGCAAGGATAAGCATAAAAAAAACATAGATACAAAATAGAGCTCCAGTACTTTAGGTTAAAAATGAGTATACAATTAAAATTCTTCATAAAACAAGTAATAGTTTACACTCACTAATTCATACAATAACCACTGTCAACAATTGCACACACATCAATTCTTATAACAATCACCACTAATAAATGAAGACACATATCAAAGTAACTTGATAATAGTCATGTAGTGTATGTAGACTTCACTCATGAGAATTATCACCAATTTGAGTGACCACTACATACGTGTCGCTTAGCCTAGTATAACACAATAATGGACCTCACAAATCCAAAGAGTGGCATGAGTCATAATTAATCATTGGAGGACACTGTAGACTTATTTATAAAAATGATATGGTGGCATTTTAGGATAGATATACGTACCTGGGTAGTGTCTTACCATGTTACAAGGTTTGCAATGACCTTGAACTCAATGTGGAATTTGCTTGTCTATCTATCCCCAAGGTCCACCTATTAGCCTTCATTAACCCTTCTAGCACTAGGTTGATGGCTTTTTTCTCACTCACAGATTACATGTTTACTCAATCACAATCACAATTGGGGAATCATGCATGCATGGAATTGGACACACATATGGCATCATACATAAACCAATCACCATGTTCAACAATCAACACCACTTAGACCTCATTGTGTAAATCTAAATCATGACATCTTGTTCTTGGCAGAAAAGTCTCAAAGTCAAATAAAGAATAAAGAACTTTTGATAAGCAATAAATATAAACTTTGATGAAGACAAAGCCAACAAATAAGACATTCTCATAGAAGACACCACGCAAAACCAAAGCCAAAACTTGGGTATTTTTCTTAAAACACTCCAATTCCTAACCAAGTCTGGCTCAAAAGATTTACTAAGGTAATTAAGATCAAATTGGTTTTTCTAAAAAGATAATTAATTGAACCAATTTCATAAGAATAGGCTTAGAACCATGAAAATCTTGTGTTTGGGCTAAAAAGTCTAAAACACTCGAGTTCCACTTGTAAGACTCGGGTCTCATGAAGAAAACTTGTGTTCTAGAGTTTTTAGTGAAGAAAACTAATAAAGACTCAAGTTCTACAAACAGACTTGAGTGTCACGGATAAGACTCAAGTCTCAATAGTAAATTTCAAATTATAAGTTAATTTGAATTTTAATCTTAATCAATCTTATTTTTTTCATTATTGATTTGTACCTTTTTAAGATGTGAAATTAATATGAACTTATCTTTCTAAACTCTACATAATAAGGATTGTCATTGAACAAAATAAAACCAAGAAAACCAGTAAGAGAATTACACTTGAATCATTATTGAAATTATTGGTTGAGAAAAAAAGTGTGTTAGAGCTTCAATGTGTGCTATCATCACTACTGAGAGTGAATCAAAGCTTTTCAAGTTCCTTTGTATTCAAGGGTGGTTGCCTCTTGGACTTACAATTTGATAGATATAGGTAGGGGAATCTTGGGTGGGATTTTCAAGGTGGACTTCCAGGATAAAAGCTCTACTAATATATCTTTAGATTCACTAGAGTGTCTGACCTTTAGGGGCTAGTCAAGAGTGATCATAAAGTAGTGTCCCAACTCCCAAGGTTGGATTGTCAAGGTAGGTTGCCTTTAGGGTAAAAATATCGATGCTCTATAATACATTTGGCATAGTGGTAAATCTCAAATACGGCTTGAGAATTAGATGTAGGTCACAGGTTGTGGTGGAACCAATATTGAGCCTGTGAGTTTGCTTAAATTGTTTCTCTGAGCTTAAATAAATAGCCGTAAGGAGACATGCATTAAGTTCCTTTCTTAGTAAAAAAATAGTATTAATTAATGATTGTTTTCATTAATAAAGAAGAGACGAGGTTTGATGCAAGAGGGAGGCTGAGGTGGGAAAGGTAAGTTGGTCTCCCACCATGGGATGGGTTTTTTGAACCATCGGATTTTTATTTTTTACTTTTGAATTAAAGGCTCAAATTTTTTTATTAATTTTTCCTTTTCTCTCTTTCTTTTTTAAATTATCTATTCTTCCCTCTGCCATTTGGATTCTTCCTCAAAGTAACTTCCATCGTTTCCCTTTCCCAATCACAACGAACTAAGTGGAAGGAGCCAAGGTTGATGAAGGAACAAATGAAAGAGACAAGCCCAAAAGATATACGTTGCTTTCTCGTCTCTCTCCCTCTTATCTCTCTTCTGTCTTGTGAAGTATATATAATTCACAAGTAGATCTATTATGTTTGAGATAATTCAAATTATAATAAATTGAATTAAGAAGTCATATATCATGTTTAGAATCTATTATAACAAAATTGAATCATTTCATTTTTGAAAAATGAGTGAAATTCATTTTATTTAGTAATTCTATTTTCTTACCGTTATAATGTAGCCGACTATTTCGTCATTAATCAAACAACAAAAGGAAGTTGGAACCGATCAGAAACCGAAGAGGATAAATGCAACAAATTACATCTAACATTGTTTAAAAGATTAATGAGAAAAAGATACATTTTTTTTGTTGGAAAGGAAAAGAGACAAAACTTCACTCGTAAATTTTAGGCTTAAATACAACTTTTTCTTTTCCTATTTGATCCTATTCACAATTTTAGTTTTTCTATTTTAAAATATATAAATGCATTTAGTCCCCTAATTATTTTTAAAATGTTCATTTTTGGTCTAATCCTTAATTTTGTTTATAATTTTTTTTTTCTTGCATTTTAGCTAATAAATTATTTTTGATACCATATTAAATGAATGTTCTATGTAAAAAAATATGAATATGTTAAGTCTATAAATCAATTGGACCAAAATAAATAAATAAAATATAAGAAAAAATAAAATTAGATTAAAATTGAGGATTTTTTTAAATAAGAAAATTAAATGTTTGTATTTTGAAAAGAGTTGACCAAAATTAGAAATTGAATAAAATAGCTAAGAACCAAAATTATATTGAATAGTAAATTATAATAAAACATAAGAAAATTGTTTTAAATTTTAACCTTTTTCCAAATAGCCCCATTGAGTTATTGAAAAATAACTTCTCAATAACACTTTATCAAAAAATTTAACATCCCAAATAGTCATCACAATGCAGAATTATTAGAAAAGAAAAATAATGCAGTTGGGAACCAGGTCCCAAACTTCTGCTGAGAATTATATATATATATATATATATATATATATATATAGTATAAGTTAGGTTGCCAATAGGCGTGTCTCAAGTAGAGACAATGTATATATATAGGTAAATAAATTAATTCATCATTTTTTAAAATTATTGTTAAATAAATATATATTTATAAATTTAATATAAAATGTTAAAATAAGTTAAAAATTAATTTGGTAATTTTTTCCTATAACTTATTCAAATAAGTGAAAAATATTTATGAAACTCTTCCGAATATTTCCTTCAATCTCTTTCACATTTTTAAAAAATTCACAAAAAATGGACATCCACACGTTTAAAGTGATTTTTATTTTCAATGTAGGGGCTACCCAATTGGAAAATTTGCGATATCTGTATGGATAATTTATTGGGTTGCTGCCTCAGTGCCAGGTAGCATTATGTAGGTAGAAAATGAGGTTTAAAATATTGTGTTAGATTCGACAAGAATGATATTAAGGAGATTCTCCACGTAAATGGAACCACAACTCTAAGGCCACACTTGGTTTTTGAGTGTTTTATATTTTTGTTTTCAAAGAAAACAAAAAATAACATATATATTTACTTAAAATTTAAATATAAAAAAACATTTTCTCTGAAAATATTTTAAAAAAAATCCAAAATCAAAAATAATAAATTAATTTTTTAAATTTTTTTCTGAAAAACAAAAAATATGATAATACTTTAGAATATTTTCTTCTCCATGCATATTTTTTAAATCTTAAAAATAAAAATTATTTTCAGAATATAAAAATAAAAACTAAACATTCAAACCAAATCTCACCTTTTAATATACACACCAAGGATAAGCCAATTCGTTTTCGTTAAGTGACACTAAATTCAAAAGCATAGCACACCCCATTATTATGTGTAAATGCGCTTAGTTTTGCTATGCTTATCATCGTTGTCTTTGAACCTAACACAGAAAAATAAGTGGCGTAAGCACGTCAACTTTGAAGCTTTTGGCGTTTCCATAAAGCTTTTTGGCGTTTGCTTGAGGCATTGCCTACACACAGCCACACACGTACCCTTTCGAGACTAATTTGAAATTGTTAAAAGAATTCAATGCGAGAGTGTAGGGGAGATGGGGTAACGTTGACGCAATATTGCACGTTTAGGAAACATTATTGCTGAAAAAGTAACTATTTCTAACATTATTGAAAATTATAAATAAATGATCATACCCTTGGTATAAATTAATCTGAAGTAGTATTTAATAGATAACTGGATTGTCCGAGGCAGCATTATCGTCCTCTGTAGCCTTTAACCATTACTTTCCGTGGTCTTAAATATAAGAACAAAAAATCATATTAACTAAAAACAAGTACATTAGGTCATATCTATTCTAGGAACTCATATTTTCACCTTTTGGAGGGCCTTAAATAGGTCTCACTGTTATACATTACTCATATCTGCTTTTTATAATTTAAACAACTCGTCTCTCTAACTCAGTGACTCCAAAAACTTATACTATATCAGCCCAAATAACTTTCGCATTTTATATTTTATCACTACATAAAAAACATGCATATGGAACATTGGAACCTACAAAATATTTAAGGATCGATACTTATATAAGATCCTTCTGCTTCTTGAGTACCTATTAACAATAACGGTTTCAAAAGGCATCTCTTGTTAAAACCAATGCTTGATAAATTTGCATCAAATAATTAAGCACCTCTGTTAAAAGTACTCCTAAAGTGTATTGCCAGCACTCATGTACTAAAGTGTTTTATTTTTAAATGATGAGTCGATATTTCAACACATTTTAGAGAAATCCAACTAACAAGTTTTTTGGGTAAACAACTAACTTTTGACTGACATTTCATCCCCATAAAAAATAATGCATGATTAAAACATTATGCTGTATTTACCCATGGATGTATGCTCGTCAGAAGTATTAGCCTCAGCGACAAATTTTACAGACGAATTTACTGTCGGTAAAAAACAAAATCTATCAGTTGCTATAGGAAAAAGAAAAATATCCATTAAAAGTTGTTAAACACATAAGCTAATAAAAAATACCCATTATATATAAACTAATTAAATTACATCCAAAATTAACATTTTATATTAACTTTGTGCTAAGCAAAAGCATTCGTAAAGCTAAATATATAGTAGTAAATTTCTAGTAAAAATTATTCGTCAATAAACTCATAATATATTATTAATTTATAAAATATTCAAATAATATAATTATTGATGGATTTGACTTTTATGATAAGAATATAACTCACATTTTATTGGTTATGTCATAAATGGTCTAGTCCGAAAATCCGAATGTTTTCATATTTTAAGACATTCCAGTGATTCCACTAATTATTGACTCAACAATTTGTTCATTATTGAAGTCTTTTTTATTTAAGAGAGAAAAAAATATCTTAGTGGGAAAAACAGTACTATTACAGTTTTCTAGAAAGATAATTTTACAAGTGCTTCACGTGTGGTCTATGAAGTGGTATTTCATACTACAGTTTTCTTGGAGAAAATATTAGCTAATAGAAAAGTGCTTGAAATAGAGAAAACTAAACCAACCACTTCTAAGAGCTAAACCGATTTGAAAGGTCTTGAGAGGCAATGAATGTCATTTTGATTGCATTTGGACACATTGAGTAACACCATCTTTCCCGTTCATGAATGGAACAAACCCTCTTTCTAAATCCCATGAACGAGTATTATCCACATTATGAGGTTTACTCCAATCACTACCATATATTTCTAGGTAGTCTCTTGTGATGTGTGTTCACCAATCCTAATTACGTACCATCACTAACCATTTAAATTGTGTGACATGTCTAATCGCAATGTATTGTAATTGCTAGTACTCATATATAAGTCATAACCATATCTTGCCTTTATGCAAGTGTTGTCAATCTACTTTCTAGCCATACAATGGTCCCCGAGTGGCTTAAATCTCTTCATACTAACTTAGATTTGACAAACAATGAGGTGGCTTATTTTAATTTTCAAATTGTAAAACCATGCAACACTCATGTCAGAATTGATGTGTTTGCGACAATTATGAAAATTATATTATTTCAATATAATTGATTATTTATATAATTAATTATTGTTATGATTGATTATTATTAGAATTTATTTTTTTATTTAGACAAATTTGTAATTTCAAATATTTTCTAACAGCTTATCTGTTACAAATCAACTACATTTAAGAAATTTCACTAGTTAAAAGCATTTTCTTTAAATCGGCGAAGAAGATTTTTATTAAATGGTACCAGAAGTACCTTAATAAGTTACAGAAAGAGATATACAATGGTCAATATTTAGATGCATAACTAGTAAAAAAGTAAAGTAATAAATATATTGAGGATAAGAGATATTAAAATATTTAAAACTAATAATAATATTTACAAGAATAAAAAATATTTCTCTTCAATACTCCTTGTGATTCTTATTATAAATACTTTGAACAATAATCACACAAACTAATAAAAATAATTAATTCAATTTATTAAATAAAATATAATTTGGAGCGGAAGAATAAAGAGAAAAGTAGAAAAGAGAAGAGTTTAGATAGAACAATAAACATATATTATTTTCAAGAAAAGTAACCTATTTATAAATAAAAAAAGATAATTAAAAAAGCTACAAAATATAATTATAAATAAATGGATCAACTCAACAAATAAAAATACAACTCATGCATTTACATTTCTTAACCAAGTCAACTTAATATCTCATAGCTCATCACTTATTAGTAAAAGATAAAACTTTAATTAGATAAAAGTCTTTTATATATATATATAGACACACACACACTAGAAGACAACATTAAACTAAGTCAAGGAATGCAACTTCAATCCCATGTTTGCTTCCCGTACCATGCCTCCATGAGGAAGATTCACCCTAAAAGTCATATGCTCCTCACATACATCAAATACGACATCACCACAATTATAACCACATGTGTCACACACAAAGATGAGTTTACAAAAATAAAAGTATACATATACAAATAAACAAATTCAAATCTAAGGAAAAATAGGCAAGAACTAAACTTTATATTTTTGAAAATACCTTCCATAATAGTAAAAAAATTATAATAAAACTCAGTCTATAAGAAAGTCATCTATAAATATCAAGAGTAAACAACATCATAGTTCAACCAATACATACAACATCACCATAACATATTCCTAATCGCTTATCACCATAAGCCGACCAACATCATAAAGCATATTTAAGCATCAACTATCACAAATCCTCTTATAGTTCAATCATCATAAAAAACCAACAAATAATATGAAACACATCTTATCAACTATCATAAACTATCATCATAACTCAATCAACAAAATTGTCGCAACTGACATACACTAGTAGCCAATTAGGTATTCTCAAACTTAAACATTAACACTAACTCTACTATGTGGAGTTTCAACATATGAGCGGTCTCCCAAGAGCCTCATACCCTAACATAGTCGCTTTTATGATTTGGCCATGCAGAAAGTCTCTTGGACTAACCCTACGGAGAAAGTGTGATTTTATCGAATATAGACAATTGTAAATAGTGGTTAGCTCCGGGATTTGCAAAATCGTACATTTAAAATGATTTTGCCCACTTGTTTATTCTATAGGCTCATTCCCATTAGCCACCATGAAAACTTCCAACACTAGATTAAGGGTCAACCTAGCACCCTCGACTTATGTGTCTACTCATATGCTCATACACTAATTGTGCATCCTATGCGCCAACTGTACATACATGGTATATTTATATGCACCAAATGTGTACCCACCGTATACCAATGACCCATAACATTTGGAACTCCCTACGATCTTAGATACAACACCTATGTAACCCTGACTTAGGGTCCAAATGTAACTCAATAAACAACCATCCACACAATGACAATTACAACAACTCCCCTTGTGTTAAAAGGGGTCACTAAACTTTCTAGGAAATAGTTCTCAACATTTCAATACGTCACTCGATCTTAAAATAGAAGGGTGGCACTTGAGAAGATACCTCACTGGATGAGAAATTTGGGTTGTTCTAGTGAGATGAAGTTCTAGAGTGAAACTCACCCTCTCAAATATGTCATTCTCAACAACAAAAATCTTCTCAAAGGTTATAGTTAACTTCTTTCCACACATAAGGATGATTCTCATACAAGATTATCAATTATCACGAAAATCATCATCTCATCAAATCATATATATCTCAATTAATACCATGATAATCTCAACAACAAACAATATAATTACCTTAAAGATAAAGATTCTACTTTAGTTCAAGGAATTAATAGGATTTATATTTATCTAAGCTCATTTTCTTTATAATAATCTCATTCATACGGAATAATTCTTATAAAATATCTTTAATTAATTAATTTATTGCCAAAATCATCAACATAAGAGTTCAAATTACTCATACTCATTAAACTATCATAATTAACCCAAAGAAACAAAGAGGAAAGACAGTAAAATAATCATAACACTTTGATCAATTTACGAGCAACTTGCGAAATAGAAATCGGATAAATTAAAAAACATGTCATACATAGTTGGAAAACTTGAAATGTCTACTTTCTAATAATTCAATTCGTTTTCAAATATCACTTTTGTGGTAATACAGAATTGAACACGAAGGTACACTGTTCAATTACGTATTTTTTTCTGACAGCACCCTCAACTTTGAACAAGCGTAACTCTCTCGTTTCTTAGTCATTTTAAGCGTTTTATTATACCAAACTGTAGCCCCCAATGTCTATTTTCATGTCCAATAAACAGAATCCAATTTCTTTCACTATAGGCAAAGTAATCACAAAAATACTAACACATGCTCTATCAAAAACGCACCAGATAGCAAGCGTTTCGTTTTCAACCGTCACATACTCAAGTTCAATCAAGTTATATCACAAACCAATGCTTTAAGTAGATATGAGACATCACAACAGTTCCATACACATAGAATGCATGAACACAAAGTAAAACTTCTCTTACTTATTCAAACCTAAAAGAGATGCATAGTGAAGAAGAGAAGGAGGAAGAAGGAAACTTGAATCAAAGGTGGAGTTCTTCACCTCCCGACTAGTAGCCAACCTCCTATGGCACCAAAAACACACCTAAAACAAACTCAATTTAGAATTCATGCCCAAAACCTAGCTTTCCCATGGAACCACCATGGATGTTCAAAGAGAAAGAAAGCCAGAGATGGAGCAAGGTGAGGGAGAACATGAACTTACCACTCTAAGGAGCAACAATGAAATCCTAAGGAAAATAAGGAAAAAAGTGAAACCCTTGAGCATGCTTCAAGCTCTTAAGAGGGAAGAAGAACCTTAGATAAAAGAAAAGGAAAGTGAATACAATGGGAGAGGAAGAGAAGCTTTCCATGTTTGAGAATTAGGAAAGGTTTAAAATTTTACTATTTGCAGTTTTGCACCTTAACATCCTCGATCTACACCTCCACTTTTACGAAAAACACCATGTATATACATAACCTCCAATTAGCATTGAAACCCTTTAAACATCCAACAACACACAAATAAATCACTCCCTTTTAACAGTTAGCTTATTAAATAACATAATTTAAATTTAATTATCGCTTGCGGTAATTATTTCATACATTTTAAAAACATAGTATTACATAACCTAAGCTATAAAAAATGTGAATGCGGTGGGAAATTTAACCAACAATACATTCTCATAGAGTCCTTATATTTCAGCATTCCTACACATCAAATACCCTCTCAACAATCGTGATTTCTCTTTATCTCTCCATATAACATTTCATCATTAATTATATCAATTTTTTTTTTCTATCCCTTTCAAGGTGACAATTGATTTTGGGTGATTGAAGTTTTTTTTTCTTTCTCATATAAGAAATTCAACCTAAAAATACAAAAATGATTTCCAAGTAACAAAGACTTTATTTTTTTTTTCCTTGCAAAATTTCAGTATCTAGTATCTACGCCCAAATTGCCATCACTGACATACCCCCTGCCCCAAGCAAAACTGCGACAAAAGCCCAAGCCATGAGCTTTGTTCTGCCTTGTAACTTTGGCCCCATGAAATCAGCACCCAACAACTCAACAAGTGCCATATAATTCAAAAGCCCCGCCGAAACCGCGTTCAGAATCCCTTCCACAATGAGCGCAGTTGGACTCGCGTCGCTATACACGCGCGATAATCCGATCCCCAACGCGATCCCAAACGGCGTCGTCGCGGAGAAAAAGAAGACCATTGTAGCCTTCACCTTCATTCCATATTCACCCTGTCACCAAAGGATCGAACAACACTTAGTTATTTGCATAGCATTAGTAACATAATTTTCGTAATACAAGATTTTTATTAAAACATAGTAAATATTATACTTAAGATAATAATTATAAAACATTAAAAAAATATTATATAGGGTAATTTGTAACGAAATGGTAGTATATAAATTGTTTGCACTGAATGCAGACTTATTATTATTACTCTTGTAGTTGGATGAAATCATTTTATTCATTAATTTCTTAATTAAGGTTAAAATATTTAGTTCATGTAAGGTTAAAAAGAATAATTTCATGTTTAGTAAAAGTAAAAATATATTTAGCCCCTAACAAAAGAGTTCTGTTATTCACACACAACTCAAACAATAATTTACACATCACTTATCCTCTGTACCTCTTTTCATCGTATCACTATTGAATTTCATATTTCTTTCTCTCTCAAATTCTCTATTGCTAGTGTATAATTTATTGTCAAATTGCATATTTCTCCTTTTGAAAAACATTGAGATATGAAATACCTGAAGTATGCATCCACCTAAGCCCATTCCTTCAAACAATTGATGGAAGCATAGCGCAGCAATGAGAGGCCTAATCGTGCACGGGTTCACCGAAGCTCCCAATGACAAACCAATCACCACCGAGTGCACCACAATCCCCATCTCCAACACCTACACCCATTCCACAAGAGTATGACAATGTTAAGGATTGAACTTGATCACACACGCTAATTAAAAACATTAATTACATTTTACATTTTTGCTAATAATAAGTAAATAATAACAAAAAAATGACCTGAGCCACAACACGGTAACGTAGCAACTGTTCCCCATTCACGCTCTTCCCATCTACATCCCCATGATGTCCATTTACATGGTCATGACCGAACATTCCCACTTCCTTGTTCTCACCGGCTTCAAGGGGAGAAGCCGTGGATTCAGCGGTAACAGGAATAGTAGTAGTAGTAGTAAGCTTCTTCCTGAAGTAATTGATGGAGAAGGAATCAACCATGAGAGTGAAGATCGCGGCGAGCATGGCGATGAACGTAGTGAACGGATACTTCCGCCAGGGTCTTTTCGGCAAGCAGATAGACGTGAGGTCGTCGAAGGAGTCCGGCATCACGTGCATGTAGCCGGTAGCGAGTATCACGCCGGAAGCGAAAGCCTTGACGAGGACGAAGACGTCGCGGTCCGGTTGTAGCGACGGAACGGCGCGTGAGAACAACGGGAGAGAAATGCCAATCATGCTGGTTACCAGTATGCAGAATATGGCCACGATTTTTAACTTGAGCGCCTCCGCCTTGTCGCGACACCCTCCCTCGTACTTCAACTGGCATTGTGACGCCTCCGCCGAGGCCAGTGGTGGTAGCGTCGCCGCTGAGACGAGAATGAGAACGAGGACCTTCCTTATAATTGAAACTCCACGAGTATTAAAACTCATCATCATAAGACTAATCTTGGAGACGTAAAGATATATTAAAGAAAAAAAGTGATGAGACTAAATTTTCAAGAGACTTATATCAAAGTGAAAGAAGAAGAGAGTGATAAGATTAGTTATCAAGATGTTAAAGATTATCGAAGTGAGTATGTGAGAAGAGAAGAAAGTGAAGGTTGTTTTATAGCGCAGCGAAGGACGAGGAGGACTATCTCAGGTGCGAATATGTAAATTACCGAAATTACTGTTTTGCTCTTTCGAGGGACTTGTGAGATTGCGCCAGAATGAGTAATTATTGAGAAGTTTAAGGGGTATTTTTGGAAGAATGTGGATGCTTGTGCTTGGCTTGTGTTGAGTGTGGTCCCGAAACACTTTCACTGTTTCTGATCCATGGTGGCGCTAGAGCTGCCCACGGTCCAACTTTTTCGGATACAGTAATACATGTGACCTGTCCAGATGTATTTTTTAAAGAATTTACACACAAAAAAATCAATTATTATTACTAAATAAACTCCACGTCAAGAAAAAAAATATTCATGTAATATTTATATAGATATGTAAATAAATACATGATTTTTTTTATTATACGATATTGCTCGTTATTATTACTTAATTGAGATATTATCGATTCAGTTTAAATAAATGTTTTGAAAAAGAAAATATATTAATATATTTTTTGATTCGGTGGAAATAAAGCATGTTGTAAAAGAAAATTTAAATATATTAATATAATATGAGAAAATAATTTTGCAAAAAGCAAATTAAACTTGCAAAGAAATATGTGTATAGCATTTAATGTTATTAAATATAATATTTAAACAAATATGTAAATAAATAGATTTTTTTAGTAAATAAATAGTTAGTTCTATTTTAAAAAAACTATTTTTTAAACTGCAGGCAATCTTAATTCCTTTCTCATTCAACAAATAAAATTACTTGATATGTTGTAAGAATATCTAATTATGTTATAAAAAATAAATAATTTAAAAAGTGAGATTTTTATCTCAATATCGTGTCACTCTTTTATAAATTAAAATTATGTGAATTTTAATATTATTTGTTCTTGGTTTTCTTAATGCTTAGCCGATCTAATCTTGTCTAATATAATAACATAATGTTTAGGTTATTCTTTACTTTTATTGTTACAAATATTTTGGTCTCCTATTATTTTGTATAGGTGATTTCTATTGGTTAATTTCACTAGCATATGTTATTTGCTATTTAATATTATGTATTAGTGTTTTGAATTGAGCATATTTTATGCTTAATTTTGTACCCAAAAAATTCGTATGCTTAATTTGAGTATTTTTTATTCATAAATTTTTAAGGTTTAAATATGATTTTGTCTTTAAAAAATAGGATCATTTTGATTTTGATCCTTTAATTTTTTTTAGTCAACGTAAAATTTAATATTTTTTGTTTTAATTTATGTTGTGAAGTATGTGTGTTAATTGATGACCTAATAGCGACGTTTTTAACCCTGTAACTTCATTACATTATTAAGGAATTTGACACGTGGAACAAATACATTGTAACTTTTTTTCAGTAAATTATGTTTTTAAATTCTTATTTGTGTAAAAAGAGGATTCGGATGTTGTGTTTTGAGTATAAGATGGATATGTTATGCTGAATTCTTCATCTTCTGAGTTTAGGATTATTATTATTATTTGACAAATTGACATGTATCATTTTTGTTAATCTACTATTGCCTTTTTTTTTTGTGATTAGATTGGTATGCACGTCAAAATTGCTTGTGACCTGTGAGAGAGTCATCTTAGGTTGCAATCTACATTCACACATTGGTTTGGATGGGGTTGAAACCCTGTGCATTTCAAGTACTTGATGAATGTTCGGGGTTTCCACTTCAGGGTAACACATATTCAAAGTTATTTTTAACATTTCTGATAAAGTTCATCCAAGGTTGCAATCTACTTTCACAATTAACTACTTATTTATATGTTGGTTTGGATGAATTGAGAACATGTTTGAATCTTTATGACTCGATGCATTGCAATTTGCAAGCACTTGCTGTCTGCCTTGTTCTGCAAACGAAGTGTTTGCATTTTCTTCTATGTTCAATAGGTTTGCCAATGAGTGAATAGCAGTTTTTCTTTTGGGAAATGTCTTGGGTAGCTGAGTTTGTCTTGATAGCGTGTTTTATGTGCATTTCCTCTTGGTTAATTGAATTGGCATGATATACATGAGACAAGTTATTTAGCATTTTAATTTCTCTTGATGCATATGGTATTTTGCTATCTTTGGATAACTGCTATTTCACTGTATCCTTCTGTCTTTTTGGTATTGGATTAACCAACAACCACTTGTAAATTTAAGGATTCGAGTGTCTTCTATAAGAATTGAAAGCAATTGGCTGAACACAAATCTTAGTTCAACTATACTGTCCCCCTCTCATTCTAGAAAACATAGATGGCTTAATTTATTGGCTTGTAATTTCACTTTTATAATTTGTTGTGGGACATTTTAATGAACTGATAGATTGGGGTTCTATTCCTTAAGAATTAAACTGAACAGCATTTGAAAATACTTGTTGGATTTAGGGGGAGAGGAAGAGAGAAACAGAGATACGGTAGAATTTCTTAAGTGAAATTGATTGATTGTACATTACTTAGATTATGCACAACATCTATATACATATAGTCTTAATAGATTATTCCCTAGGCAACTCGTGAATGAGTGCTAATTACTAAATACTAATTCCCATCGAGACTCAATGCATTTAGCATGTGATGCATTGATGCAATCCCATTCTCAACACTCGAAATATCAGATACAAGGTGAAACAGTATACTGTATTATTTAAGTACAATAATGGCAGAAAACCAAAAATGGACGATTCTCCGGAAAAAGAGGATTCTCCCCCAAGCCAAAGCTTCACTCAGAAGGATTTCTCTGTTCCAAAAAATCTAACAGAATTTCATCCTACTGACCTACTCTCTCTTGGTCCAGGTAGATTTCCCCCCTATATCCCTTCCATTTTTCCTGTCTTTTTTTTCATCCATAGGAATGAAAGACAAATATCAGGATTTAACTCACGCACCCTACTCAATCAACCGAACTAGATCCCTTAGTTCTTTCCTATGTGTCTATATGACAATTCACTCTCCCTCATCTACCATGTGCTCCTACTCCTTTCCTTTGGTTTGGGGCACCATACACCCCCAACATACACTTTGCCAAACTTATTTTGTCGTCCACCAGCTACTTGGGCTGTTACAGTTAGTGGTTGTTAACATGTTTTTTTTTTTAATCGACAAACGTTAGTTGTTAGATGTTAATTGTTAGTTTTTGATCGCGTGGTTGTTAACATGTGATAATATGAACTGCATGTTATTCTAACAACACTTAGACCCCTTAGTTTGGACATATCTTCAATTCCAGGTGGGTGAGTTTGTTTTATATGAATGTAACATATGCCAGTGGTCACATGTTTCTGAACTCATTCAAAGAATAGAGTTAAAAGTTCCAAAGTTCTCTCATTAAATCTCGTGATTTAACTCTTGCTATTGAGACAAGAACACAGCTATTATTGATTTATCAAAGGAAAATACCTATATGTGCCAAACATTATAATAAGATAGTCCGAAGGAAAATTCTTCAAACTTCCTGGTCCGGACGAGTGGTAAGCAAGATTCATTTGGTGGTGCATTTATAGATGAGTTTTATCTTATAGGGATTATCAATTAACATAGGCATTTGTCTTTTACCTTTTAATTTTTTTTTCCCTTTAGTAAATAAAGTTATAAATTATGAAACTCAAGTAAGGGTTATAATTAATCTCAGACATGAGGCAGGGGTTTGCTTGTTCCATATTTCTATCCTTGGTATCTTCATTTATTGGTTTTAGTTAGCTATCTCGTGCCTGGTAGCAGAGTAAATACCCAAATGAAAAAAGTTTGATCATACCACATGATTGATGAAACAAGGGAACCAAAAAATACATAGATCCTTGGAACAAAAAATAAGACTTTTTGGCATAGATTTATTCAACTATCTTCTAATATGTGATCAATTTTAATATGTTTTTTGCATTAGAATTATAATTATTAATCCAATAAATTTCCAATCAATAATTAATTTTAATTTTGCTCAAAAGTTTTATCTTACATTCTTACTGGCTCTCACATAAACCAGTAGAGTTTCCTAAGAGGTTGAAACCAAAAATCTTCAACATACAACACAACACTGTTTATTCTTTATAAAGCTATAGCAGTTTCAGAATCAAAGTCCAGCCATTCTAATTGATACATGTGCAGCACACTGCCCACAAGAGAATTGCCAAAGCAGAAGCCATAGAAGCCATTGCATAATACCCACAAAGCCTAGAAAATCTTAACTTATTGAATGCCACAAGTGCATTGGTAGCACCGGAGAAGGCGAAGATTATGCATATTATGAAGGCGTGGAAGGTTCTTGGGCGATCCTTGAAGACTATGGTGGGAATTGGATTGTTGTCTATGTACTCATAAGGAAGCTGAAGGAGGATGGTTATCACTGTGAAGCATAGCCCCAAGACACACTCTACAAGGGTGTAGTTGGGAATTGAGGCTAAAGAGGTTTGATAAATTGTCTTCTCTTCGAAAGTCATTGTTGTAAAGAAAGAAAGAATGCATGGAGTTTGAAGAGAGATCAATTAAGCCATGTTGGATTGGGTGGATATTATGAAGTTGTATGAATATATATGTAGTATATAGTATACAACGAGCACTTTTCACACTTAATTCATGGAAATTTGAGAGATACTTCTTGGAAACTTGTGGGAAGTTTCTGAAATACATTACACGGTAGAAGAGGGTGAATTTGGTGTCTCTTTCACATGAAACTTCAAGGAATTTGGTGCCAAAGAAAAAAAAAGTGAGGATAAGAAAGCTGAGATGGGGTCCAAAGTAAGGAGCACGAAGGAGTGTCGTGGACTTTTTTGGCACAGAGGAAGTTTCCTCTCTAATTACTACAACACAGAAATTGGGTGTGAAATGTGAATGTGATTGTGGGTGTGACATCTCTTTTGTTAGTAGGAGATGAAAAGATATTCCTGAAGACTACTAAGTTCATCAAATAGGTAGGGGTCATCTATGTGATTGATCGATTCTATTGGGTGTATTAATTAAATACTTTCTGAACTACGACCACCTGTGTATTGACCTTTACCTATTTCATTTGTACCATAAAGTGTACAAGTTGAGTCCATACCCGTGTTTCATGCTCTTTTTCTTCTTTTCTTTTCTTTTTTCCTTCTTTTCCTTTAAAGTAGAAGGAATATGTCTATTAATTGAGGAACAACAAAGTTGGGGCGTTTACTTGAAGTCAACATAATTACTCAAGGTTGTGAAAATGGGTTGCCCCATTCATTTGGATAAACATATTAGACAAAATGTTTTTGAATGGGATGATCGGATCAATTTGATTGTGGGCTAAAACTTTACATGTCTGGCCTAGTCTTTGTATGCCATTGGCTGAACTTCCAAGCTTATTGGCCCACATTTTATTAAAAAATGAATCAGTGTCTAAATTCAAGTCATTAACTAATTTTAAAATGTGAAGAATATTTTTTAGTGCAAGTTACAAAATCATCTCTCCTAACGAGCCATGAAAGTGGTTGAAAGAAGTGTTGCATTTATAATTTCTTTATGCTTACCTTTTTAAAAAAGGTAATTTGTTATAACATAATATAATAAATAATTTAGTATTAATAAAAAATATATAACATAATAAAATGTAAAAAAAATAGTTAAATTTAACTTTCAAGTAATATAAAAAAAAAAACTTCCTTATACAATTTATTTATCTATTTTTTCACTTAGCGAGATGTTTTCTACTTCTTTTCTTTCTTTTTAACTTATCATGATAAGAAATTCTTTCTCCTCTCTCTCTATATATATTTAATTTTATTCTTTCTATTTCTTTTCCTTTTATTTTTTCTATCTATTTCACTTCTAACCCAAATAGAGAATAAATAATGAACCATATTATTCATAATTTTATTTTGAATTTTAAATTTAAATTCTTTAACTTAATAAAACATATCATTTTAAAAAAATTGTATTTAAATTAATTATATGCATCTCTTATAATTTTAATATAAATATTCTATAATTTTAATTTAATTTAAAAATAATCACAGCTACTGTTTGAAATATAAAGTAAAATAACTAAAGAAGGCCTAAGTAGAGAAAAGAGAAAAACAAAAAAGCAAGATTCTTGACATCACATCCCCATTCCCACCAATGAATGTACCCCTCTGTCGTTAATTAATTATAAGATTTTTTCAATTAATTTATGTCTTTAAGAAAAATAATTAATTTTATTAATCACATTAAAATTTTCAATTATTTGTACTATCATTTTAAAATTATATATTTTTTTATCTCGTTATCTAATTATTTAGAGAAAGAATAAATACATAAAAATATATAGAAAAAAATAATTAATACATTAAAAATTTAAAAATTAAATCTTATAAAAAAGGATAAATAAATTTCTAAACAGAATCTTATAATTAAAGGACGAAGTGATTATTAGTGAGCTGGTGGTCCATCATTGCCATAACTACTTACCACCAAATTCTTTTAATCACTTCCCCTGCCCTTATACATTGTTAATTGATTTCACCCTCACTAGTCTACTATGATGAGTCCAATCCTACAGTATTGGTTCCAAAATGTTTGCCATGTAATCAAGTCAAGCAAAGTCTTCCGCAATTGCTAGGAAATTTATGAGTCATGGAAAAAGAACTAGAGCACCAGACTTGGCTTTTCTGGAATGCTCCTTGCCTCATTATAAAATAGAAAACCACACTTCACTTGAAAAAAGCACAAAACCACACTAGCATTATCAACAGGAGCACTGGGAGAATTTGAAGCCAGTGTTCTCCTTTGGTTGTTTTTCATGTCTTCTGATCCTCCCTTTTTCCACAAAATAATTTCCAATGCTTGGAAAAGCATTGCCAGTCCAACATTTGGGTATGAAGGTAACCTCCCTTTATCCTTACCAAGTATTATAACCAGAACCAGGTCCTTAACCTTAGCACTGCCTCAGAACCATAGTTCTGAGGCCTTGCCAATGTACCATTCTATTAATGCAACTGAGACAGAAAAACTAGACTACAACCCTAAGAAGAGTGGCTCAAATCTATCAGCAAAATTTGTTTGTATGATCTTTGCTGCTTTAGCTTATCAGACAATGTCTACCCCCCAAAATCAACCTTCAATTCTTGGACCTGCTATAGTGATTGCTTTTGTAGCTTCACATTTCGTGATGCTGGTATCAAAAAATGATACCATAAAGCCTTCCTACCTAAGGCTTGTAGCAATTATGAAGATAACTGGTTCTCTTTCTTTTACCCTCATTTTCTTGCTAATGACAAAACCTTTCTTTTCTGGAAATTTAACCTTGTGGATTATCATGGGAGTGCTGGCTATGGCTTCGAACATGCTAGCCCTCCGCATACGATTCTCTACATAAATCCTATCCGTAGGAGTCGCAAAATCTCCAAACTAAGTAAAAGATCGATTGATCTGTTGCGGTTTTAAAGGTTAATTTCCTTGATGATATCATAGGTACAATTGTGGCCACTACCACAATTGTCCATATTAAACCTTTATATTATCAAATATCGACTACTACAACCGCAATTTATATTGATCAATTATCAGTTTACAAGGTGCAAGGGATGTTGTGGCTTCTACTATTTTAGCCATCATGCTGCTGTGATGGCTTGTGTTACATCCACATCTACAAGTACAACTACATCTATTTTTTTCCTTCTGTCCTAGTATATCATAAAACTTTGCAGTCCATCTCCAGAATCCAAACCATATATCGTTCTAGTACCTTCCCGACATCTACATCAAAGTCTAGTACCTGCGTAACACCTACGTACAAAGTCCAGTACCCCTCTGAACCTTATATGGTTCACACCACACAAGAAAGAAAATAGCCTACATATTCCACTTTCTTGAAGTCTTGTCAGAATACACAACTATTTACGCCTAGTCAAAATGGATCTTGCAGCCGAAACCTTAAAACCGCAACCTCAGCTTGGCTTCGACACACAAGTAAGTGATACAATCTTAAGTATCTGTTTACTCTGATTACATGTTTAAAAATTTTAATATCAGTTCACAGTGTATATATATTACTATGTTTTATTCAATCAGTAACTTAGATTTCTTCATATCTTATTATGCACTAGTTAGTAACTATTAAACTATATCACTATATGAAAAATCGATATTGGTCTTGCAGGTTTTCATATAGCCTACTCCATGGCATGCAGTAATCAAGTAACTACCACTTACTGGGTAGATCTTCGTAATGATTTTCTGAATCTAAGAACATGGCAACCTGTGAAGTATTTGAATCAAATATTGGTGAAACGACTCTGTAATAAATTTCCCTGTCTGATGTGAGACCTATCAAGTCACTATTTCAATTTGCTTAATTGAACTTTGAATAGAATAAACAAATTGGATTGAAATTTAGGGACATATTACTCATAAGTCCGGAAAAATTTCATCCCATTTTAACGTGTGCCCTACCCTTGAATTTGTAGTCAAGTTATGAACTTATTAGGATTATGTCCTATATTTGTAAAATATCATCAGTATCATCTATGTTAAGATGTTGGATGTAGCCATTTACTACGAAGATTTTGTTTTTCAATCTCTAAGCTTCTGTTATGTGAAATGTAAATCTCACGTTCGAAGACTTACCAAAGACAATGTATGGAATATCTTCAGAGTCTAAATATCAGACCTGATAGATATCTTTCAGCACTATTCTCAAATAATTTGAGTGACAATTGTCTTTCCCTTTTTTTTTTTTTTTTACCATAATACTTTATTGAGCTTCAATTGGATACTTCAATTGGACAATTTGAATGACAATTTTCTGTTTTTACCTTAAAATTTAGGTTTAATTAATTTTTTATTTGGATTCAATTTGATCTTCTAATTTTTTTTCAATTTGATCTTCTAATTTTTAAAATCGATTCAATTTGGTCCTTTAGTTTTTTTTTTTTCAATTTGTTCCTCTAATTTTTAAAACTAATTCATTTTTTTAGGAAATGTGAATTTTATGATGGTTTAAATTTTGATTGAAAAATCAAATCAAATTGAATTTAAAATTTAAAGAACCAAATTGGACCAAAAAAAATAAATGATCAAAAAATTAATTTAACCTAAAATTTAAGACTTCTTCAATTTACTCTGCTCCTCGCATATAAAGGTAATGTTAAGTTGACAACTATTAAAATAGGAGAAATTTTTACTTATACCTCATTTGTAAAGACATTATTAGGTGGTCTTAAATCACTACCTAGTTTACAATCTTAACCAATTTGTATATTACACTTAATTAGGTGTTCTTAATTCTTTTCGCTTAAATTATATAACTTAAAGATTGGTTGAGATAATAAACCAATGATGATCCAATACTATCCAATGACTAATTTGCGACAATAACAATGATTGTAAGAATAGGTGATTGATTGGTTTCAGGCAGAAGAATGGGGACAATGGAGGAGACATTTAGTGACAATGGTTATAACGATAATGAGAGGGATAGTGGTGACATTAATAGCAGGGGATGATAACAATGATAAGAATTATAGTGGTAGCAACAATAGCCATTATCCAATTAATTTAAAATGATTATTTTATATCTACTATTAATTAAAAATTACCTTATTTACTATACAAACATCCTTAGTGTATTTTAGGATCTAGTCACATAAGAATACTCAATCTCTTAAAAGAAAATTACAATCATTATGTTTTATGAACTCGAGTATCTCTTAGTGGAGAAATAATATCTCAAAGTACTAATATGTATTTTTATAATTATTCATTTGTACAATGTTAATATTAAAAAATATGAATTTATAAGAGGCTGCTAGTTATTAGTCCATTTTAAAAAAAAAATTAACTTTTTAGGGCTAAGAAACTTGTCATTAGTAGATCAAATGTCCAAATTCAAGACTATATCCAAATCATTAACCAATTTTAAAATTTTGTTAAACTCAAATCTCAAGTTTAGTCTAATTTAATAAGTTTAAGTTAAAATGATAAATAAAGTTAGATTCATCAAGGGGAAGAAATATTGGCTATTCTAAAACTTGACTGAGACGTAAGTAAAGTCTGATTAAGAATTATTTTCATTAAATATTGAATTCAAATAATATTTAAATGATTTAATCCTAATTTCAACACAATTGCTTGGTTGTTTGATTGAATAATTGGGCTTAAAGTTAAATTCAACCTATTTCATTTTATTTATTTATTTGAACAAGGAAAATATGAAATTTTATTGATGATACGGTTTCATATTATTCAAAATTAACCCGCATGCAACGTTTAGTTGATTAAACGAATGGGTTTGGGAACTATTAACCTTAGACAATTTATTTATTTTTACTGCTTAAGCTTGACAATTTTGATAACATATAACTGCTGTGAAAAAAAAAGTACCTCACTGCAGATAATAAATAGTACGGATATGATTTTTTAAGATATCTTTTGATTGGTGACAAATTATAGAATGATAAAAATTTATTGTTACATCAAAACAAATAAATGTTTACTAATCTTATTAATATTGAACTTGGTAAAAAAAGGATTTTAATAATTGAAAAAGAAGATTTTAAAAGAAGATTCTTTGAATATTAAAATTATCTATTGAATTTGGATTTTTCTATTCATAATTCAATTTTTTTATAATTATTGTAGAATAAAATAGAATTATGACAATTATTATATGGAGTCTACCCAATACTAAATATAAAAACGCATAAAAGATAAATATAAACATTATGAGACATGAAATAGATTGAAATAAATAAAAAATTTATTTCATTGTTTGAATATTTTATAATAGAACAGAATAAAGATTCAGTTATTAAGCAATAATTACATTCCGTTGTTTAAAAAAATGGCTTAAATAGAATGAGTTTTAACTTTTTTCATATTAACTTTATTTCAAATATATTAATCATGTATTTGGATGAAATATTTTTAATTTTAGAAAATTTAAAATTTTTATAAATTAAATTGCATAAATTAAAATTCTAGGATAGTGTTTTTAATTTGCTAGAGTGAGATGGATACGGATTCATCCGTATTTTTGTTCCTTCTTTAGTTCCATTCCAGTCATCTTGTTATGTCACGGAAAGCTATGAAAGTGTATCAATACTGTCTTATATGAAATTATTAAATCAATGAAGTCCAGCTCAATTAATCGAGGAAAATGTGTAAATTATTATAATTTTTTACATTATCTTTAATTCTTATCAATAAGAAAAAATATGAAATTGTTAGGCAACTTCGTTGGAGACCCCTGGAAAAGAACCGTAATAATCCTGCAATATAATGTCTCCTCTAGCCACTCAAAAAGAAAAGGACTATGAAGGAGACAAGACAAAGCAAAGGTATACACCTTATAATATTAATTGCTTTATTTAGTTTACGTTATCTAACTATGTATATATATTTGGGTTTGTTTGAGTGTAATTAAAGATGAAGGAAATAAAAAAGAAAAATAAGATAAAATATTAAATTTTATTATTTGTTTGAGAGAAGGAATATGAACTATGGAGGGAGGGGGAAAAATTGAGTCCCACACGTATAAAATCATTTTCCCCGTAATGAGCCATGAAGCAAGAAAGAATGTTGCATTTGTTTTTTTTCTTTATGTTTACTTTTTCAAAAAATAAATAATTTTATAACATAAAATAATAAATAAGATACAAAATTTTCATTTTTTAGTTAAATTAAATATTTAATTAGTATAAAACTTTTTCATATATAATTTATATATTTTTACTCACTCATCCACTCATGTAAATAATTAGAAATATCTTATTTTTATTCTTCTAAATAACACATCTTTTTTTCTTCACTTTTTTATCACTCCTATTGCTTCCTTCTTATTTCTTCTTTGTACATATTTTCTAATTTAAATAGAGCATAAATTATTATCTATGTTATTCATAATTTTCTTTTGTTTAAATTTAAATGCTTTAAATGAATTATAGATATATTAAATAATTAAATTATTCAAATTTTGTATGAATTAACTATACATACTATTGGGTATGGCTCGTATTGTATCATCAGTAGATATGCACGGGATCCCATTCCCCGTGAGCATGCAGGGTGTAACACCCCAATATTTTTAATAGAGTTAAAGTAAAATTTTAGAAT
>CM023948.1:26877184-26994307 GCA_013407115.1 Glycine latifolia | reverse complement strand
AAAAAAAAAAAAAAACATTCTCAAATTAACTTTGGGGCGTTGATACTTATGGAAAAAAAAAAAAAAACCCCCGTAATTTTATAAAATACTTACGAAATTAAGTGGAGTAGAAGCAGTCGTTTCACAGGGGCTCGAGGGAGTCTCCCCTGCGAAGGCTAGGGGGCAGTGCTTCCAGAACTTTTTTCGAGGCCTAATACTTTTGTTGACATCGTGTTTTATTATTTGTAGTTTGGGCTTAGATCCATAAATAACTAATGTGCTTAGAGTTTCTAAGCATGTATATTTCATTATAATCTGAGTGCAATTACATGAGTGTGTGAAAAAATATAGTGAATAGCTGGAAGTAGCCCACATTGGGTAAATCAGGGTAAATTTCGTATGTTATTTTCTTCTTCCCTTATCTTTTTGTCTCTTATCTCGATTATTGTATGATTGTTCAGTACCCTTATCAAAATTTTATTTTAAATATTTTATAATTTATATTTTTTAATGTTAATTGAATTTAAAAATAATCACAACTATTGCTTGAAATATAAAGTAAAAGAAGGTATAAGCACAATAAAAGAAAAAGAAAAAAGCAAGATTCTTGGACATCACATGCCCCACTCCGACGCTTATGAAGGTATTAGTAAACAACCGTGTTTTTTTAATAAAGATGAAAGGGTGACAATTTCTTTGAAGACAATGTAAAAGAAAAAGAAAAAAGCAAGATTCTTGAACATCACATGCCCCACTCCAACACTTATGAAGGTATTAGTAAACAAACCGTGTTTTTTTAATAAAGTTCAAAGGGTGACAATTTCTTTGAAGACAATGTAAATTAATTGACGCATTTCTATGATTTATCAAATTAGAAATTTGATCAGCGTGTTGTTAATCTTCTTTTAATAACTTTCATTCCTCGTACATTGTTAATTGATTTCACACCCTCATACGCATCAATACGTGGAAAATCAAGTCAAGCGATAAAGACTTCGCAATTGCTTGGAAATTTATGAGGCTTGTTGGAAAGAGATCATGGCTTTTCTTGAATGTTCCTTATCTCATTATAAAATAGAAAAATACACTCAATTAAGAAGGTGGGTAGAAAACTACACTATCTTTGATAACAAAGAGCACTGGGAATTTTTTAAATTAGTGTTTCTCCTTTGGTTGTTTTCTATCACATGTCTTCTGAGCCTCCCTTTCTCCCCAGAATAATTCCTAATGCTTGGAAAAGAAGCATTGTCATTCTTTCCTCACCCACCAGTGTTACAAGAATAAGGTCCTTAACCTTAACACTGCCTCAGAACCATGGTGGTTCTGATTATCACTTGCCACTATACCATGTTAATGCAACTGAGGTGGAAAAACTAGACTACAACCCCAAGAAAATGCCCTTAAATCTGTTACCCAAAATTGTTTGTCTAACCTTTGCTGCTTTGGGGTATCAAACAATGTCTACATCCCAAGACCAACCTTTTATTCTTGGACCTGCTATAGTGATTGCTTTTGTAGCTTCACTTTCAGCGGTGTTATTTTCAAATACCATGAAACGTTCCTACCCACGGGTTGCAGCTATTGTTGAGCTAATTGGGTATCTCTCTTTCACACTCAGTTTCTTGGTAATGACAAGAGTTTTCTTCTCTGGAAATTTGATCTTGTGGATTATCATAGGTGGGTTGGCTATGGCTTGGATCATGCTAATCCTCCTTATACGCTTATTTACATGAAGCTTGTCCCTCTACGGCTGACTCAACACTAGGGTCAATGACCCACTATGGGATAAATGTGAGCTCAAGGGTGCTGAATAGATCATTTCATTACTTTCGAGCTAACATTTATTTCATAATGAGTCTAACTTGATCCTAAAAAATCGACTTGTTTGGGGTCCGCAAAATGTAAGTGTGTCTTCACTTATATATTATGTACTGTTCGAGGTCCACAAAATACATGTGGTTACTTATGTGGTGCTTCAGTACACATGTCAACTCTCCATGTCAGTCTTGCTACAGGAGCACAAATAGTTCTCCCTCAATAGCTGGATTGTTGGTTGGACCAATAGGTTATCTCTAACGCTCCCATATTTAAATATTATTGATAATGTTACAATTTTCTTATCAAGTGACAGGTACCTAATTATCTATAAGTTACCGTATTATTTACAAGTTACATATTATCTATAAGGTATACATTATCTATAAACCTAATTATCTATAACCTACAATTATTTGTTAGTCATTATCTACAGGCAATAATTATATACAATAATTGTTATATCAATGTAACAACTCCGACATACAAGGACCTGATGCTTCCCCTCACTCTATAAGTATCAGGTTCCATCTAACCCTTTGAAGACACTCATACACACTGATACATAGACTCATCCTTATACATATGCATTCTCATATAATTGATGTATTTACTTGAGCATAAGAGTCAATTCCTTTGTTTTGTAGGTTTCCCCTCTTAACAAAGTCAACTCACTGTCTGACGTGCAAGATTTGGAGCCTACCTTGACCACTTACACCCTAAAATGCACCATTTCCATATTTTGACAAGTACATATTCTACTTTGGTTATATCACTAGTCGATGTGAGATCTTTAATGCACCCTCCGTATGTTGAGAATTGAACATCTTGAATGAGAAGTTCGCAGAGCCATACATGTGTAGAATATTCGATAGCGGACAATACAATAACCCTAACAATTACAATTACATAGTTTGTGGTACTATTCGGTACTTGTTACGATATAAGTTTGGTACATGTACGCGACCATGAAAAGATTTGGTGCGTGGGAATATACATAGTTGGTACGTTATTTAAATTTTATTATTTATTTTTATTAAAATGTTAATTAATAGTATAACTTTTTTCTTCTTAAAATAATAGTATAATTTTTCAATTACAAATTAATCAATAGATTGATTTTTTTTTATGTTTCTACAAAATATAAGTTAGCTTACTCTGATTAGAAAGTTAAGACAGCTTGATTGTTGATCTTATTTGCCTCAATTTGATCCCTATTGGCTGCATAGAAATTGTGTTATCTTCAAAAAATGAGGGTCCTAAAGGTGAACGTACTTGTGTTTGTTTTGATTGAATTTAGAGCTTGGTCTTAACTGTCCAATAAAATGAAAGGCTTTTCCTTTTTCTTATATGAATGGTCATTTATCGAACCCTTGGAGTGTTTGATATGCTTGTAGGTGTGTGATCTGAACATAGAAGTATGCAATACAGGTTGTAGTAGTAGATGCATGTTTCTGTCTTGCCTTTTTATATATGCAACATTTGATGTATGCACCAACTCATTTTTTTCCTTTAGGTGGGTGGACAAGTGCTAAGGCATTAAGGTGGGCAGGGAGGTGTTAAGGTATTAGGAAATTAGTTGGATGTTGATATGTTGTCATGTAAAAGGGTTCC
Source organism: Glycine latifolia (assembly GCA_013407115.1). Classification (NCBI taxonomy): domain Eukaryota; kingdom Viridiplantae; phylum Streptophyta; class Magnoliopsida; order Fabales; family Fabaceae; genus Glycine; species Glycine latifolia. The sequence goes on along the minus strand of CM023948.1, from coordinate 26,990,899 downwards.
TCTTGTATCCATACCTAATAAAACTTTATTTGGTTGACGAAGAAAAGAAAACATGAATTCTGATTTAATCCGAATTGATATCATATATAGTTACACCATAGATTAATCATAAGAAACCATTTATATTTAATACTTCAATGGCTATTACCTGGTAGCTATTAGCCAGAGTCTGGCTTGCGTTAACTACAAATAGGTTAAACAGATCCTCTTTGAATGTATTCTTAACCTTAATATGGTTCACACAATCACACCACACAAGAAAGTAAAATAGCCTACATATTCCACTTTCTTGAAGTCTTGTTACAAGACACAGCTATTTATGCCTAGTCAAAATGGATCTTGTAGCTGTAACCATTCAACAGCAACCTCAGCTTGGCATCGAACACACAAGTAAGTGATGAAATCCTAAGTATCTGTTACTCTGATATACATGTTTAAGATTTTTAATATCAGTTCGCAATGTATGTTCTATTCAACCAATAACTTTAGATTTTTCCGTGTCTAATGCACTAGTGAGTAAACAAATCATTATAAAAATTTGATATTGGTCTTGCAGGTTTTCGTCTAGCCTACTTCAGGAAGTAATCAAGTAACTACCACTTACTAGGTTGATTTTCTTAATGATCTGCTGAATCTAAGAACATGGCACCCTGTGAGGTATTTGAATCTGATGTGAGACATATGAAGTCACTATTTCAATGTGTTTAATTGAAGCTTACATAGAATAAACAAATTGGATTGAAAATTGAGGGACATATTACTCATAGGTCCGAAAATTTTCATTCCTCTACATTTTTATCATGTAGCACACCATTGTATTTGCAATCAAGTGCAACTGTGAACTTATTAGGATTATGTCCTATGAGCAAGGTATGTGAGGATTAAGCTATTGAATTTTAGATGAAAGATTTTAAATCTTGTCATACAGTGATGCTCAGCGTGATGTATCAAGTTCAACACAAATAAATAATTCTAACAGAAACTTCAAAGTTCAAGACCCATGGAGGCATTTTTTCTTTATATTCGTAAGAATTGAACACAATAGCAAAAGATTTACAATATTCATACACTCTACTCAAGTATCTGAGTTAGACCCCCTTTGTTCCAATGAAGGAATATAGGTGCACCACCAACCATCCCAGTGATCACAAACTAATTAACGAGAAAGAATCATAGTTCATAATGAATTGTGATTCAGGGTCCAAAGTAATTTATGGTTTTCAAAGACTTACTAAAATGGGTCATGGTACAAATTGCACCAAAATGCTATGAGAATGGATCTTGGTCCAAAGCAAATCATGATCGTTGCGAGATCTATCCAATGATGAACCATGGTACTGGGAGAAAATCTCCTAACATGGACTTTGGTCCTTACAAAAATCCTATAATAGAGAGACCAATTTCGATTACATGATAAAGAGACTTTAACATGATACTAGAACTAAGGTTGTAACGACCCGCCACGTCGCTACTGTATCAATAACTTCTAATCACGCTGTTAACACATTTTACATGAAAACTACTTTAATTTGATTATAAAAACAATGGTAAGTTTTTCGCGAACACGGAATGACCATCATCATAAGGTAAACACGTGAATAGAATACATAAGAGACATCTCAAGTTATATATATATATATATATATATATATATATATATATAGACACACACACACACACACACACACACACATATATACACGTATATAAAATGTGATTTAGTTGTAGGTACAATTAGCTCTGTCTAACATGTATTACTTGCTTTACAAAGGGAATAAGAAATTAAACAACAGGGGTGTAATTAGCAAAAAATGGGTGTGTATCCATTAAAACAAGGGAGTGCATCTAGAAAAAAACAACTTCTGTCCGGGATCTAATCCATTAATATCCCGGCCACCCGACGGCTCTAACCAAAAGATGGTCATCTCCCAAAGCACCTACTGCTGTCTGTCTGCTCACACGAACTCAGTTCGGGATCATCACAGGTACCAAACCACAAGGTACAACAAAATAAATGTGAGTTCATCATATTAAACAACAAACAATAAATAACATCTGTTAATGAAAACAATTCGGGCATCACCATATCATCACAATATCCAATCATTCTATCAAGCACTAACATGCACGGGCATCCACAAACATTCCATAACCCAACTTATAAGGCCTAATATGATACATGTTCCTGACTCAACTCTCAGCATGCAATGTGGTACCATCTCGGAAATAGCTCATCCCTATGGTCTCGATGATGCAATAGCTTATCAGGGTCACTCTGTCGTACACAGGTCGCTCCCCCCAGTAATGATCAGCATCTGGGTGTCAGAAGGAGTTCCTAATAGACGCGACCCTCTAGTAACCCGGTACTCTACAGCCAATCATCCTATTTCCGTCATGCAAATGTCGTATGTCTCATGGGCACCATCAATGCATGACCAAGTCAGGAAAACCTTGTCCTGGATAGGTTAATACGTCATGCACCCCCATGTACATACCATCATAATCCCGGGTGTCATACCCTAATTTTGTCCGAGTACCCCAAAAAAAAAGAGATAAATAATAAAAAAATATAGTAATAAAAAAAGAGAAAAAAAAAGAATAATAATAAAGAAAGAAAGAAAATAAAAAAAACATAATAATAATAATAAATATAACAATTAAAAAAAAGAGAAGAAAATAAAAAAAAAAACAAAAAAAGCCACAAGGCCCGTTAGGTTAAAAAAATGGCAATAGATAAAAGCTCAAAATAGGCAACAGAAGAGATTTTAATGGCAAGAGTGGAGGCACGGATCCCGAAGACAGAAAACACACCATGCCACCACCGCACCGCCACCACCACCGCGCACCGACAACTCTGACTGCAACCGCGGTGGCCTCGTGCCGCCAAGACCCCCTCCCCTCCCCCCCCCCCCGGCGCCGGTGGTGGCAGGGGGCCATGCCTCCTTTGCGTAGGCCCATCACCTCCATCATGGAGTTTTCGTTTGTTTTAGACTTTATTTTTGCGCAACCACCGTGCCACCACCGCACCGCCACCACATGCAGGCCTCACCGCACCGCCATCCCCTATGCTGGTGGCCTTAGAAGGCCATGTATCCTCCATAGAAGCATAACCTTCTTTTTTGCAGCTGCTAGCTACTGTGCCCAGCAGCGAGATACGGGTTGGGCTGGGTTGCCCTCACACGGTTTCAAAATTAAAAAAAAAAAAAACTTCAAATTACTTTTTCTACCTTCAATTTAATAAGTTCACCCCCTTTACCAATTCAGAAACAAATGTCGTAATGCTTTTTACACCTATCTTTTATATAACTGCACACCCCTAAACTGTTGGGCCTAACCCACTTTGTAATAGAAGACATAATGCTATTCACACTACCTTATTCATAAATGCACCCCTTATCTGTTGGGCCTGACCCATTTTAATGATTAAATAAGTTTTACTGATTGTACCCCTTTTCTTCCTGTATGCATCCCTAATTACAAAGTGTACTCCTCACTTCTATTCTATCCCTTTCTATTTTCATTTGATTTCTTTGATTACGTATTGTTATGTCAATTATCATTTATTTTTGCATTACTATCTTTAATACGCGCTTATGTTTCGTGCACTCCATGCTGGGTCTCTGACTTGCTTGGTGGTGTTTCAATAACACATGGATAGATTTTGTGAATATCATACTAGGTACCCGACTTGCTTGATTTCATAGAGTTTACCGCAAATCAATAATCTTTTCTAAAAAAATCTAAAAATACATAAATAAATGATCAATCAATTCTCCTCTTTCTAAAAAAATTACATATTACTCGAGATTGCTTCAAGGTCCAATGTCTTAAGCAATTCTCTCCATTTTTTCTTCAAATTTAAGATCGCTTCAAGGTTCAATGCCCTAAGCGATTTTCTCCGCTTTTTCTTCAAATTCAACGTCATTTCAAGGTTCAACGCCTTAATGACTCCTTTTCATGCAATTAAAATAAATCTTTCAAAAAAGATAAAGTCATCTCAACACACAAGTTTTCTACAAAGAACTACGTAAATCTGATTTCCTCATTGCACTTGGGGATACATAGGAGCGAGGGCAAACCCTTGTTGACCTAAAAAACAAATAAAATAAAATAAAATATTTTCTTTTCTAAAAATAAAATTTGATTTTCTTTTCTAAATAAACAAAAATAAAACAAACATAATTCATGCTTTTAAGGGAAGATAAATAATTAAAAAGTCACTTTACTCTTAGCACGGTCGATTAAAGGCTGTCGTTTTCGTGACCGATGCGTGGGGTGGTAACACCTTCCCTGTGCGTAAATGACCCCTAAACTCTTTTTCTCTCAAATCGTAGGCAATGCCTTATCTTTTTGGATTTTCTGACGTTTTTTTTAAATAAACGTTGGTGGCGACTCCCCTCAAGTTTTCCTTTTTAGGAAGACTCTTTCTTTCTTTATCTTTTTTTCATCGTCGTCCCGTTGTGGCCAGATAGGTTGCACACCAGGCAGCCCCCATTAAGGGGTCATCAATGCACTGACCGTGGTCCTTGCAAGGTTCACCACCCGGTCCCAGCATCTCACGTGTCAATACATAGCCTACCACCACGACACCATCAATGTATGACCCAGTCAGGAACCACTCGTCCTGGATAGGATACTCGTCATACACCCCCGTGAGTATCTATGTATATCCACCCGCATTCAGATAACCATGGGTACCATCAATGCATGACCTAGTCAGGAACCACTCGTCCTGGATAGGATATTGCCATGCATCCCCATGGTATCGATGTATGCCAACTTCGCATTCGATAATCATGGACATCATCAATGTATGAACCAGTCAGGAACAACTTGTCCTGGATAGGATACTCGTCATACACCTTCTATGTTATCAATGAAAACATCATCTCAAGCCATCACATAGTTCAATCTCAATTATTATCAATATAGGCACATACGTCTCTTACACGTCATTCACAAACACCCCAAATAAGTGAGCCGATGTGAAGTATCAGGTGTCCAGGTTGGCACCTAGGCAAAATAACTTGAGGTAAGAAATCCGAACAAGGTCAGACGAGGGTGGACAAGGTAGGTCAAGGGCGGTTTAGAGGGTCCTTAGGTTTCTATAAAATATCAAGGATGGACTCAACACTACGCAATCAATTACATGAGCATTGTAATCGATTATAACAGATAGCGCTTGCAAGACCTGGGATTGTATTAATGTCACCAACCTATACAAGGTTTTCCGGGTAAGGAAACCCGGTAGCTCTAAGGAAAGGAGATGAGCTTAACCGAGTAGAAGACTCGGTGGCTCTTTTTCCTAGAACGTGCACAGGGAGTTCTTACAACATCAACTCCCCCTTCAAGAACACCATCAAACAACACATCAGAACATCATTAAGCATCAACACAAACACCAACCAACGAACATAAAGTGTATCACGTCCCATTCAATAAGGACAAACATAGCTTTCCTGGAAAATGATACACACAAGGACATGTAGTCATTGCCATGGTTGTACTCCCAGGCCCCCAACTATAACAACCCGGACTCCAAGTTGCTTAGTGAATGCTTGGTGTGTGTATTATATTAATTAATTATATGTTTTATTGTATTAATTACTGTCCCGAGTGCTTTGTTTTGGGATGTGTGCTTGATGGGTGATGGGACGTAAGTCAACACTGTTGTGTTGTGGTTGCTGGCTATATACGTTAAGTTGATGTGTTGTGTCAGCCGTGTTTATAAGCAGCAGGCTGGCACAACAGAAGCTTACTCTTCCTTTCTCCAACCTTAGCGTTTTCTCTCCTTTTCTCCCAAGTTTACTCACACCCAGAAACCTTCCTCCCTCAACCCTTCTGTACCACCTTCAACCCACGAGAACCACCATCGCTGCCATGATATCCCGACGCCAAGAAGGACCTTGTGGTCAGAACAGACGCTTAGGACAAACCATCCTAAAGCCCGTGAACAAACTCCTGGTTAGGTAAGGGGAGTTTATTATGTTTGATAACCGCTTTAGGTAACATGGTTGGGGACCAGGGGGTCCAACCATGGCGATGATTGCATGTCCCTCTTTGTGTGTTGTTTTCCAGAAAGTATGCCTTAGAATGGATGGAATGGGTTACGCTTTATGTTTATTGGTTGGTATTTTGGGTTGATGTTAATGATGTTCTGATGTGGTGTTTGATGGTGTTCTGGAAAGGGAGAGTTAATGTTGTAAGAACTCCTCGTGCATGTGTGTGAAGTTGGCATTCTGATGCTGAAGAACTCCTAAGACACTTTGCAAAAGTGTTCGTGGAGGAGTCGACTGCCGAGATGGGTTGGTCGAGTTACATATATGTGTCAAACCTTTGTTTGTGATGTCGGCTGCCGAGATGGATTGGCCGAGTTAATCGGGTCACGTAGCATGCATGTGTGCATGCAGAACATGACAGTCCTTGTTGGCGGATGTCGGCACACCGGGTTCCTTACTTGGGATGATACCTTAGAGCCGTTGAGCTCAAGTTTGCTTCGAGTGAACTACCGGGTTCCATAATTCGGATGAGTTCATGCCTTCTCGGGAAAAGATTCATCGAGTTCCCTAACTCGGATGAGCTCGTGCTTCCTCGGGAAGAGAACCACCGGGTCCTTTTCTTGGTAGAGCAATTCTCTTTAAAATTTGTTAAGTTCATGGCCTTGAACCTTGGACCGCCTTGTCCGACTTCGACTGATCTTATCCGCCTTCGTCTGACTTGGTTCGGATTCTTATCTCGGGTTAATATAGCTAGGCGCCAACCCGGACACCCAATGCTTCACACTTTTTCACTTCTTTGTACTGTTCGTGAATGACGTATGTGGTTACGTTGAGGTCAGCCTATGTGATGGTTTGAGATGCTTTGAACCTTGATAGAGCCGTGGTGAGAGGCTATGTTTAGACACATGAGATGCCGTGACCGAATGGTGAACTTTGCAAGGACTACGGTCAGTGCATCGATGAGCCCGTGTTGGGGCGGCACTTGTTTGGGGCAGTAAGTATATAACATGGGAGGGTATGGAGATCCTAGCCAGGAAGGGATGCTCCTGTGCCGGGCCATACGTTGATGGTGCCCATGAGACACATACAGCAGTTGAGCCCGTGTAGGGGTGGCCCTCATTTGGGGCAGTATGTATGTAACATGGGAGGGTATACTAGCCAGGACAGGATGTTTATGTGCCGGACCATACGTTGATGGTGCCCATGAGAGACATATTTCATTTGCGTGACGAAAATAGGATGATTAACTGTAATAGTACGGGAAGTACTGGGGGGCCACATCTGTAGGGAGATCCTTATGACACCCATTTGGCTGATCACCATAGGGGGGTAAGTCCTGTGCACAACAGAGTGACCCCGACGTCAACTACAACTATCATTTGGACCATGGATTTGGCCTATTTTCGGGATTCTACCACATTGCATGTTAAGAGTTAAGTCAGGAGCATGCATCATGCTAGACAATTTAAATCGACTTGTGGAATGTTCCTGGATGCTTATTCATGTTGGTTGCGTGTTAATACACACACACACACACACACACATATCTGGACCTTATGGTGATACTATGATGCTAGGATTGTTTTTCCTTGACTGATGTTACCTTTCGCTTGTTATTTTATATGATAAACTCACCCTTACTTTGTTGTGCTATGTGGTTTGGTACTTGTGATGATCGCGAACCCTGTTCGCTTGAGCAGACAGACAATAGTAGGTGACCGGGAAGACGACAACCTTTGGTTGGAGCCGCCGAGTTGCTGGGATGTCAATGTGATGGATCCCAGCAGGGGTTATGTTTTGTTGATTGCACTTCTGGTTTTGATAGTCACAATCGTGTTTACTAATTACACCCCTGACGTTCATTTTCTTGTTCTCTTTGTAAAACACTTGTATGGATAATTGTACTTACAATTAAACTACGTTTCATATACATATAAATATTTGTGCAATTGGGATGTTTTATACGTGCCTTGTTTATGTTTATGATTGTCATGTGATTGCGAAAAATTTATCACAGTTTTCATTGACAAAACAAAAAGGGGTGTTATTTTTATCAAAAGTCATATTAATGTTATGGTTAAGAGTTAGTGATACAGTAGCGACGTGGCGGGTCGTTACACCAACCATGTTATCTAAAGCTGTTATCAAACATAATAAACTCCCCTTACCTAACCAGAAGTTCGTTCTACAGCTACACAACGGTCGTCCTAAACTTCTGCTCCCGCCTCGAGGTCCTTCTTGACGTCTGGATTTAGTGGCAGATACGGTGGTTTTCGGGTTGAAGGTGACACATAAGGATTGATGAAGAAAGGTTTCTGGGTGTGGGTAAGCTTAGAGAGAAAAGGAGAGAAAGCGCAAAGGAGAAAAGCACGCTTCCACTGCACACTCCTATGCTTAAGTACCCAGCTGACAGAATAGGTTTGCCTTTCATGCAAACATAGCAATCGCAAGTCAACAAGGACAGCTAACATCCACTAACACCCATACCAAGGCAAGTGCACTCAAAACAACAATTATCAAATAAAACATATAATTAATCACCATATCACACAAAAGAAACGTTCAGCTTATTTCACTTGAAATCCGGGGTGTTACAAAGGTGACCTTAACAATTTTTACCAATGGTTCATTTATGTTGATTTTTATATGGAGATATAAGGTGTGTAGAATGGTTAAGGGAGAAAGAAAGAGAAGAAAGATCATAATCTCGTGAGTTTGATCTTCTCTACTAACAAAATTAAAATTACAACAAATTAACGTTTGTTGATAAAAAAAATAAAAATTAAATTTTGATATATTCCCCTAGAGTGACCTTGCCACTTATGCATCCAAGAGGCTATTAGTAATTGACAATTTCACTTACCAATTATAGAAACATTACTTTCTATTGTATATAATGAGTCTTCATATCTATATAGTAATTGATATTGTTTATATATTTCATATTTCTAGACTTAGGGCATGGACTGATTTTATAAAGACCATTCGTTTCTGCTCTTTCAATACTTGTATAGAGTTTTCTTCTTAGAACTCGATGAAGTGGGACATAAAATAATTTTTTTTATCTCTTTCACAATTAAGATTACTAAAGGCCCTTAAAAGTTCAGCCATTATACCTTAGCCTTTATTAGTGTCCTATATCGTAAGATCGTCTCCTAATACATACTGTGTTTCTTAAATTAGAAGAAAAAGAGGTAAAAGAAAAATTGGTAGCTTAAAACGTGTGAACACAGTGCTTTTAAGGATTTTAATAATGCCAATATTCTGAGAACTATCTAGAAGTAAATTAAGTTAATACTTAATATAGTATTGGCGAATGAACGAAGAATTATGATTATGAGAAAGAAGAAGACGTAACAGATGTTAAATAGTGTTGAAAATTAACATCAATGTGTAAGAAAAATTAGGATTAGAAAAAGGCATGATCAAGACTATTGGACAATGTAAAAACACTTGTCAGCAAAATATAAGCTCGATCAAGTCAAAACTTACCACAAAAAATTTGTAAATAAAACTAGTTTCCTAATTAAGAATGTTTTTTTTATTACTCCTTGTTTAGTCCATGTGGGATTCGCTTTTAAAACTTATCCACAAAAAATTCAACAACTGTATCATTCATAATGAGGCTAAGTAGAGTTAAGAAGACTAAAAGTCAACAAAGAAGAACCTATTTTTTCTCTCTCTCTTAAATGTATAAAAGGATGCTAATATTGGAGAGAGAAATAAGAAATAAATATACTTTATTACAGCACCTCCAACAATAATGTAATAGTAATTTATTGAAATTTAGAACTAATTATGATTTACCATCTTTCTCTAACTCTTCTGATGTACTCTCTCTCACAGAGATTAAGGAATCTAAATAAATTTAATAATGACATAAATGAATGAGCAATTTTACTTGCCAAAAGAAAATATCATCTACTCAGTTACATTTCTTCACTACTACATGGAAAGACCAATACATACAACATATAACTTTGCTAAAAGAAGAAAAAAAAGAGTCACATCTTTTACCCAAGTTAATCAAACCAAAATACATTATTAACCTAACCAAGAGACATCCTAATTCAACATCTCCATGAAGACTCACAATGAGTCCTACACATTACCCAAAAAATACAAAACCTTACCAAAAAAACAACAAATAAAATCTACGTCTACGTGTTTGTCTCAAGCCCAATAAGCCCATGTATGAAGAACCTCACCTCCTCCTTTCAGGGGTCCAATGCGGCAATTCTTGGCTAAAATGCGCAGACACCACCCTAGAGTCCAATAACTCCATTATGGGTGTGAAATTCACACACCTTGGCACCTTATATTGATTTATGGATGCACCTCTTGAGATTGCATAATCCATAAGCTCCTCAAAGGTCCCATTCTTCACAACACGAATTTCCAATGGCCCAATGGAATGATCCGCAACACGACATTGTCTATACACCGAGTTTAAGCACTCCTCCATCTCCAAACAACATCGATTCAACACCTCATGACTCGGTGAGTTTGCCGAGTCCTTGGTCAACAATTCCCAATAGATCACATAGTGACCCGGAATTGTTGTTGTGTCTGCATAACTTGTGTACTCCACAACACTTGTATTGAACTCTGTTAAAAGCTTTGAGGCATTCTCAATCCCTTTTTGCAACTCTGACTCGTCTGTTTTGTCCGAGTCAATGCTCAACAACACGTTCTTCCTTCGCACGAAGTGGAATTGTGGTGCCAAGTTGTGGAATCCGGTGACTCGAAGGATGTCGCCTACACGGTACCGATAAAGTCCCGCATAGGTTGTGATCACCAGTTCGTATTCCTTTCCCACTTCCACGTCGGCCAACTCCACTAGTTTTGAACTGGTGGATCCAGAGTTAGGGTTGTGGGGGAGGAATTCGAAGTATGCCATGTTTGGCATAATGGTGTATGAAACCTCAGAGGGCTTGCACATTGGGTTAAGGTTGAGTCCAAAGTAACACTCTGATGAAGCGTACATGGTGCATGCAAGTGGCAACCCTCCTCCGCTATAGTAGTTAAGAGTGGGAATGTATTGGGCCATGGCACCCGTTACGATGACATCTAAGTATTTTGTATTAGGCCAAATCCTTGTGATGATTCCTTCCCAATTGTCCTTGGAACATTGTTCTGTCACAAATTGGGCCAATTCTGAGTCGGATTTTAGTACCTTGTCCATGTAACTCCTAATTGCCGAGTCGGTGATCCGAGAATTTAAGGTTCCGGTTTGGATATCATGGACAAGTTCAGGCCAATTGAGTTGGAGGAATCGGATTGCACGGAGGAGGCCGGAGGCGAAGACGGCGCCAAGGCGAAGGACTTGGTGGCGCTCAATGAGGCCACATAGCATTTGAGTATACATGCTTTGGAATGAGTCCGAGCAAAGAATGGCTTCGTTTGGACTTGTGTAAACATTGTACGGGTCATAGGGTCGGGTCTTGAAATGGTCACTTTTGTAGTAGCTTGTGAGGACCGGACGGGCCAGTAACCCACCCGGGGTCCTTGTTTCGGACTTCACAAACAAAAAGTATAGGCCCTTTCCCTTGTCCAAGCCGGGCACATAACTGTTCCATTCAAAAATAATAATCACCGTTAGAATAAATAAATGCATTAATTTAATTGACTCAAAACAAACTAAATTCTCAAGTCAATATTTTAATTTTAATTTACGAAAACTATAAATTTATTCTTCCGCAATTGATGGTTTTTTTCCAAGTAAAGACGAAAAACATTAATTAGACGCAGACGAGAATCAGAAAGCAGAGGAGTATAGTAATAGTATTTTTTTAGGTCAATTATTTAGAGATGGAAACTCACAGGTTCATAACTGGCATGAGGAGGCTGTATAGAAGTTGGCGACGATCAAGCTCTTCCTTGATTGTGGGCATTAGTTTTCTTTCCCCAGCTGAAGTCCCAGAACTGCAGATTCAGATTCCACCAACACAAATCCCAATTTTAGTTCTCTTTCCAAACGTTATATATATGAGAAGAGATGAATTTACGTTAAGAATTTTTTTAAATTTTTTTATTTCTATAATTTATTTTCTTAAAATTTAAAGATCATAATAAATCACTAATTTTATTCATTAGATTAAAAAAATAATATAAAAAATAAATAAATAAAAACTCAAAAAATGACTCATCATGATGTAAATTGATCTCTTTCTCATAGTATTCTGTTGCAGCAAGTAATGAACTGATATAATTACCTGGTGAGAAACTCGGAGATGGGGTGAGCGGACAGGATGGGGGAACGGTCGCCATTGGCGATGCGCTGAATCTCCGGCTGGACGTCCTCGTAGGTGATGACGGGAATCTTGGACTTGAAGGCTTCGCGGTCGGCGGCGCCGTCGAGTTCGAAGCGTTTAAGGTACTCTGTCTGGGCGTTGCGTGTGAGAATCTCCTCCAGGACTCTCTCCTGAACGGCGTCGGCGTTGCGGGTCATTTCTTCAATGAACCGCAACGCCTTGGCGTCCTTCTCACAGGCCGGGGGACCCAATGGAGACGAAATCGCAGAGTCCACAGCCATAGCAAGAAACCAATTAATTAATTAATTGAGTTTAATCTGAGACTAATTAAGAAGAGTAGGTTGAAGAAACGAAAGATTAGAGAATAATAATGGTTTTGAGAAATTTTGAAGAAAATTGAGTTACTCTTTGTGAAGAAAGCAGATAGAGAAACTCGTAGTGGTGGTGGTGTTTATGGTGTAGTGAGATAACAAGTTCACGTTATAGAGTTTATATAGAGGAAGTACAGCACTGTGCCATGTCATCGAGTGGGACTCACGCGGTGAGAAAGAGGATTATTTCTGTACTTTATTTTTTATTTTATTTTAAAAAAGTAATAAAAAGATTATATTATGTACCCTGCTGCCGTGTGCCGTCCATACTAACCCTCTTAACATGCAGAAAATGTATTGTTTTTAAGAGAATCCAGGGAGTGGTTTTTAGTTGGGGAAATAAACATATTTATTGTATGAAAATTGAAAAATAGTAATAATAAGATTTAGTTTTTAAATGATTATAAATATTTAATATGAGTGATTCAATATTCATTCAATAGTCAGTGTTTTCAGAATATTCTTTTTTTGAATGGACGGTAGTCTAATTTTCTTTCATGAGGTACTATATAGTATTTTTTTTTTGTATGGAATGTAATTTGTTGTTTTTTGTCCTTTTTTCTCTAGTCTAGTATACGAACAAAAAATAAAAATTTAAAGTGGAAGTATGTTATATAGAAAATATTTTTGTCATTTTTCTCTAGTCATTGTTAAATTAAATAGACGTAGAAAAAGACACGAGAAAGAGACATCAGACTTCGATCAAGACCTTTTGCATATGCTAAGCGCCCTAATTTAATAATGCCTATTGCAAATTCATTTTTGTCTACCTTCAAAAAATTATTGCACGAAAAAGTTTTCTTCTAGCATTAAATTTTTGTATAAAGATAATATTCTCAAATTGAATTGTCAATTATATTGAAAAAAGTTAAAACATTTATAGCAAATTAAGTAATTAACCATTCACTTTGCATACGAAAACTCGAAGAATTGTGAACATGAGAGTTCCACGACAACTTGGTGACAATACACGAGCGTGGTTTAGGTTCCGCCTTCAGACAAACATTGTTGACTGATACGAGTAACAAGAAATTTGACGAGTCAGAGTTCAGTGACACACGCAAGATAAAGCAACACAAACAGCCAAATACAAAAAGTACTTTCCCGTGTAGTCAAATATTCCTTCAATTGCATAATCCTAGTATATCAACAAATATGAACAAGAATGAACTCTAACTAACACTTTTATGATATTTACGAATTTTTAATTTCTATTATAATTTTTAAATAAAAACATATAATATTTTGTTAATTGGCAACTAACATCATTAATTGAGCTAATCTTAGTTTTCTTAAGTAATTAAGGATTTAAAATGATTTTTTTATCTTTTAGTGGAATCAATTTGTTATTGTTTAGTATAATAAGGAGGAATTTGACACTTTTATTTGATATTTAATTTATCTCTTCTTATTAGATTGACTCATTTTGATGAAAAGTCTGTTATTTTTAATTGTGATTTCAAGTCTAAGTTGAATTTGAATTCTGTTGAAAAAAAATCATTTAAATTATGATAATTTTTAGATAAAATAAGTGTGTTCAAAGTCTCACATAATAAATAATAAAGGATAAAAAATATGTTAAAGTTATATATCAACTAAAAATAAGATTAAGATAAATTAAATAAATAAAAAACAAATATCATCTTATAAAGCAATTTTATAAAATTGAGTTAAATTCAAACACAGTTTATTTTTCACCTATCCACGCTGGCATATAATCTATAATATAGTATTGGAAGTGATTTTCAGTTCTATCACTTTTACTCCGAATAAAAAAAAGAACATATATTAAAACATTGTTTAGGAAGGAAAAAAAGCTGAAGAGGTGTTGAGAAAAAGGTTGAACAGGGTGGTGTAGGGGTGGGAGGGGACAAAGTGGGGTCCACGTCACGTAGACATAGGCAGAAAAATGGGAAAGGAAATGTGAGGGAGGGACCTGCCATGTCAACGAAGGAAGCAGAGTGGTAGTTTTCGTTTTGGAAGATAATACGCGTCAACCAACCAAGGAACCCATTTCTGGTACCATTGTTGGGCCTCGACAACGATGCCTTGCCGGCGTACAACCCACTTCGCCAAAAAAACAATTTACTATAATTTATTTGCACGTGAGATAAATATGCCTATGTAATTGCGCTAGTTAAACTAAATTTCACATTTTCAAGTAAAGTTCTGCATTTTAGTCTATTGATAAATAAAAAATTACTTAAAAGTTGAAGATATCGCTAAAGATGGCGAATCATTCAGAGATTAATCATAACTGACAAAAAATTACACTACCTTCTAACTTGGATTAGGACAATGAAAGTACGTTACTGTATTCCAATGACGAGAAATTACAACAAGTGTGCTAATTTTTTTCCGCAAAAGGAACAGTTTTTTACTTTTATGAGTTTAATTTATCCAGTAAGAATAATTAATTAAAGAGCTGATAATAATTGGTCATCGGATAATGAGGAAATGAACTTGATGATTACCATGTACGAATGTGGACGACACATGGTCAAACTGCACATACCGAGGAGAAATTTTTTTGCATGCCCTCGAAATGTATGAATGAACTGGACAAGGATAATTAGAGAAATTATTGTTGTTGATTATTAGAATTAATTGTGTTTTTCTTTTTCTTTTCAGTAGATGGATAATTAAGTTTTCAGTTTATGTCAGTTGTTGTGTCTCTAACAAATATGCTGTTCAAAATGAATGTGTCTTTAAGATTTTTTTTTATCATGCAGTTACGTTGTCACTACAAAATGCTAATGTAATGTTACGAATGATACTGGGTATTATCTATAGCCAAACGTAGGACCATAAGTAATTTAAGGAACGATTACAACCGGCCTATCTATTAAAAATGGTAAGGGAACAATTTTATTAAAAAAATTTAATAACATGATTGCTTTAATATATCATGTCATGCCAAATTCCTTTCCACTCCAACTGTTTGTGACTTAGTGTTGTTCTTATCATCATCAATATGATTCTGTTTACGTCATAATAATTACATTCTAATTCGGATTAGGACAAAAAGTACAATATTCCAACAGTGTCGAAGAAGTCTTATAAATTTTTAAATAAAACTAGAAAAAGAGCAAATATTTGGTGATCAGATAATGAAATTGATTATTACATGTACGAATTAAATGGGGGTGTGTTGGCAATGAAATAATGAATGATGTGGACGGCATATGGTCAAACTGAACGTACCAAGAAGAAATTAATTTGCTTTTGAGGTGTATGAATTAGAGGACAAAGATATTTAGAGAAAATACTATTTAACCTGGGCAGTGGGTGAAAAATAAATTTTATTATAAAATCATTTATTACAATAGTGAAATTATAAAATTTATTTATTATATTAAAAATTATTTTTTAATTCTTTAACCTACAGACTTACTAGTATATTTAGAACAGGGGAAATACCAAAATAAATAATATTTTTTATTCTTATCACTTGTTAATTATAGTTTAAGTCAAATTTATGTCTCTATTTCTAACAAATATGATTCTCATAAGAGATCTATTGTACTTTTGAGTTTTGAGAGTAGTAAGGATTTTGGGGGAAAAGTCATCTGAGTCTGCCTCTTACATATTAAGAATGGATACTTGCCATCTGAATTAATATGAGTAAATTTTTGAAATTTTAACGGTACTTAATTATTCCTCGTAATAATTATTTTTTTCATTTTGTAACTTTTCTTTCTTTTAATTAAAAATAAATCAAGAAAATAGTCATATAAAAATGAATCTTAACATTTTATGGAAATAAATATTTACTATGGCACTGTTAAAAAAGATCCGTAAATTATATGTAAGGAAAATGACAATGTAAATGTAATTGTTGGTTATACATGCACGTACGCTTGTAAACCCTAACGCAAGTTTGTTATACATATTAATAATTAATAATTTTAATTTAAAAACGCACACTTGTAACGGGAAAAGATAGAAGATGGTAATTACTAAAGATAAATTATATGTATATAATTCCTTTATGCAACAAAATATAAAAAAACAGAAAAAGTGTGTAATAAAATGATTAATAGATATAATACTGAGAGATAAAGAGAAAAAATAATTTTAAGAAAATGTTATGTAATATATATATTGTTTAAGATATAACAACCCTGACAAGATTCACAACATTTTGAACATCATATAATATGTATCCCCAATCACGTGTTCCCCCTTTTCAGTGAAACTTCCTATCCAAAATTCTTTATTCTTATGTGTGTTTTACGTTTTATAACAAATCTGATGCCTATGGTTTCCAAAACGCTTTTGATTAAAATTATCACGACTAGTATCGAAAATAGTTGTTTGTATAATGGAAAATGACTTAGAAATCTATTAGTTAGATTGTTGTCCAGGTTTCATATATACTGCTGGCGTGTATATAGAATTAATATTTTCACAAAAAGAAGGTATTTGTCTTTAGGTTCCAAACTTCTAAATAATGGATATTTTTCTATTTGTTGTTTTCTCTTCATTGATTTTGTAATGACTACTTTTTTATTTGTTTTCTATATTTAAAAAATTAAGAATAATCACTGTGGCTAATGCCGGTGCATTTCTTTATTAATGGGTTTTCATGATAATCATTATTCAGCTCATTAACATAAAATACTGATCACGTTTTAATAAATAGTCCACTTTAATCTATTTGTTAACAATATTAAGTGAGAGAAAACTGAACTGTTAGTAACCATCACAATAATTAACGCTTGGAATCTAAGTTATGATAACATGTTTCGACCGACATTTTGTTATCCTTCTATTCAAAATTCCGTGAGGTCAAAAATAATTTCATAGCTTGTCCTTATTCATCGTTGCTCTATGCTTTCTTTACTCAAATTAAAAATTCGGTCCAATCTATGTGATGACCCCTTCAAAGTGAATTTCTAATTAATTTTATTGAAAATTAGGTCATATATATGAATTGAATAACAAAGTTAGTTAATGGGGTACAACAGATAGTGCATGTTTTATTTCAATTAATCTAATTGGCCTTTCTTTTTTTCCAATTGAAGAAAGGTTCTTCTGAATTATATAATGCATTGAATTTTATTAGGCTGAGAGGTTATGCATATCACAAACGCAAGGGATGCGTAGATATATGCAGGTAATTAGGTTTTACTCCGGTATTAGTAAAAAGTTGGCATAAAGACATGTAAATACCTAACACGTTATGGTTATTTATAGGAGGAGTATCATTTTCAATCCCCCAACCCCACTTGTTTTTTCGTTCATCATCTTATATAATTTAATTAAGATAAGGTCAAACTATATTTACTTATAGCTATATATAATGAGGCTATATATTATTTTAAAATTCGTTAGAAACTCAAATGGACTAACGTATAATGGAGATCCAATTCAAACCTATATGCACGTCAATCATGTACTTTAGATACTTAATATTATGTTAATTTCTTCGACCAATTGAGACAAACTGCATTGACATGAACTAATTAAGATATTTGACTTGACCAAACTTTCCAGCACAAAGAAAATTCGTTGGCTATACTGTTTAACAGCTTATCATGTTCAAAACAGTGAGCCAAATTAATAAAAAAACAAATGGCACTATCTAATATCTAGGGCTAAGCAGCCACATAATAATTTCTTCTTTTTTTTCTTTCTCTAGCCCCCGAAGTTACACACATGGGTTTTGAAAATGGTTTTTATTAGTTCTCGTCAAACTAAGCAAGGAGGCCAATCCAAAATTTTCTAGTCTTCGTCTGTTCTTTTATCTTTTTACCTTTTTCATGCTTTTCTTCGTATCTTCTAAACCCTTAAGTCGAATTAAAGTGAAAAAGGTGAAAAATTATGGATTGGGATGTTGAGTAGAAAATACAGATAGAGCAAAAACAATGTATCTACCATATTCTTCGCAGACTTACTGTTTTTTTTGCTTTGTTTTATTTCTTGACCATTGAATTTTTCATAATAATCATTATTCAGCTCATTAACATAAGCTAATAATTATGTTCTCTTTATTCTTCTTAGATGATAAAACTGTTAGTAAAATTACCTATTACCTATGAAAAATACCTTGATTTATCAACAAATATTTGTGAGCAAATAAAGTCATTCAAAGAGAAAATGTATATTGGGTTGTCACATTTGGTTTGATTGTTTTTTGTTTTTATTTTTAAAGAAAACAGAAAATAAGATTTTAAAAATATTTTCTTTGAAAATATTTTTAAAAATAGATATTAAACTAAAAAATAACAAATCAACATTTTCTAAAAAAGTTAAAACACAATAACATCTTAGAGTATTTTATTCTCAATATATGTTTTCTAAATCTGGAAAATTTTAAAATAAAAATTATTTTCAAAAATTAAAATAAATACTCCAACTAAGCGCTACCTAATATTTTATTTTGTTGGTAAATAGGGTAATATTTTCTAAACTTTTGTTTTTTTTTGTTTCTTTAAGAGAATTTGACATAGGGACCACTTAGGTCTTAGGTGTAGTAATATTGGTGAAATTTTACAATTTGTTAAAAGTGAGTGATTTGATTTTTATTTATAAGCTTTTTAGTTTATAAATACTGTATATATAAATTTTTTTATTTTTTAAATAAAAAACCATTGAAAAATTACAATATCTTTTGAAATATAAAATAAAAAAACTTATTTAGAATGCCACAAATACCTTAGCAGTTACACAGATACCTTACACACATTTTACACAATTGTATAAATAGATAAAAAAAATAAAGAAAAGTCTAAACTGTTCAATCATTTATATTCTAAGATGCATTTTATATATGTATCAATTAATATAATATTTGCATAATATACTCTAATAACATATATTTACATAAAACAAAAACAGACAACGAATATGTGAAATTCTTAAATTTGCATGTGAAATTAATCGTATAAAGTATAAAGTATACGTGTTAGTACTACATCATTATGTTTGTTTTCTCGGATTATACGTCTCTCTGTCGACGCAAATCAAAGTTTGGACCAAGAAAGTTTGGTAAAGTTAGATAATGCCAGCTAGTGTCATCTTGTTGACTAGCCGTAAAACATTGAACCTAGCTATTGATGAAGAACAGAGTAGTAAAAAGTAAATTAAATGCCATAAAGGCTAACACTTATCACGTTTTTCATGTTGTCACCTCATTTCAATTACTACTTCCTCCGCGTATATCACTTGCCTTAAGAAGCTAGGAGTGTTTTAATATGGACGGTTTTTCGAATATTCTATGTTGATTTCTAAAAATGCTAACATATATATTTGTTTAAATTTTGAATAATTATTTTTGAGTTTTCTTATAATTTATTCCTTAAATAGTTTGAAACATAATAATGCCATATTTCCCATCATTTACTATTTTTTTAGTGTGGATAAATTAAAAGTATATAATGTTTCAAACTCAAATGTGCATGTACTTTTAATATTTTTGTATATATATTATTCGCTTAGATGTTCAATGATTATCACGATTTTATCTTTATAAAAAATGTCATAATAGATTAAGGTTTGAAAGAAAAATGTGTTTATAAATGACTCATACCATCAACTCTTAAGTGATATGAGACTTTATAATTATCGAAATTGAGAGCATATAACTTGAAAGGAAAAGGTATTTAGAATTTGCTATGAAAAAAATATATTTGGGAATAAATGTAGAATTTAACAATAATGATTAATCAAATTTTTTACAAAAATTAATAATTTATTTTTTAAGTGTACATGAATTAAATTTCCATGTAAATAACTTTGAAAGTAATAAAATTTTGAATTTGAATTTTATGAATGATACTTGTTGTGGAATGAAGATTCTACGAAAATAAATAATTAGAATTTTTGACAAAAATTAATTATTTATAAAATCAATAAATATTTTATATAATAACATAGTTATATATATATATATATATATATATATATATATATATAAACTTACTTTGATGATAAAGATAATAAAAAAGAGCAATTGAGAAAGTAAACATTGAAAGTGGAGAAAACATGGAACCGGGGAAGGTAGAAGGAAAGTGAAAACCTGAAAATATGTTGCCTCACGTGGTGGTGGAGTAGTCAAAGGATACCATACCACGTAATGCTGATGCAAACAAAAGAAAACACACGAACGCATGTGAAGCACGTAGCTGCTACGTCTGATCCCATTCCCATGAATGAAGTGCTTCATCACACACTGCTATATGCCTCCTTGTTCCTTCATCGATATTTCCATATTTCCTATACTGAAAGACATTAATTATTAATTAGTTATTACTAATTGGCAAGTGTTGATAAAAAAATGTTAATTGGTGAACAGGGACTAATTAAGTTAAGACTCTAAAATATAGGACTATATATTATTATAAAATGTATACACTACATTAAAATATTAATATATAGTGTTCAAAATTTGTTCCACTTTAGTGTAACAGTTCTTTTAAGTTCTACGTAAGTAAACACTGAATTCTATCCATGGAGGTTGAATTTAGTAATTTTATCCAATAACTAGAAGAAAAAAAAATAGTTTCTTAATGAAAAAATGACATTTTTGTCATTAATTAATATTTTTTACCACCTTTTTTAAAAATTATACATAAATTACAATATCCCAAATTTTAATTTTTCTTGTAACAGATCTTGAAGTCTTTATTACTTCTATGTTACTTACTTATTTAATATTTAACGTGAATTTATAACTTTAAGTGCATTTTAGATATCCACCAAACATGTATTATATTTAATTTCTCTCTCTACATGCCTTTAAGTTGGATTTCATTTTAAGAAAATGCTTGCAAAACATAAAACAACTAAGTTTTCTAGTTTGATTCATAAGACAGAACTTAATTAAACTTTCAATGTTTAGTTAGCTTGTAGTAGAAATATTTGCAAAGGAACCCTAGTTTTGATTAATACACCTGCCGTTCTACTTATCCAACTTTAGATAGTTTTCAGAACTGACAATTAATTTGGGTGCTGGTGTAGGCATGAACATGCACATTGGTCTGGTTGGTTTTGGTACAAACCCTGCAAAAGCCTATGCACCCAAATGCTGTCTTCAAAAGTGATAGAAATTGATCAATGTGTTGTCATTGTTAAGCACTTTGGAACCGTTTAAAGAGTCACACACTAAGGTAGCCAGCATTCAGTTCATTGAACTTGCAAAGGGGCCGTTCACCGACAGCAGTCAATTATAATTGTTATGAAAGCGAATAAAGCTTATTCCCCAATGATGGTTAATCTTTGTTGGGAGCTATAAATATAAATATATATAAGATGAATGTTTTTCTTTTAACATAATTTATTTTATATCTAAGAATTAATCAAGATTTAAAATTTGGATCACTTAATTAAATAATACAAATTACTACTACTTCTATCAACTATTGTTAATATATGTTATGACTCAAGTGATACATAGTTGTTCACTAATTAATAATTAATAGACTGGATACTAAATGAATTAATATAATATTATAATGCAACTCTATAATCGAATTAAAAATTCTTCTGAAATTAATGAACTGCTGGTTGGTTCTGCTCTGTCCCCCTCTTGTCTAGGTTGAGCCATATGAATGCTGCCAATAAAATATGACCAAGAGAGTTGTTATTGATATTATTTTCAGATTTTTTTTAACTGCAAATAAAGGTATATTATTGAAAATATTTTTAAATATCATTATTACATCTATTCTTTTCAAACCGTTGATTTTTTGTCAAAATATTATTTCTTTATATTTCCATTTAATTTAAGAGTTTAAGATAATGTTCATTATTAGTATTTTATCAAATGTATCCTTGCCTTCATTTGATTTTAATCATTTCACACGGAAATTATTGAGTAGTACCAAAAACGAAACAAGCCTATGATTTCCCTCGATATTTTATTTCTTTTTCATATTTTTATTTTTTTAACAACAAAAAGAGCAAGTATTTGTACTTTACTTCATTATTTTTTTTTCAACATATCATACTCTTTAGTCTTTACTGTTTTGTTTGTTTGAACAGAGATAGCGGGAGAAAAGGTAAAAGACAGAAGACATCGATGAAAAATAAAAACGTGAGATTGTTTGATTATGTGAAAATGTGGGGAGAGAAAAAAAAAATGTATGTAGCCTACACCTTTTTTATTACATTGCTAATATGCATAGAAAAACAGTGGAAGTTGTTGAGTGGTATTTTGTAGTGATGTATTTTGTGGTGGTTAACCGTTGAAAAATGTTTTCCTTATATATCATTTGGTGTATTATTAAATATAATTGTTTTTCAACAATCTTCAATAGATTATCTTGCTTTTTAGTGTAGGTTTTAAAACACCGGAAAACATGTATCATAAAATTTATTAAAAAAATAAAAATTATCAGAATGTGTCAACGAGAGAGGAGAAAGTTATTTTTTATTTCTTTTTTACAACCTTCATAATCTCATTTTTCAAGTCATTTTCTTTAGATGTATTACATTAGGAGATTTCTATCTTGTGTGTATTCAAGGTATCTAATAAAGATGTGTTATTATTTTTAGTGAAGAACAATTTCATACCAATATCATAATTATTAATTTTTTATTAATATCAAAATCAACCTTAATGAAGTGAGAGGAGAAAAACTTTTTTTATCCATATGAATTATAAAGGATTTACAACACTCACATATTTACTTAACTCATCTGAATTAGTCTCCCTTAATAACTTATTTTAATGTTAAAATATTTTTTGTTTCTTCACTTTTTACTGCAAGTGAGAGTTCAAGATATTAGAACGTGTTAGAGAGATACACACTCCATAACCTCTTTTTTAAAATCCTTTTCTTTTCTTTAATGTGAAAATTAACTGTAATGAAATAAAAAAAAGACTTATTTAATAACTTAAAAACATCCCTAATAACTTTAATATAATTTCAAATCTAACAATCATCATATTAAATTTCTTTTTTATTAAGATTATTTCAGAATTACATGAGTCACTCAAATTAAAATAATCTAACACTTGTCTCATACTATATTTCACTTTAGGCATTTTAATATGTCCAAAAATATTTTTTATTTTAGAAAATTTAGAAAAAAGTAATTATTACTAATTATTCAAAAATACTTTCATTTATTAGTAGCTCATATAAATAATTTAATTACAACTATATTTTTTTCGTGTGAATTTTCAACTATATTTAACTTTTGATAAAGGAAATTTTGTGAGAGAAGGTCATTTTATCATAGTAAAAGTATGATTAATAGTTTTTTAAGAGAAATTTGACATAAGTATCATGAAATTAAATGAAGAGAAAAATGAAGAAAATAAATGACAAAAAAAATAATGGTTCATATATGTAAATGAAGGATATAATATAAAATTAAATACGAGAATATTAGTTATTTCTCATTTACAGTATTACAATCTAAAACAACCGTTGAAAAGAAATAAGATAATATTATTTGGATAAAAATTTTGGTAAGTATTTATAAGATGAATTGAGTTTCTGTCACAATGTACAGCCAACTTAATCATGCACTTGATTTTTTTTTTTATAGAAATTCTCCCCATTTAACATTTTCAAAAGCTAATTAAGGTGCATAAATAATTTTATTTTATAGGAAAAACTCAATCTATTGTATTTTTTTTTTTCAATAAGTGTTGATGGAATGATCTAAGATTTTTTTAGATAAACTTCTCCATGCGTATTTATAAGAAAAAAAAAATATTATTAAGCTAAAATTAACTCATGTGTAAACTATATTAAAAGAAGCTTTTGAAGAAAATAATACAATATAGAAGAAATTTTACATATTAATTAGTTTATATTTAAACTAGTTTTAACTTATAAAGAAATCTCATTTCATTTTTCATTCTTATTTTTTTTCTTCTTTTATTTGCATATAAAAGAAATTATTTCACAAATATTTATGAAAAAGATTATCTAAGCTATGACAAAAAGTAAGTATCAAATTTGTAATATGTCATAACACTTAGTTACTGATGACATTTACACTTTATACTTAAAATAAGAAAATGGAGATATAAGATTAGTTGAATGGTTAATAAAGAATTAAAGAGAGAAAAAATTGTGAGTTTGATTTTTCTGCTAACAAAAATTAACAAACTAATTATTTATATTTTTGATAAAAAAATCTTAAATTAAAAAGTGTGTAGTAAGTCAGAATTTAGGGTATATGTCGATAATTTTTAATTCTTCATTCGTTTATTCATGTAATTCTGGTCCTCTTATTTTGTTTAATCCATAATTTTAGTTCATCTATTTTAAATAGAGACATTTAATCTCTCTATTTAAAAAAATATGTGATTATAATTTTTATATTTTAAAGTAGAGATATTTAGTCCTTATATTTTTTTAAAAAAATCTCTATTTTAGTCAAAATTTCAATTTTGTTTACGTTTTATTTCTTTTATTTTAGTTCATTTGAATCATAAACTTGTCATATTCATTTAAGGTATCATAAAAAATAATTTAATTAACTACAGTGTAAGAAATAAAATATAGAAAATTAAAAATTAGATCAAAATTATAAATTTTCTAAAATATGGAGATTAAAATTGTAATTTTATTAAAATATGAGGATCAAATATCTTTATTTTGAAATAGGAAAATCAAAATTTTCTAAAATAGAAGGATAAAATATTCCTATTTTAAAATAGAGACTAAAATAACATATTAAACAAAATGGGAGGATAAAAATTGCATTTAACTTTTCTTTTTTGTGAACAAGGAAAGAACCTTCATCCGTAATTTTGGCATGTAGAAATAGAATTAACATGAATAGTAATTAAACAGTGACGCTCAATGACATCAAACGCCTAACTTGAGTTACAATTGAATTGCCAAAAAAATTCTTAATTAGACAACACATTAAATTTCTATCATCGATATTGAGAACCCAGCAGATATTAATAAACAGCGATGTGGTCGGCTTAGGAACCGTTGCTCACTTGCATTGCCCGATCACGATGCTGAGGAGGCAAAACATGCTAGTCTTGGACCATTTGAAGGAGTTCCTTTTTGGACCATTGTATTATCATAATTGGACCATCATTTCTTTCTTCTTTTTTCGATAGATAACGCCTTAAATTTTAATGTATAAGGAGTTTGATCTTGATCTGCAATGTAAAAATTGATCACATTTATATGTAGAGAAACGACATTCATAACACTAACTAAACAGTTAAAGAAGAGTTATTAAGAGGGGAATTTATATGGTACCTGATTTGGTATTTATTTTGCAGAAGCGGTGGTCATGATAATAAGGTTAGTAGTGATGGAGATGATCATAACAATGACAATACATATGACAATGTTAATGGTGATGGTGATAATGATAATAACATTTATGTGATTGTAATTATTCATTGTCATTATATGAAATTAGAAATTATTTTAAACGAAAAACTTTATTTTAATTTATTTAAAATTCTTCTAATAGTTTATTTATGACTGAATAATTATGTCTTATAACATTCCATCATAAAATACACTTACACAACTTCAGCATAACTCATAACTCCTCAAAACATACATATAAACATATACAACTCTATAAAGGTAAACTTCCTAGATTTTGAGCCAATCAACACTATAAAATATGCTGAGAGAAACAATAGGCAAAAATACATATTCTAAAAGTCTTGAAAGACACTAGGACACCTTTTAGCCTCTATTCCCTATGTACATCAGATCGAATCACATGTACAACAATGTAAGTGTAAGTTTATAAAATACAAGCATACTAAAAACAGGATAAAACTTAACAGTTAAAACATAAACAAACATTATCATATACATATACAACATAATATTTGGAAATCATATTTAAGGCATAAATATTATAAATTTATATAATAGAGCATCTCATAATAATTATTAGTTCATCAACCATCACATCATCAGTTAATCAATCATCATCACCATGATTCATCCATCAAACAAAACTATCATCTGTTCATCAATCATCGACACCACTGACAAACTCAACTCCATGGATATTTCATCTTTTGAGTGATTAATCCAAGTACATCCCTTAATAGTCACACCTTGACTATTCGGGGAGACTTGAATTAACCCTAAGAAAAGTGTGGTTTTATAAAAAATGGATGAGCGTGGATAATGACTTATCTCGGTAAGATTTGCAAAAACCTTAATTCATCTAGGGATTCACCTATCCATCTATTCTATAGGTTCATTCTTGTTAACCACCACCAACAACCTTTAACATTAGGTTGAAGGCCCACCAAACACCCATAATTTACGTGCTTACTCACAACAACTACACTTAGATTTCTTAGAGTTTTAGATTTGACACATTCATACCCACCATCTTACTCATATATAGTTTCTCTCAAGTATCCAAGTTTCACCATCAACAAAAATTCATCTCATTTACACTGAAAAGTCACTAAACCTTTTAGAAAGTAGTTCTCATCACTAAACCTCCAAGTTTCACCATCAACTCATAATTAAATAATTAATTACTGGCACTTAAATTAAATTTAGTTAATCTTAAAATCTAATTAAAACCATTTTAATTAGACATTGAGAAAAATATAATGTTATAGTGGTGGTGGTGGTTGTGGGAGCTGGAAAGATCATTATAAAATGTAAGGAAAATATATTTTTTTAAAGTAAAAACTAAATTCACATATCATTCCTTCTTGTTTTTAAAAAATGAAAGTATAAATATTTTGAAATTGAGTTAAAAATTACTTTCAACTTCATTTTTGTCAAACATGATTTGTTTTGAAAATTACATCTAAAAATCAAAAGTCAAAATTTCACAATTACCCCAAACAATTCCTAAATGAGTTTGAGAAGTTTAATCTAATACAAGTCAAGTAATAAGTTATTGGTTTGAGTATATCTAAGTTTGGATCCTTTAAGTAAGGTTTCAAGTTTGAAATAAAAGAAAAACATATTTGGGAGAAAAAACCTTACAAAAAATTATTAACCATCTATAACATGATTTTAAAAAAACAATTAACATAAGTCATTACTATTCTTATTAATTCTTAATTTTTTAATTTGTGATTTTTTTATGCCACTAAATTTGAAAAGAAGCTATACTCAATGGAGAGAAATGCTCGATCTGATCTACCTTTGCAAGCTCGAACTTTTTAAAAAATTATGCCCTTATTTTTAATTGAATGAAGTACTAAAAGTAATAGACCCAATAATTAGTAATGTGAACGACAATTTATGTTGCAAGTAAAATAAAGCAAATTATTGGAAAAAAAGGATATTTAGTTTTAAGCATGTTCTGTGGACAAATTTATTCATTTTCAAACACACCACTTGGACGACAAAATACTAAACTACAGCTATAAACATCTAATCAACAAATTTAACGTCTATGTGAGGTCAAGTTTGTTGGGAACAGTCTTCAAGGTGATCTGGCTTGGGATGTTTGCAAATGCAAGTTGGCCTTAATTACCTGCGTTAGCTACTAATCTTGTAGACAAAGTAATTGTTTCCAGTATGGAAGACAAACTTAGTTTACGAGGTTATAGTGGTTGCTAAAATCAAAGACTAGCTACAACTAATTAGGTAAATCACTTTTAGATTTAGGTTACACTATTAGCATAAAAAATTAAATTATTATTTAATCATGTGATTTATTGTATGTTATTGATAAATTGTACTACTTTCGTTCATTTTTAATTGTCGTATTATTAAAAAAAATATTATTTTTATTTATTTGTCATTTTTAAAATTTAAGATAATATTTTTTAAGAAAATTTTAAAATAATATTAATTATTCTTTGTCAACTATACCTTTAAATTTCATATAATATTTACTTAATTTATATATATATATATATATATATATATAATATGCATTTATTGTAATGTTCAAATGCAATAAGTAAAATGATTGAGTTTAATGAAGATGTAGTTAAACAACTGTTTACAAAATCAAACTCTCAGTAATTTGTCAATGCCAATTGAATGATAATAAAAAGGGACATCTTTACACCGAGAACTAATTAAGGACCAAAGTTTTACTTAAACATTTTTAATATGTTTATCACAAAAGTAATTTAAGGGTAATTAAGAAAATATGTTAAAAATAATTACACACCCTTTATCCATATGTAAAGCCATATTTTTTTATGTTTACTTTCATTTAACAAAACTCATATAAAAGACGTACTCTATTTATTAGGTCCTATGTCCTTTCAACGACAAAATGTTAGGAAAAAAAAGACAATTTTAAGCAAACACGTTCATGAAGCGACTATGTACCAAAGAGTAAAGACACGTGTATTTACCAAAAAGAGAAGGTGCGAAATTTTTTGTTGTTGTTACAAAACACGCGAAACACGTATTTACTATACAAAACACGATTTGGATGTGGAAACGCGAAGCTAGTAAGAATGGACGGAACCAGAATTTTTAGGAGATTAAATATAATAATTAAAGTCAAAATATAATTTTAAAACTGATATATTAAATTTAATCAATAATTAAAAGATTCATAATTATTAATTATATTATGAAAACTACATTTGTATAAATTAAATAAAAATACAACATTATAATGCTGTAACTAAAAAAAGAGAGATTTAATTTTAAAAATCAAGCATGAAAATCTAATAATAGGAATTCTTTATGAAAAAATGGTTATACACTCACATGTAAAATATTTTACAGAGTCATATAATTATAATCCACCATAAGTTTATTAATTTTTAAAATAATTATCTTAAAGTAATTCAAACAATAATACATGATTAGATATAATATAAAATCATTTTACACGATCATTGTGTAAGCATTAGATTCATTCTTCATTATATTTTAACTTTTAAAAGCATCTCCAAATTTTGTTAAAAAAAATTATATTTTAATTTGAGAATAATAAAAAAGTTATTAATTTATATAAATTGTCAATGTAAATTTTTTACATTATTAAAAATTTTAAATACGAATTTTCAAATATTTATTGTATTATAAAAAAAATAATCTTACACTACATAACAATCTATAACTAAATGACAATATAATTTTTTTATACCAGTGTATTTAAATTAAATTCTAAGAATTCATTACTTCAAAAAAAGAAAACATCACAATAAAATGACATTCTTTTAATTTATTTATTAATAAAAGTTTGAAAAAATTGAGAGGCCTTAAAAAATTATGATAAATGATATATTGTTTCAGATTTGTTTTTTTGGAGGTGTATCTATCTTGAATAATAAGAGAGGAAACGTAATAGGTTGTATGATAAGAAGAGAGGAAAAAAAAATATAACAACAGACAAATGTATTGAATATGCATAATAGTACTTTAACTATTCAAGATATAAATATAGCAACAAAATTTACTTAACTCTTAACATCTTTTTCATCATTGGTATTCCGTTCAATCTGATCTCGCATTAAAAAGTAGTTCAGTTTTTTAATTAAAAAAAATATATGTATGTTAGTCACCATGAAGTTTCTCTGAAGATACCAGAACGAGGAAAACACAGACAATAAGAATATTCATTTATTATAAGAAATCTTTTTTTGTAGACTTTGTATATATTTTGTAATTTGCATTGAAATAATGTACCGTACTACTTTGTACACTTGAAAGCACAATCTTTTATAGCTCCTCATTTTTTGTAATGGTACCCAATGAATCCAAGCAATGTACTTTATTAAAAGCTAATTTAATTTAAAGTAGCTAATTGGAAGTTGGAACAATCTCTGATACTGTTAGCTGGCCGTATGTGTCCGTACTTCACCTAAAGCTGTACAAAATCAATCATAAATAGTCCTTTTAATGTTTTTTTAACTATACCACTTGATTAAAGATGTTTATTCTTTTGAAATAATAACACCATTTAAATATAGAATTCCTTTGATTTGAAGATCTTAATGTGAAATAAATTCTTTCTCCTATGAGTATAAAATGAATAACTGAATTGAAGCAAACCAAACCTAAAAATATCAAAGTGTTTTAAAAAAAAATCCTGAACCAAACCACTTACTAAAGCAGTTGATTTTTTTAATGTAATTCGATTTAGTTCGGTGTAATGTTTTCGAAATTCGTATCTTGCACAACCCTTAATTTAATAATAGACACAGTCCACATTTTCTTCTCAATTCTTGTTTGTAGGTGATTGGATAAGAGCTTGACATTTCAAAAGTTGCGAAAGTGCAACTGTGCAAGTGAAAATTGGAAAAACAGGAGTGGAGGAAACATGGAGGCAGGAAGGGAGGAGGAAAGTGGAAACCTAGAAATGAGTTGCCTCACGTGGTCTTTGAGCAGTCAAAGTCCAAAAGTCAACGCAATGTTGAATATTGATTAAAACAAACGAAAAGGCATGCACACTTAAAGGCACGTGAAGACGCACAATAATATATAGAAGCTTGGTCTTGTAACAAGTGACCTCTTACATAAGTGCAATGCCTCCCAACACCTTCATCGATGTTTCCATATTTCAAGTTGTTGGATAAGTTTATTGCACACCCATTTTGAGCATTCAATACACTCTTACCTACACTATTAAGTAGTAGCAATCGACAATTCAAATGTTTAATATTATTATGTAAAATGTAAACTAGCTAGGTTGCCCATAGAAATCAACTGCTACCATCCTACTTCCAATAATTTCATTTTTGTAATTGATATATCCTACTTGTTCTATGTTGTGGTTTTGTTTGGGAATAGGGGCGCAACCTTCTGGCAACTGTGACTAGCATTAATGCTAACTTCTTCTAATAGTGAGTCGAGGGGAGTAATGAAGCAAACTAGTTGAGGGGGAGTACTACTCTTTTGTTAGTTTCCTGCACAAGGACAACAGAACACTAATAGCTGTTGTGTTTGTGGTTGTGGTTGTTGCCTTTATAACTCATCTTGTGTATTAAATTTATAAACAAGTTAGAAAGAGGTACAGAATTGTGTGCACAAGTTGATGTTTTGTTAGATAAGTTATCTTGATTCTCTCCCTTTCTCTCTTCACTTTTTTGTAAGTGAGTTTAAATCATGGGAAATTCTATAAAGAATCGGTGAAACAAGTAATTTAATGATGGACTACTATTTATAATTATTAGATGTATTCTCTCTAACTCTTATATATAAGGCAAAATAATTAATACACACTAATTAAGAAAATTATTTCCCTTATCTCATTATAATTACCATGTAAGAAAAACATTTTTGTCCTAATATAATTGTCATTTTTACTTTCTATTGTAACATTAGATGTATTATATCTGACTCTTATATAAAACAAAATAATTAATTTTACACTAATTAAGAAAGTTACTCCATCCATTCTATTATAATTGTTATATAAAAAAAAACTTTTTTGTTATAATATAATTATCATTTTAACCTTCCATTGAAATATTTATTTATGAACTAAATTAATTTAGAGTATTTTAGTTACAAAATAATAATGCAATGGACAAATTGAAAAAAAATCTTATAAAAAGAGAAAAAGAATTTTCAAACCAATTTCTTGTAAAAAAATGGATTTGTTGGTTTAAACATATGTTTTTGGTCACCACATATTTGTAATTTTTTAATTTTGATCATTGTGAGATATTTTATTCATTTTTAGTTCATGTAAGTTTGAATTTTTTCAATTTTAGTTTTAATAAACACAAATTTATGAGAACTATAAATAAAAAAAATATAAAATTACAAAGACTACAATTAGAAAAATAAAATTACAAGAACTAAAACTAAAAAAAAAACTAACTTAAAAAAATAAAAACATATTTAAACCTATTTTGTTTACTCAAATTTACCTCATATTGTAAGTTTATAACTAGATAAATTAATCCTTCCTTCACTTCCATTTCCTTTCCCATCTCGAATCAACATCAAGAAATCCAAATAAACTCAGAAGTCACAACAATCAACAATGCTGGAGTAGTGTCTAGGAACTCTGTGTATCGACCAACAAAACTTATTGTTCGACTTCACAAAACTAATTTATAACTAATCCAGCATATAATCGAGACTCCCTTGTTAAATAATGAGTGACTTGATTAGTTTCTTGACAAAGAAAACTAATTGTTCAGCTTCACAAAACATCTTTTAATGATAGTACCAATTGTTCATGAAGAGTCCAGATTTGAGGCAGTCCCACCTACAACTACAAGCATCTATTAACAAGGACATGTACTAATGCTTGGCTTTGATTATTAAATCCAACCACTTCATCAAAATAACATAAGAAACTGTTAAAAAAAATTAATGATCAAATCCACCAATAACAAAATTGTCTAAATGGGGAGCTCCAATTACCAATGGAACATCCAGAAAGAAAGCAACAACCATAACTTTGCTATACGATTGCCTTAATTTTTGACCCATATATGTTATTCAACCCTAGGGGTGAGAAACAAATCCGGATCCACCCGAAACCCACATTACCCAACCCTAATTTGATTGAAATGGTTGGTTGATTTTGGGCTTCGGGTGGGGTGAAGCGACAATCTCGATTAAGAACGGATATAGCCGGCATGAGTTGAAAAAATCAAAACCATTAAAACCAGTTCATCCAACATATGCTCAGCCCTATCCAGCCCTGCATACGCACTCGCATAACATTTATTTAAAAACAACAAAACAAAATTTAAAGGGCTTCTAAATGATTTTTTAATTTGGCTAAGCAATTCTATTTGAAATTCTTCATAACTTCTTCCATTAAGAAGTTACATATAGAATTAATTAATTTCACAAATTGCAGGTTACAGCGGATTTACTGTAACTTGAATAAAACGAGGCACACAACGTCGGACGAAATGAAATATCATAAAACAGGTTTAAAAAACATGGTCTCAACTGGTTTTATAAATATCACATTTCCAGCCATTGAAATTAAAGGCTTTAATTCCCGTACGTTTGCATTTTTTTCATTTTTAGTAATTATAAATTCATTTTTCTAATTTTAATTCCTATAAATTGTCACTTTTCCAATTTTAGTTACTCTAAGTTTTTGTTTATTTTTAATTCCGATAAGTTTTTGCTTTCTTAATTTTAGTTCCTTTAAAATTTTATTTATATTTATTTATAATCCTCATAAATTTACATTTATATTGATCAAAATTAAAAAATCATAAACTTTTAAATTAAAAATGAACAAAATATTTTATAAGGACTAAAATTAAAAAACTACAAAGTTACAGCCACTAAAAATGAATAATTTTTTTAGAGGAATCGAAATTGAAAAATTACAAACCAAAAACATATTTAAACTTAAAATAAAACGTACATGACATTTGACAGAAGTTGGCTTAGACAAATATGAACAAATCTATTCCCAAACCTTGCAATGGTGAAGGTCTCATAGAGAGGATTATATTTATCAATTATCATCATTGATCACAATAAAAAATGCATAAAACGTATATGCAAGGGTGATATTTGAATAAATTTAATAATAAAATAAAAAAGTTTACTTAATTTCTCTTAAAACAATGTCAAGTTTTCAATAGAGAAAACCACAAGGTTTCATAACTTTTAGAAGATCTAATCAGAACAAAGTCATTGGAAGATGGCATCTTGAATTCTCAAAGTTAAAGATGTCATGAAAAAGCAATTGTTGAACAAACTTGAGCAAAGTCAGCAAACTATCTTAATGAAAGTAATAAAATTAACAAGCATGCAGCTTCCTACATGTCCTACCCGAGTTGTATTTCAATAGTCAATTTATAAAATTACAACATTTCCAGCAATGACATTAAAATAAAATGTACATGACGTTTGAGAGAAGGTGGCTCAGACAAATGTGGAAAAATCTATTCCCAGACCTTGCAATGGTGAAGGTCTCGTAATGAGCTGGGATCACATTTATCATCATTGACCAACAAAAAAAAATGCAAGAGAGATGTAAGGGATAAAGATATTTAATAACAAATAAGTAAAGAAATAAAGAATATTTAATGATCATGAGATATGTTTAACAATTGTCTATCAACACTAGATAACAGCTAAACAAAAGGCCTAATTTTGTTTATCGGCCCAACAATTTCAAACAAGGCACACAACAACGTCCAAAACAAGGCCTAATTTTGTTTATCAACACAGCGATGAAAAGGAGCACCAATTTCCAAATTTTGCCGTTTGATCCAAATTTTGCACTAACTTGATAAAAACAAGGCACACAACAACGAGGGAATTGCAATTTCACAAAAAAGGTTCAATCGAACGGTCTCAACTGGCTTTCAGAATATCACATTTCCGGCAATTGAACATTAAAATAAAGTGTACATGACATTTGAGAGATGGTGGCTCAGACAAATGTGAACAAATCTATTCCCAGACCTTGCAAAGAAGGTCTCATAGAGCTGGGATTATATTTATCATCATTGACCACACAAAAAAAGGGCACAAGACAAGTCATTTGAAACAGACCTTAACCAAGAGCTTGAGATAAATATCATTAAGGGATTAAAGGGGGTGTTCAGGATTTGGAGCATAAAAGTTTACAAGGATTGAATAGCCTTTTCTCTTAAAACAGTATCAAGTTTTCAATAGGGAAAATCACATGGCTTCATAACTTTTGAAGATCCAATCAGGACAAAGTCATTGGAAGATGGCATCTTATATTCTCAAAGTTGATTAGTTGAAGATGTCATGAAAAGCAATTGTTGAACAAATATTACTTGAGAAAACTATTTCAATGATTGCAATAAAATTAACAAGCATGCAGCTTCCTACATGTCCTTCCCGAGTTCTACTTCACCTGTCAATTTATAAAGACAAATAAAGCAAGAAAAAACCAGGGAAGAAGAAATTTTTGTTGCACCATGCTCGTATAATCTGACAGATCAATGCACATCAGATTAAGAATTTTGGTGCTTGTGTTCAGTTAACTTATTACTTCTTCAGCAGCAGGACCTACATCTAAGAATCTCAACCGCCAGAAAATGACATTACATTATGCCCACATTAAATCACAAACTTTTACTTCAATTTCTTTTTAAAAAGATGATCAAGTTTTAAAGCAACCTGTTCTTTGTGTTGGGTGTGAAATTGTCACTAACATAACACTAAAAATATTTCAAGACAGGGTGCAATTGTAACTTTAAATAGATGAACATCTAACACAATCAACTAAATTTCCCAAGAGCATCATGTTCATTTAAGTAATCAAAATAAGCCTAAGCTAATGCAAACTATACAAACCTGTTTGGGAGAAGGACTCTAATGTAAGCAATCAAAAGGGAAGACAAATTCAAATGGAGAGAAGGGGAATAGAGTGATTGGTGATTCATCACTGATTACTCCCATTAGAATTTTGTTCCACTTCCCTTCATATCATAATATCATGAAAACATAAAACCTCAGGGAAAAAAACACAATTGATAATCACCAGCCAAGCAATCAGATAACTTTGAAGACTATTTGAAAAAAAGGAATCCACGCCATATTCAGATATTAAAACCTCATCACTTTCCTCCGCCTTCTACAATTCCTTTCCATTTTTTTTCTGCCTTGTTTATTTCTAATAGAAACATTAGCTGAAACCAAACCAGAATATGCAGCATCAAAAACATTTTTTTATTATACTGAACCATCATATTGCAACAAACTCGGTACTAACCATCTAATACAAACTCTAACACTTGAAACCCCATAATCACACCAACACCAAAAAAAAAAAAAAAAAAAAAAATAACTGACCCGTTGAACCAACCCTAATTAGTTACAACAACACAAAGCAAAGCAATCAGAGAACTTAGAAGACCATAAGAAACACAAGATATCCTCATCAGTTTCAGACAAGTTATGGATTCGTCATTTTGCTTTACTTATTCAATGGTATCAATCATTTTAACCACGCAGTACTACGTAGCAAAACAATTTTGTGGGAAAAAATTGCAAATTGAGCGAAAAATCACACACCCAAAACACGAATTTTAATTGCCGTGGCTAGATTTTGCACCTGGACATCCTTAACTCATGATTTTCTTGCAACTAAAACTAGAAGATGCAAGGGGCTACATGGTGCATCATGATAACAATAATTAGCTGCAAGACCTAATAGAGTGAGGCTGCAGCACAATTTTTCATTGGTATCATTTGCAAAGGCATGTCTTCATCTTTATATACGATTACGAAAGTACATGGCCATTTTAGGTTTAGGGTTCTTTATGTTCTGGGTTAAAAAGACCAAATTTAGGCTTCTACTTCTTGCACCTCCTGTTATACTACCTGGATCTCCTTAATTTGAAAGATTCCAAAGTTGTCCTTCCTTCTTTAAAGTTTGTCATGTTGAAAGCATATTCCCCTACTCACCTCACCAATAATTTTCGTTGACCACAAATATCATACCTCAAACCCCTTATGAAATCCCCCAGAATCAGCGCCCCATCCTCCCTTATCATTTTTCAATTTTAGTTTGAATTCAAGCAGAGTCTATTTTCTTATCTGATCTGGTTCAAAGAATATTGTCTCCATTAAAAGATACACATGATCTAGACAAAAAATAATTTTCCAAAAAAAATAAAAGATTTTGCTCAAGTTAAAGCGATTTTAACCTTGCTATCAATTTTCTCTCTTTTTTGTCCATAAGTGAGCACATTTTAAAGATATTTTTCTCTTATCAAGGATATATTCAAATAAACTTCTTCATAAATACTTTTAAAAGAAAAATAAAATAAAATTTCTCCATAAATTATAATTAACTTATCAGTTTGTAAAAAACTCTTTCATATAAGCTTTTTCAAAAGTTTATTTTAATTTATACATAAAATAATTTTAGTTTATGAAAAAAAATTCTTATTTTCTTCTCATGTAATTATGTAAATATTTATAAAGAAGTTTATTCAAATTGAAGTCATCACAAAGTCGAATAATAAAATAACATACTTTTTTATTC
This sequence comes from Glycine latifolia, assembly GCA_013407115.1. Classification (NCBI taxonomy): domain Eukaryota; kingdom Viridiplantae; phylum Streptophyta; class Magnoliopsida; order Fabales; family Fabaceae; genus Glycine; species Glycine latifolia. The sequence continues at coordinate 26,953,468 of CM023948.1, read as the reverse complement.
TTAACCACAAGAATAATGGGTACATGATGTTAATCTAAAAGATGAATGGTTACGAAGCTTACTTAACCCGGCTATTTGTCTTTTAATAAAATAATTATTTATAATAAAATTTATAAGAGATAGCTAAAATATCTGGTGTTTATTTTCTGTATGTGTCTCTAGTTTTTGTTTTTTATCCGCAAGAGGGAGCTATTTATAAGTAAAATAAATAACCACCAAATATGTAGCTCCAAATATATCACAATTTGCAGCAACAAAACAGTAACAAACATAATAAAAATCTTAACATTCAAAGAGGCTTCCAAAGGAGAAAAAGAATAGAGTAAAGACTCAGTCAAACACAACTTTTAAAAGATATGAAATAGTTTTTATCTTAAATTAAAAGAAAAACTAACTCAGAAAAATAAGATTTTTTTTTTAATTTTAAATTATAATAAAAATATTTTCCAACAGCTCTTGCCTAAACATAAACACACTTTCTCCTTGGCTGAACTACCTCAACGGCATTGAAGACCCACCTAAAATCAAATATCATATCCAACTCCCCTTAGTCTTTTTAACTCTACATGATTTTTACCCCTCTCAAACAATGGATTTTTCCATGATTATTGCACATCTGAAGCATATATCTTCATCATTTGCACCTTTATCAAACACAAAACTCTACATTTGTTAAGCACTCATGATAGAAACACCTACAATTCAATTGTAATATTAGCTTACACCCACCTAAGATCACATGAATATACAATAACAATACAGAAGCTAAGAACTTCAGGGAAGCACAACTGCACAAACAGCAAATTTTTCTATATGCTAGGTCATAGCTTAGCAATCAAAAGCTTTTGGAAAGGAAAATATTTCCTTTGTCAAACCACCAGAAGGCTAACACAGAAATCAGTGGGACAATCATTGCTACTGAAAGAAATGTCAAGTTTCTCCAATTTGCAGGATTATCTGCTGAAAGAGATGACGTTACTTGAGTTTCTGAGCTTGCACCTTCTTCATCCACCTAAAAATAGAAACCAAGAAAGGGGGAAGGTTTAGGATCTAAGCAAAAATAAGTTTGGACCTCTAAATTAGCTTTTTATTCTATCAATGCAATTGCAAGGTTAAATTCTCCATTTTGTGATGTGACCACAGCACTATACAAAATCCATTTAGGGTAGCTATTACAATGATGGTAGAAAGTAAACGATTGAGAGAATCGACTAGTTATTGATTCATGCTGGGCATTTTGCTCAATTCTGTGAATTACCATTGCAAGCACCATTAATTTAATGAATGCAATTGCGATCAGGATAAGAATTGTTTAACTTTTCACAGATAATTTAAAATTCGAAGTTTTCTTATGTTTATATTCTGATTATAGCATGAGAGGCAGAAAATAGTTTGAGAAGGGAGAACCAGGGTTCGTAGACTCATGTCATGCCACTAGTGTATCCAGGCAGAGAGGGTGATTATATTATAGAGGCAAAGAAAGATGAATGACAAGAAATAAAGAAATAGATGAAATCCAATATTAATACAAACATTATTATTGTCTTAATAATAGTAAAGTTATTTGTTGAATAAAATAAAACACTAAATGGGAGACAAAATCTACAATGATGGCCAGGAAGTTCATTGACTTACATATTCATCCAAGTTCTTAAACAAACATAACTGAAAACCATAGAAACCTAGAGACAGCTTATATATATTCATCAATTCTACCGGTGTATGGTAAATCAGGTGTTAGCCAAGAACTATTTAGCTTTAAGTTACTTTGGAGTGGTTAAACAAGGATCAATTGTTTCTATATTCTCATCAGGCATCACATACATAAAAGAATATTTCTTTTATCATTTACCATACGTTTCATCTTTGGGTACCAATTACCAAGAGATTCCAATATGCATGCAATAGAATAATGGACAAGTAGAAGAACCCCGGAAGGCTCAAAGTATACTTATGTATCACCAATGCAGCTCTAAATAATCATATCTTTCATATATGGCCAACCAGAGTGCATCATGTAATTAGCACATAGAAAAAATAAAATAAAAAGTGAAGTGAAATAATGATATGTTAAGTATTACATTTTCTTTTATTATGCAGGTATAGGTAGTATTTTGTTAAGCTTCAGTTAATTGCGAAAATTATGAAATAACCATGATATACCAAAACTTGGGTATGGTCTGTAGTCCCCCCTACCTATAAAATGCAAAAGCATACCCAAAAGAGTGGAACGTTAGTGGAGTAATTATTTGAGGTTTTATTACTTGTTTTGTTTCCAATTTTTACTCTCTGAATAAAATAAAAACATGGATTGAGATGATAGGCATGTATCTAAATGCTTGTCAAGGCACTAGTTTTGTAAAAATAAAAGCATTAGTCCTACATGCAGCTTAATTAAAAGAACAATTAAATTTAACACCCAGCTTTCACCTATCAGCATCATATAAGCATATCAAGTATCAACTAAAGAGATTAGGATGACAAAAAAAGTACCTGCCTGAAATGTCTTATTAAAGTGATCTATTCCTTCTCCATCTGATGATTTAGCAGAGTTATTATTGCTTGAGTCATTGTTGGAAGCTTGATCTTCATTTCTGTTATTTAGTCCATTGTTGCATGCTTCTAAAGAGGCATCAATTTTAGTATTCTTGAACTTTTCTACCAAATGTTTATTTTCCTGTTTTAAAGCATGTAACTGCAGGATGAACATAGTGATAAGAGTGTTAATATCCCTGTTAGTGTATCATTGCTCAGCAAAAGTTGAATAATAAATCCATACTATTTTGAAGAAAAATTAAAACTTGTACTAAATACACAATCATAACTTGAAAATGATCATGCTACTTTTTGGGTATCCTTCTTTCTTTCGAGGAAAAATTACTAATTTATTCCTTATATTAATTATGCAAAATATAGAGATTAAAACTGATGGCTACCATAAAGTTAACTATCTCCACTTGTTCCTTTCAGTACAACTACCCATAAACCATTACAGACCTGATTGGAAATTCTGATTCAGGTATACAGAAGATAATTCACATAGATACATTTTAATATGATAAGGAAACTATAAAGATGGAGAGAAACTATTTTGGTCCTTACAATATACTGATAGAAACTTACTCAGGTTGAGCACACAAAGAACATACTGTTATTGATGAACAGAAAGAATGCACAATTTTCCTGGATATTTGAGAGATCCAGGACTCTCCCTAGACGCAATACTAACTCTCCAATTGACCAACTACTCCTCTCAACCCCTCTTCCTATTTATAGGAAACATTCCTTATTTTTTTAATTATTCCAGCCCTCAACTAACTAACTAACTCCAATTATTATAGTATCTAACTAAGTAATGGGTATCTGTCATCAACAATTTTCTCAATTGTGTTCTTCAGGGTATAATTTTCAACAATTTAGACATTAAATATTTTAGTTCATTTCAATTCAGTCCTAGCATAACCAGTTGAGATAACCCAAAATTGTACGAAATAAGCACAGACGGACCAAACTTGGATAAATTAAATGTTTCATTTAATAAAATCAATCTCTAGGGAACCCAATTGAGTACACACATATCCCTAAAGGCCCAAAATACTAGTTTTTTTTTGTTAGAAGAAACATCAAAGCTAGAGTTCTAAATTAGAAATTTATCAAGTCATTACCTGGTTATTGATGCGCTGCCTTTCAGAGGCTAGTTGCATTACCATATCCATGATAAGCTTAGTTTTAGTATCAATTTCTTTTGCCCTTGATGATTTTGTATTGCTAGCTTGATCCAAAGATGTTTTCAAGCTTACTGTTCTGGACCTAAGGAGATCCAATTCTTTATTAAGTTCCAAGTTAGTTTCAGACAGCACAAAGCATTGCTCTGCAGCACTTTCTTTATTAGTTTCAGCTTTTGCAACCTTCGATTTTAGCTCTTCAATCAATATTTCCATATCCCATATAGCTGTGTATAACATGTTCTGCTGTTCTTGACTTGCTTCAGAAGATGCCTTTGCATTTTGTAGTTGGATATCTAATTCCCTTAGTTGCTTCTCAAGTGAACCAACCTTTTTCTCTGCAGTACTGGCACTCCCTTTAAGAAAACTCACCTCTTCAGTAAGTTCCAAGTTGGTCTCAGTTAACTGTGTAACCTTTGCTTCTGTGCTCTCAGCCCGATTTTCTGCCATGTCAATGCTTTCTTTCAAAGAGTCAACAAAATTTTCCATTTCAATTAGGTGTCCGTGACATGCTTCATTCTCTGCAGTCACATTATTTATCTGAAGCTCAAATTCTTTTCGCTCTTCCTCAAGAAATTTCACCTTTTCCCTTAAAGCCAACACCTCAGATTTTTCCTTAACACTCTCAACACTACATTTCTCAAGCTTCTCTAAAGCAGCATCTTTACCCTTGAGTTGCTCTATCAAAATTTGAACTTTTGATCTCAGCTCATTTTCTCGTTGCATAGAACCATTGAGGTTGAACTCAGTTATTTGAAGGCGTCCCATTATACCTTTAGAAATCCCCATTAACACCTCTGCGGTATTGTCTGCCTCTAGAAATCTTCCCCAAACTACTTCTGCAGCTTCTTCCATATAAAATGCCACTTGTTCTGTGTAGTGGAGTTTCAACTTTAGGTCTTCATTGTTTCTCGACTCTGCTAACTTCCTTTCAAGCTCGAGTTCCCTTGCTAGAGATTTCTCAAGCATTCGCAGAATATATCTTCGTTGTTCAACCATCTGATCATTGGATTTTGCTTTCACCTCGGTCGGTTGACCATTTCCCGATAAATTCAATGCCTTCCCCATTTTGCCTGTTGACATGGATGACTAAGAAAAGTAAACAGTCATCCAAAATTTGGAAAAGGACTGCATCCTCAGAATAAATATGTTGAACAAAAATATTTTGAGTAAAAATTTCAACTTACAATTCTCATGTCGAAAAGCCTCAATGGTTTTCTGTAACTGGGATGACTGCATTTTCAACTCCAATAACTGCTGTTGAAACTGCTTCACAGAGTCTTCAGAGTCATGCAATTTTTTGTCCATCATAAAGAAAACCTCAGTCAAATGTTTGCATGAAAATATTTTATGACGAGCATCAACAATTTCTTCTTGGAGAGTGTCCATGAAACTGTCCAGCTCGCTTACCTCAGAATCTAAAATGCCAGACAATAGATCAAATGTCATTGCCTTCTCAAATAAGTTTGCCAAGATGCAGTTATTCGTTGAATCCATTGCTTCAAGATCACTTTCCTCAGCCAATAGATAAATATAAAGCACATGCAAGTTCACCAGCTTCTCCGAAAAATAGGCTAAGCGATGGTCTATATCTGTTAAAGCTTGCAGGGATATTTGTTGCACATCATTTTCTTTAGTTGAGAACCCCCGGAGTGAGTAGGGTTCTCCAAAAGCTGCATCTACACCATAAAAGTCATCTTGAATTTTATTAGCTAGTTCATCCATTGCTAGTCTGTATCTTGTGGTTCAGCAACTAGCAGGCAGTCCTGAAAGTAAGGTAAAAATGAGATCTTTTGTGGAAGAAACAAAACAACTATATTTTGTGTGTTAACACAACAACATAAATATAAAAAGAGAGTCTAAAATTCACTAGCTAATTAAGGGAATGTCTAACATTAATGAATGCTGCTAAAGGAAAACAACAATAGTTAGCAGTTAGTAATTAGCAGGCCTACAGTTCCTACTTCCTATGCATAGATTACTTCTAAAGTTCACACAACTCCTCTAGAGTCTAGAAGGATTTGATCATTAATAGAAGGTTGAGTAGGAGGGATATGATGAAGGAATAGCGAAGAATTTGTATGCTCTCTTTTATTGGCAGTATTCACTGAAAACATAAAAAGAAAGCATTGGTACGCTTATGTTTTTCCCTTCAATTCCACAGTGGAAAGACAAAAAATTGCTGTTGTATACAAAAGAATATGGAATTGAAGAAATGCAAATAAAAGAAAGTACAAAATAAAAGGTACTGTAGGATTTTTTTTTCAATGGCATTAGGGTATTTATATTTTTAGGATCAATTAACCTTGTCTGTTTCTTTCGTTCACCTTTTCATTTCATATGAATTTCAAGACCTCAAACATGTAGCATTTCATCTTTACATTAATTTCCTCACCTCACCTTCTCTCACTTTTCCTGACACTGCAGACCTCAAGAGTGTACGGTAAGAAGCAAAAAGATTGAAACATCTTTTTCTACAACTCACTACTAGCATTTTCCTCCACTCTCCAAATTCATCAACATCTACTCACCAAAAAAAATACCACAATCAAAGCTTCGATGTTTCTCCCATACATACAAATAGAGAACATCCGTGACATTTCCTCTCCACATTCTTTATAGATGCATAAATCACCACTAGAAAAGCTAAACTCAATAGCAGTTCATTTCAAAATACAATTTTTATTTCCAACAGAAAGGTAATTAATTCCTCAAATGAAGCATCTATTCCAATCTTAACAACAGAAAGCATACGAGATCCAGAGTTTTCTAACAAATTCAACACACAAAACACCGCCAACCCGTGGAAATCCTTGACAGATAACCCCCTAAAACCATCAATCATAACATCAACATAGACATCACCAAAATTATACTACACTTTCAGCTTACATCAATCAGACATAAAGTTTCCAACACCAACCCCCACCCCATTGACTATCCTCAACAAAGCTCCTAACTTTACCATTCCAAAACATGAAATGCCACAATAAAGAACAAACATGACCTCCCCCATTTCCACCAAGGAACCACACACAAAGAAAATTCCTCAACTCACATTAAATTCTCAAATAGGAACTCAGAAATTGAGTCATACCTTTCTCAAAACGCTTCTGGGTCTTCCTATCCCTCACTTTGACAATGATCTTGAAGAAACTTGACTTAACAAAAAACCCCACATGAAAAATTCTGCTGGATAGTTTTTCTGAGCCTCCTAACTACCACTCATTTCCAAATTACCGTTATATAAATATAAGGGTCACTTTTTCCCATTCCCCAACACAAAATAAATAAATAAATAAAAGGTAACTTTTTATCCTTTTTTTTTTCTGGTCTCCAACCTGTGTGGATCGGTGAGGTGGAAGAGGAGGAACCAAAAGTGCAAACAGCGAAGTGGTCAAACTAGTGCGTGGGAGCGTTGTTGTGATCTGTGGGAAGACAAATCAAAGAAAAATCAAAGACTTAAATTGGGGTGCACGTTAACTTGATCTTGAACCGTTGATATTGACTTTGAATAATTGAGTTTGAGACACAACACAAAAGAAAACAACAACACTGTACACACAACTAGATAGATAAGACACAGATCAATGGCTTAGGACACTGTAAAGCTCAAGTGTCTTTGTCTTTGTGGGTCCATAACAATCGATTCAGACAACTTAGGTATTGTGAGAGAGAATTATCATTCTTGTTAATACTAAAATGATGTTTCAATTTCATATGGTTTCTTTTTTTTTTTTGGTAAAGAATGGAAAGACTTAATTGTTAAAATATAATGTGTGATGATTTGGTTAATAAAAGCTTGACGACAAAAATAGTATTTTAAGCGCTCCATCTCTTTCTGAATTATTTGATTCTCATTCATTAGTAGTGAGTTCCATTTCTTGCTACTAGCTTAACGCGTTTTTCGCAACCTGTTTAACAACTTCTTGGACCTTTCTATTGGCAGAATATTCTTTCCAGTTAAGTTCTTTGTCTATTTATTGAATTGGGATGGACAAATTATCATAAGGATAATATAAAAAAGAAGATTTTTTAAGTGAATCAAGTATTATTAGTCAAAAGTCAAGACTAGTCCCTGATGAATGAATTTGAGGATTCATATATCCAAACATTTTTTTTATGGCATGAATCAAGAATATAATATATGATTATGTATTCAAGAAATAAGATTATTTACCTATCATATAAATATAATCATGTTGTTAAAAATGTTAAATGATAGAACTAACTAAAAAATGCACAAAATGTGAAAGTAGATTTCTCTTTTCTTCTAATGACAAATAATATAATGATAAGATGAAGAGAGAGAAATCTAAATAAGTGGCTTAAAATTAGATGACTTAAATATTATTTTTCTAATATTTCAGATGATGACAGATGTAAGGTATCCATTAGGTTTGTTATTCAATGTAAAGTTCACATTGTATCATGAATCAATGAAAAATATATTTGATTCTTTATTCTGTTGGTTTTGTAGCTTCTTTATAGTTTTAATGGTAAATTCATAGGAGTAGAGGTAGTATAGCTCTTTTGTACTTATAAACTAACTTCATTTGATTTTCGTGTTGTTATTGCATTATTTACACAAAAGGTGATAATGAGTATTGCTATTTGATATGATGCAAGGGATTTTATAATCAATATTTTCAACAACCTAGTATGTTTTGATCACATTTACATCAATATATCTTTGATTATAATATGGATTTGAGAAGTATATTAGAGATTTAGAATCTTATCTTTTTAAAATTCTTTCAAGATAATACGCATATTAAAAAAAATTAATTGATCCGATGATATCTCACATATTTCAGGTCTTGATAAGGTAGGTTTAGATTTTTTTTTTAAATGATCTAATCAAAATTTTAGATCAAGTAAGAGTAAGGTTTAAAATATCACATGCTCAACTATGTTTAGTTGAACATTTTATTTGACCATAAACATTTATTTTGAATTTTTGTTCTATATCAAACATTTTCATTAAATTAAATGACACCATTAATTAATTCTAATAATGTATTTTTTTATCAGTTTTAACTTTTAAATAAACATATATAGACAATAATAAGTTTATTTTGGATAAGTTTTAAACAAATTAATATTGACCGAGATTTTTATTATATAAAGAATCTCTATTAATTTATATTAATTTCTTATCAAATTATGTTATGTCTATATATATATATATAAGAAAAAATTATACTCACATTTAAACTATTAATTACATTTAATATTTTAAATTCTTATTTATCATTTTTTTTAAAATTTATTTACTTCCAAAAAAGTATTAAATTTCATATGAAGATCGTAATACATTTATTTTGGAGATATTAAATATTAAATTTATAATAATAAATTCTATATCCTATCATAAAAATATTATCTTGCTTTTTTAACTATCATACTGGTATAAAGTTGTCCTCTCAACAACAATGTCAAATCTTTATTGTTGATCTTGAGTGCATACAAGATAGATATTTTCCTCCAAACATGATTTATTTCATACCCAAGGGTCAACTAGGATTTGAAATCTAGACCACTTGGTTAAGAGACACAAATCGTTATCACTCAATTAGAAACCTTTTAACTACCCATATAACAGGTTAGGAAGAGAAAATATATAATTTTCCTCGTCCTTGTCTACATCCACATCCCCAATATCATCTTTGTTCCAGATATCTATTGGAGATAAGATTTTGTGCCTACCTCCTCCCCATTTAGGATCAGGTATATTTGCCTTGTGCACATCCTTGTCTACTAAAAGTGGGTGCTACTATAAAACAATAAATTTGTAGATATTTGTTATCTAATTTTAAATTTAAAACTAATTTTAGATGTCATTAAATTAAATAATCCATTATATAAAACAATGATTCATAACATAAACTTAATCCTTGACAATAAAAAAAGTCAATTCTCATAAAATTATTAATATATATTGAAAAAACATAATTAATTGTTTAAACTTTTCAAAAATATAAAAGAGTATGAGTATTCAAACAGAGAAAAAAAAGTGTCTCAAGTCTCAATGATTATAATGATGACGTGGTCGGTGCATGGAGAACAGTTCTACAAGGAGAAGCTGATAACTAAGGTAAGGGAAGGGGGATTAGGGTGGAGGTGGGAACAACTGAGTGGACCACCATTGGGTTTGGGGAGAGACTCAAGTTGGTAAGGAGAGATAACATTGAGAAAGGTGTGAGAGAGTTGATGGACGGTGGTGATAATGCTCAAGAAATCAAACAACGTGCAAAAGAGTTTAGAGATATGTGTCTTGTTGACGAGCGACAACAACAACCACAACCAGGGCTAGGGCTAGTTGCTGATAGAATGATTAAACTTTCATTTGGAGGAGGTCCAATTGATTCCCTGATTTGATCTTATAGAGACCATTGTGTTGGTCATGTTTGGATCTGTCAGGAGCATCCAGAGGTGAAGCCTTTCAGCCACGGTGCCCAAGTGCTACCACTCCTTACCTATATGTAGGTGAAGGCTTACGTGGAGCAATCAGGGTTATAATACCTTGTTACGGCATAGTATCATGCCACAAACAAAGACTTCGTGAATGCCTTTATGGAGAAATGACACTAGGAGATGTCTTCCTTCCACTTGTATGTCAAAAAGATGACCATCAGTCTGAATGATGTGTCTTGTCTGTTGCACTTGTTTGTGACAAGCAAGCCTATTGATCATGTCCCTTATACCTTTAACAAAGTCGCAATGAAGATGCTACAGATGCATCACGTTGGCATTTTGACATAGGAAGAGGCTACAGTGGCAACAAGTGCATGTGCCAACGTGAAGTTGATGTGGTTGGTAGACTTGTATAATTGGTATGGTGAGTCAGGGTTGTGTGTTTGGGCTGACCCAACTTATTTGTTACACTTGATTGACAATACGATATTTGCCAACAAGTCCTCGACTCATGTTCATGTCGCCTACCTCATGTACATCAACAACCTGGATACTTGCCATGAGTACGCATGGGGAGTAGTTGCACTAACATACCTCTACAACCATTCTCTTATGCGAGCCGATACACCAACCAGCAGTGTGGAGGTTACATGATGTTACTCATGGTAAGTAAATTATTTTAGTATTGTAATTATTATTTTTTTTACTACTGTAATTATCTTTTAATGTTTTTTAGAGTCATAGACGTTTGTGCATCTGCCTAGTGTTGGTTATTCATAGTTGACAGATTATGATGTGAAGGACCTAGTAACCAGCAGATGGAGGCTATTGAGAGGTTTCGGGTGTGTTCTTCCAGTCAAGGAGAAATTGGATGAGTTGTAGATGGATGATGTCACCTGGGGTCCATATGATTCAAACAAGGGTGTAAGGCCTTTCGCACAATACGCCATTTCTCTAGCTTCATCAGATGTGAGACTAACATTTAGCCTTATCATCTGAAGAGAGTGTTGAGGCAGTTTGACCATGTACTGAGGATTCCATGCCATCCACCTCCCTGTCTTATGTATCAGCTTTGTGATAAACATGTGGGTAGAGGGATAACTAGGGATGGCAAAGTGGGCTAGCCCACCCAAAATGGGCCGGGCTGGCCCACCCCACATAAAAAATGGGCCGGGCTGGGCTGGCCCACTTTTGCAAAGTGGGCTGAAAATCCTAGCCCACCCCACTTTAAAGTGGGTTAGTGGGCCAGCGGGCCAGCCCACTTAAAAAATAAAAAAAAAGGGAGTTTCAGCCTATGCTATGGACTTTTATTTTTACTTTTTTATTGGCATCATGTAATTCTGAGATTTTCACAATTGTCAATTGTGGCATGTTCCAACCAAGGCAACATACAAGCAAGCTAGATTTGGTGTTAATACTTAATAGAAAAAATCATATCCATATTCCACATATGCATAACCTCTATAAGGATGCTATTTCAAAATTGTGTTGGACATACCAGCGGTTAACTGTGATGAAACAGACATATTCACAATCATAGAATTTCTTCTCATCTCCCTCTCTAGGACATCAACATAGAGCTTGTCCTTGTTAGATTCCTTACACTGCACTGTTTTCTCATGAATAACCTACAATCATTAATTTGTTATAACAATGCTTTTAATATAAAATACATGCTTAATAGAAGCAATACAACCAGGGAATAAAAAAAAAGGAGAAAATGATACCTTGAACGGGGTCATTGCTATTATTCTGTCCAGCATTACTGCACTAGCATCATGTAACAAATAACAGCACAACCACAAGATATCCTACAACTTCATGCTTGAAACTCTTTCAAAGATACATCCCAAGAATGCATAAGTCACTAGAACTCTAAAATATCTCTCATGAACTAAGCATGATACAGAAGTGAGGGAACAATTAAACAAAACTATAATCTGAAACATATATGCAATTAAATAACATATACAAGTGGGAGAACAATTACTGATAGTCTAATATTAGATTAATACATTAAAATAAAGTTATCAAAGCAACATCCATACATTAAATTTAAAATTTGCTAAAAACAAGTTAGAAACATTACAACTTCCAAAATGCAAAATAATTAAATTGAAGTTGTTGCATCTAAGCATCTTCAATAATCACAGAATTTGATCCCTTGGAAACACTTGGATCCATATTTAAAGCACAAAAGTCATCCTCGCCATCTTCAGCTACAAATTATAATCCAAAAATATAAATAAAATTAGCTAATGAATAATGATGATTTAAAAGAAAATTACTTGGAAATTTAAATTGTAAAATAATGAAATTAAAGAAACTACCATCATTAGCAAAACCATGCAGCCAACTACGAGTACAAATCAAGGCTTCGACATTTTCTGACAAGAGACGATTCCTATATTTGTTTATAACATGTGACCCAATACTAAAAGCAGATTCAGAAGCAACTGTAGTAATAGGAATGCTCAACACATCACGAGCCATTATGGATAATTCTGGAAAGCGATTATAACTATCCCTCCACCACTGCAACACATCCAACTCTTCATAGCACAGAAAATCCAAGTTTGGCTCATCCAGATAAACATCAAGTTGTGACTTTCCAACTTTACAAGCAAGTTGACTGCTATGCATTTTCAATTCCTATTACATATATGATATGTTGAACACAAAAAAATAAAATAAAATCAATGAAGTAGACAACACAAAAAATTAAATACTTATATAATGACATAACCATAATAATTAATAATCATGTACTTACACCAAACATTCTTTGATTTATTCCCTTGAGTTCCTTTGACATGGTCAAAGAACTAGTCTGGGGTCTTGGGTTAAGATTCTGAATAGAGGCAGCATTATTAATGTTTCTAGGGTTCGAATACCTCTCAAAAAGCATGTATAACTTTGTCCGCACATGTTGAATCTTTTCCTCACAAGTAGATTCATCAGTTGTTGAGTAACAATAACTCAATGAAGTAAACTTAATACGTGGATCAAGAACTGCTCCAAATGCAAGAATGGTGCTATACTGATCCCAGTATTTCTTAAACTTCATCATCATCATTCCCCCCATGCTCCTTATAACATCATCTTCACTTTGTAAACTCTCAGCAAGAACACGTTGAATTTTCCAAACTTGCAAGAAATATAGGTTGGAAGTAGGATAGGAAGTGCCCGAAATCAAATTTGTAGTATCAAAAAATGGTAACAAGAACTCACAAATTTTTTCTCCTCTTTTCCACTCATCTACTGAAGGACACCACTTGTAATTAGGATCTTTAGATTGAAAATTTCCAAATGCCTGTTGATATTTGAGAGCACTACAAAGCATCATATAAGTGGAATTCCATCTAGTGGAAACATCTAGACATAATTGCTTCCCACTACCATCAGACTCAAGGCCCAGCTGTTGAATACATTCTTTAAACTTTTTCATCCTACCCTCCGAACCCTTCACATATTTCACACTCTCTCTAATTTTATGCAAGGCATCACTAGCCACTTTTAATCCTTCTTGAACAACAAGATTCAAAATATGTGCAGAACAACGAATATGAAAAAACTCTCCATCACATAACAACCAACCACTTGTTCCAAGATCATTTTTCAAAATGTCTTGCATGTTATCATTGGCAGATGCATTATCTAAAGTGAGAGAAAAAAACCTTTTGCTCTATTTTCCAATCTTTCAAAAATTGAAAAACCTTTGAAGCCAAGTCAAATCCAGTGTGAGGAGGAGGCATATGACAAAAATTAAGAATTTTACTATTTAACTTCCAATCAGCATCAACAAAATGAGCAGTTAAACATATGTAACCCTCAGAGGTACAAGAGGTCCATAAATCAGAAGTTAAACATATTCTATTTGGAATACTAGTCATCATCTTTTTTAGCTTCTCCTTCTCTCTCTTGTAAATGTTTAGGATATCAGATTTTATAGTATTCCTAGAAATAGGGAGTGCATCAGGATTCAAATACTTAATCCAACTTCTAATCTTTTTATACTCAACAAAGTTAAATGGCAAATCATGCTCAATGATTGTAGCAGCACACATCTCATGTGACACCATTTGATCTAACTTTGGAGATTTCAATTTTCCTTGTAAGTCTACCATCATTTGACCAACATCTTCAAATTTAATTCCCTTACACTTTGAGATATGACGATTTAAGTGAGATGTCCCATATGCATTACCCCCAATTTTATACTTTGTTTTACAAGCCTTACACTCTGCTCTTTCTATCCCATCAACACCCACTCCTATGTTAGTGAAAAACTTCCAACAATCTGAAGTTGTTGCTTTTCGTTTCTTCTTGGTTGGTTCATTAGCTTGAGATGATTCAACAGACACTTCAAAATTGTCAACATGTTGCTCATTCACAGTCTCAAAATCCATACTAAAATTTGGGACAACTATTTAATCACTCAAGAAAAGCACTGCAGAAAATCAATTTAAAACAACAAAAAAAATCTTACTTAGCACTATATCAGCCACTAAACAGTTCATTAAAAGGTCAAAAATGATCATTAAAACAGTAAAAAAGAGTCATAAAACAACAATTATTGGACAATAAACATCAAAAGAGCCATAAAATAGCAACTGCCTTTGTAAGCCATAAAAAAACAGTAAAAAAGAGCTATCAGCAGAAAGCCAAGCGATCTTTCTGTCGTCCGTATTTTAGTTGATTATATATGACTTTTATGAACTATAAGAATCCAAAAAGTTTGATGAGGAAAGAAGGCAGCAAACAAGAGAGAGGGCACAAGAATTTAGACTGTCATTAAAGTATTAAACAAAAAAATATCAAATATACTGTGGAACTTTAAAGCCACATTTGCCCAATAAAAAAAGCCAATCGAATTAATCTACAATATGTATTAAGGATATGTACAATATCTTAAATAATAACTTATATATTACAAATAGTTAAGGAAGAAAAATTAGAAAATATAAAATTATCCCAAGTAGCCACCACATTAAACTTTTGGAAAAGAATAAAATTCCAATTATTTTCTGCCTCTTTTGAATTACTTTGTAGATTTTTTAGTTCTGATCAGTGCTGTCTATACATTAAATATCAACACCAGAGCTGTCTGCTGAAAAATTCTCCTTTATTTCTAGGAATGCACATAATCTGTTAAACATAACATATTTTATTTTCCCTGTCTTCCATGTCACAAACCACAAAAGTGTGAAAGTGAAAGTTTTGATTTTCCATCATTGAAATGATTTTGTCCCAAACAGCAACGAATGCATCATCCTCATCCCCTCATAAACCTTAATATTTATATGAGACAATGAAACAAACACTGGATAATTATCTAAAGTTTGGAAAGAGTCTTATGATGATTCAAATGATGGTCTTGAACATGAATTGGTTTACTTAATTAGAAATGAGTAATGCAGTGAATAAAAGCAGAAATGAGAGTGTAAGGAACAAAAGCTAAGTTTCAATATTCTGGTTTTTTGCTCAACAAGATATGTCCCTGCAAGGAACAAAAGATTGTAACATAAGCTAATTAGAGTGAAAACAGCGCTGCTACGTTCTTTTCTTTTCTTTTTGGGTATGAAAGTTTATATGACTCGTGTGTACACATTCATCCATGCTTCCTAAGTAAATTATTTTTGCTCATTCATATTACCTACCATTTGCAGCTGAGAAAGCCATCAAGTGATTTAGAAATACAAATAAATGAATGAAAAACCATGCCAATCAAACAATTAAGCGCATAAATTAAACCAATAGTCATTCACACACTGATAAATTAAGTACTAAGGCAGGATATGTACCACTTTATCGTCAATAAATATAACACTCACATCACAGTTCACAGAGCCTCCGATTCAGCAAGTCCAGACGACACAGAGCGGTAGAGACGAACACCAGAACACGAACGCGAGAAGGATTGAAGGACCACACGAACACGACGAGAATGAGTGATTCGAGTGAAGGACGGACCAGACGAAGACGAGTAGGAGTGATTCAGAGTGAAGGACCACTGGACCAGACGAAATCGAACCCTACACGCAATCAAGAACAAGGCACAAGCTACTGGTACAAGGCAATGAAGGCATGAAGATGAAGGCAAAGGCTTAGGGTACAAAGCGGCAAAACGCAAGGTTGGAGTGAGTGAAGTGAAGTCTGAATGTCTGATTGAAGTGAAGGGGCTGGAATTAAAATATAAAATTTAATTACTTAATATTATCTTGGTCCGCCGGGTTGGCCCACGTTTGGCCCGGATTTGGCCCGTATTTTTGCGGGCCGGGCTTCATATGTGGGTTCACACTTTTAACCTGGCCCACATTTTTTTTGTGGCTTAAGTGGGTTGGCCCGCCGGGCCAAGCCCATTTTGCCAACCCTAGGGATAACAATATATCATTCCTTTGGGCGATGATGTGCCACCTAGTGGTCCTTGGGCTTACACCTCTGACTTCGTACCTTAGTTTTACAAGGTTTCCCACCCCTATGTCATTCCATCGAAAGAGGGACAACCACCATGTGGTCCTGTAAGGTTACCATCCATCCCAGTATAACCACAACCTGAGCAGCCATTGGCAGACTATATACCAGGTGGAGGTTACTCTTGTCAAGTAATGCAAATTGAATTTTATTGATTTCTTCTTAAATTGTCACTAAAAATATAGCTACTAATTGAAACTCTTATTGCAGGATCGATTCTAGATGGCATCAAAAGCTATGCAGAGCTTGCTGGACCTCAAAATTGTGCCAGAGGGCATGAGTCATCATCAACTCATACATCAAGGTTTGTAATTATTGTAGGAGGGCTTAGTCGTTGGGTGCAACGTATACACACAAAGACCCAAGAAGAGGCCTATCAAAGATGGTGGCAAGGGTGGCAAGAAAGGTGGTAGAGACACTTTATTATTGTATTATTATCATTATTATCTTTTGATGTAGTATATACGTTTTTTGTTGTTTTAACATATTATTATTATTATTATTATTATTATTATTATCATTTATGATTATTGTATCATAATCATCATCATTATCATTAAACACTTTTTTTTTGGTATTCCTCAACCATTTAAACAACACAATGTCTAGTAACAACAATGGTCTCTTTAATTGACTCACAAAACAAACACCAACAAACATAATGCAAACTTTTTTATTTTCTTAAAAAAAATACATTTTTTATAAAGTAAAAACATGACTACACAGATTTATTACGCATCAAAGTAATGATATCATTAGCGAATCTTGGTTTCCTTGATTGGTGCAGTAGGGCAAGGATTTTATTTGGAGATTGACCAAAGTTGCATTCAATTCAATTGGACTTTTACTACTAAATTCCAAAAAGGATGAAAACATTTTTCCCACATCATCATCGTGTTTGAGCTCCATACACATATTCAACACAACCATCACTTACATAAACAGGTTGGCAGTAAAAAAGAAGAGATAAAATTTTGCAACCTCCGATGGCGACCATAATTGTTTTCCTTAAAGCATCAAGTGACATGTCCTCATCTATTGTGATGACTTTAGGACCATTAGGATATTCAAACAATATCCTTTCAAATGATGAAATCATGTCAACATCGTAATCCACAACAACAAATGCACTCTCCTTGTTTTAAGCAATATGGTGAATATCAAACATACGTGTTGAGTTGCATCAAATCCATATTGCGATTTATATTAGATGATATATTGTTCTCTCATGAGTCATACCAACGATTGAGATTACACCAACAATATAAATGATTTAGATTGAGTCTATCTTTAAAACGATTGGTATGCATATAAGAAAAAAATTGTTCAATCAATATGCCTTAGAAAAAAAAATAGTGTTCAGTTAATAAATGTAGTGTTGTGGTGTTCAATCAATAAAAAACTAAGAATGTATTTTTTTTCTTCAATTTTTTTAAAAACACTAATGGGATCAAGATTTCTTTGTGAGGTGGAATAAAATAACAATGGAATCTAGACTTTATTGTGTTAAGGGGGTGCCAAAAAAATATAACAATGGAATTGTGATTCCATTGTTATGAATGGGGTGATAAAAAAATATAAACAACATTGAGATTTCGTTATACATGTATACAATGAAATCACGATTTTGTAATGATAAGGAGAACACAAATTTGGTCAAGCAACAAAATCATGATTTTGTTGTACATTTTATTCAACGAAATCATGATTCAATAGAAATGATAATTTTAGAATAAAAAAAGTGATCAACCCCTTGATAGGTGGCCAAAAGTAATTACAATGGGACGAATAGGAATTCCTGGGAAGCAAACACGCTAATAGATGTTTTCGACCAACTTTGGTTACCCATGTCCAAATGAGCTACTAAAGCATATGTTGGCTCCCTGTTAAAAACCCAACCGTCTAAGTAGAAACACAACACTCTTCATGGTTGAGAACCTTCCTTTCTATGTTATATCAAACTTAATGTAGGTGCGAAGCACAAGAAGATGATCACAAAACCGTTAGCACTTAGCAACGAGCACCACAAATCAAGGGGTTGGATATATAAGCAGTTTTCACACATTAACACGTTGGAAACACCACCTAACCAAATGAAAACCTCAAACAAACTTAAGACACATAAGGTATGGGGGTTCTAACTTTATATTCTTTATCTCCTCCTGCAAATAGCCACCAGAGCTTAGCTCCTACAAAGCAATGACGATTTCACACTGAATACTCGATCCCTTGGACTGGTGTTTAACAAAGCATGAAATCAAAGACTCGTTTTTTAGAAGGATTTATTGGAAAAAATCTCTTTTAAAACAATATTACTAGAAGGAATTTGTTTTATAATGGTTTTTTAAATTAACTTGTGAAGGCTTTGAAAAAACATGGCATTTGTAGAAATGTATTTCCTACTGAGTTCAATCATATAAATAGGTTTATCGTGTTTTTTTTACTAAAAAATCTTCACTTGCTATCCAGTGTTAAGAGCACTTGTGTAAGAAATGGAGGCAGTGTTTAATCGAATTAAAATTTCCCCCAACAAGTGAACTTAAGGATATATATAGATGAAAGTTGTTTGATCATATAAGGGGATAATGGGGCATTTGAATCTTGCACCCTCTTATTTAAAACTTGCACATTCCATTGCATCTCATTCAGGACTTTCCGAAATATATAATTGGAGGGTACGATTCAATAGTCGGAACCCACGAAACAAATGTCGGATAATAGCTTTTGTTTGGTCAATGTAGTTGATCGTGTTTTTGTAATTTAAGTCTTTGTTTGGTTTTAGTTGGACCACTCATGGCCCATAAATGTTTGGTCCTCGTATGTAACAGCTCTTGATTTCTATGAAATAGCCCTAAAAGGAAACTTTTGATCATGTATTAATTGTTGAACTTCATTCACGCATAAGAATCCAGATGACAAATTGCCACGAGCTCCTTGAGTTCTATGCATTCGCGAAGAATGAATATTTTTCAAAGCAGACAGGCCACTAAAACAAGTTAAAGAGTTAAATTAATCGGAGTTAAACTAGTAATAATCAAGCATAAATTTTTAACGCTGTAAAATATATTACGCAATAAATTAATCTAAAATCAATGATAAAAAATTAATCTAGAATTATAAAAAAAAAGTTAAGATAGATGAAATTTTAAATTAATACAAAAAAATCGTATTATATGTCTTAAATGGAAAATTGTGAATCTTTATCTATTTAAGAAATGTAATATTCTTTTAAAAATAAAATAATTTTTTTTAAAACATAGATTAAACGAATTCTATCAAAAAGATTAATTATTATTTATAATGGAGATTATTTTGTACCAATATTATAATAATAAAAAATTAAACGGATTCTCTTCTTTGATTCTTATTTGATTTTATCCGTTTTGACTAGTTCTTGGCAAATTTGACTCGTCTTGGATGCTGATTTTCTAAACTGTCCAGATCGGTGATCTAACCAATATTTGGTCCAACACGCTAAGTCTATCCTATTTTAACAACTATGATAAAAATAAATTATCAAGATGGTAGAACGCTTTAGTTAAATTAAAGTAATTTAAAATTGAATTCATTTGATATCTTTATATTTTTGTCATAGTATAATATATTTCTTCTGTATAAAAAATATCTGCTAATGGATGCTCAAATACTATTACTTTCAAAGCTTAATATAGTCTAAAAAAAAGGATCGGCTTTTTTTTTTGTCAAATGTATTTTCAATAAACACATTGTTCATAGCAACTTTCATCAATCATACTCAATTTTGTTTCGTTTGATACTTTCTGCATCTCATGTCACATTACACTTCAATTAATTGAAGTGTCCTATTTAAAAGTTTACAGCTTTCTTAATATTTTTTTTTTTTTATTTACAAGAGTTCAATTTAAAATCTTAATATTTTTTCAGCCACACAACTCAAACCCAAAATTCTATATAAAAAAAATTAAAATCCTGTCACTAGATCCAACATTGGTCATCAATCATATGTTCTTACAAAATAGTATTGTGATGATTTATTATATTATTTTCCCTTTTTCTCACAAAGTGAAATTTTAGAAATGCATGTTTACCAAACGGTCGATCACACAACTTCCAAAAGCGTATCCATTTTTAATTTTTTCACTTATTGAACTCCTCATTCTTTTTTATGAAGTCCTTAGAACGTTTTACCAAAGAAAAAACATTGATACTAGTTTTAAGTGCCCGTCGGCGTTGGCTAATCCTTAAAACTATTAGTTGATTATGGATCCCACCATATATGATTTAATCAACCCAAATTAAACAAATTGTGAGTGCCAAGTACAGTGCATTCTCACCAGGCCAACAGTAACGTCTTCAATCATTATAAGTTAAAGGATGTAACTGGGTATTGGATCTCAAATATTTTCAATTGTTACAATATATGAGGATTTTGTTATTCATTTTCCTTCCATTGATGTATTTTTACCTTTGCCCCACCCTCTTAACGAAAAAAGGCCAAAAGAGCACCGACTAAGGTAGAATTTATCAAGGGAGGAAAAAAAATCAAAAGAAAGATTCAGTGTCTTTTTTTTTTTTTCTATTTTCAAATTATATGTATTCTTTATGAGATATAATATTGTTGGGATCTTATAAAACTATGATGAAGAATAAATTCTTTATCTAAATACTTAACACAACTACATATTTAAAATTATTTATTAAACTAACAAAATCTTGTGCTAAATCACAAAAGAATCAATTTCTATAGTAAATTTCAATGTATTTTTTTTATAATATAAATAGAATACAAAGTCTTCATTCAAATGTGCATTAAATTTATGTATAAAAACCATGTAACTAAAGTGGAACATATTATGCCAAACTAGTCATTTCTTAACCAGTATGTGCCTCATGTCACATTCATGTATGCTCATAAAAGTGAGGATGGAGGTGTGGCCATGTGAGCCCCCTCTTCAAATAAGGGTGTTGCGGACACGTAGCTGATTGAAGGCTTTGTGTTGGCACATGGATGAACTAATGTGAAAGTTGAAACTATGGGGGGATCTTTTAGAAAAAAGATACCCCCAATTCCTATGAAGAAGTGATTATAAAGCTAGCACAGAATATCACTATCCTGGACCATTTAAGGAAAGTCCATGACATTGAAAAGTCTACACCTAGCACTCAACAATCCTAATCTAGAAGTCCCTTTGGATTTTAGTTGCTCCCAATATATATATCCATGCAAACATTTTAGTCAGACTCTTATATTTTCTTGGCTTAGCTCCAAGGTGGATTAAAAGTGACAAAACCTGCTGTCAAAATGACACTGGTTCACCTTGCTGAGAAAGATGCGTTTGAATACACCAAAACCAAAAGAAAAAAAAATGATGTGGGTGACTTTTCATTAGATGGGCTACTGAGATAATGGTGGCCAACATACTACACGTGTTTTTGTATATGGAAAACAATTCTATTCAAATAATATAGGAGCATTATGAGTGTCAATCTTTTATTTTAAATATTTATCGTAATTGTATATTAAGAATTTAATTTAAAATCATTAATTAAGCTGAAATTTATAACCTTGAGGATATATGATTAGCCTAATGGTTGGAAAGAAAGAAGGGGGGTGTTGGAACAATTTCTAATAAAAGAGCAGGTGTTGGAACAATCACTAATAAAGCAAACTCCCACGGGATTTAAAGGTGAGGGGAGAGAAAAGAGGAAACACTCACAAATTTAAATATTTGATAATTCTAACAAAAATTAATAAATTAATATTTTTCAATAAAAAAGAAACTGAAATAACCTTCTATCCAAGATCGACATATTCTTCAAATTATTTTATATTTGACCATGTTACTTGAATTTTGTGCTCATCTTAGACAAGAAGTTTGATCATTGAACCAATAAATCTAAGACCATTAATTTAGTTGATCAATGTATTATGCACATAAAAATATGTTGAATATTTTACAACACCAATTAATCGAATTCTCTTGAAGTCTTTAAGTTTTAACTCAAGTGAATTACTTTTATTGTGTAACTCGAAAAACATTTTTAAAAGGATAAAAAAAAGGTCTATTTGTGTTGCATATGGTCAAAATGATTATGTGGTTTCATAATCTAAGAGCTAATGATGGGTGAGATTTTGACAGTGATCCTTAATTATGGGGTAAATCTTAAATTTGGATTAGTCTTCTTGTACCATATCAAACGGAGAATCATATGAACATAACATTCCTTCCAGGTTCCAAGTGCAATCCATTACATTGCAAGATTAAGTAAATATTGGGCAAGTCTTTGGACTAATTGTACAGCATAAATGCACTAACTAGCATGCAAAATCATTGATGTGCAGAAAATTTAACCGAGAGGTTTATGCTCCAGGCATAATTTGTTTGGTTTCTCATAATAGATATGTGATAAGCATTAAAAAACAGTTTATGATTAGGATTGTCACGTAGTTTAAATATGGTGAACAAAGTGTTTTCTCATTAATAAAGAAAAAATAAAAAGCTGCAGATACTAGACAAATTCTCTGGCCAAAATACAGTACTACCATCGGTAAATCCTTGTGACTAAAACTAATATATGTCATAACATTGATGTCATTGGTCATATAAATGGTCCATTGTTGCCAATTAAGCATTAATGACATTGACACTAAGGTTCTGCTCTCACTTGCTATCTCTATCTATTTTCCACACACCGACAAGTTTAGGCTTCCAAGTTTGAACAATAGTGAGGAAAACAACAGTAATTTATGTCTAATATCCCACATAACTTTCACTAGTTGAGATCTTCTATGCAAGTGGGTTTGTCACGGTAGGCAGCACAATTAGGGAGAAAGAGAAGGGCTACATTTGCTAGTCTTTTTATCCACCCACCATACATATGTTATTTCAGTAATCAATTAATCACCAGTGTACAATTAAGCTAAAGGCTTATGTAAGTGAGAATTGACATTTACCAAACAAAATGTCACATTTAAAGGAACTATATATGCCTGTTTTGTGCAAAAGGTACTCTTACCTATGCCTTATTGTCTGCTCTTTAATAACTTTTGAGACTTTCATTTGCTTGCAAGGGACAAAGAGTTTGGAATTGAAGTACTCTTTTACCACAAAAACTGTTCAAGCTAAGAGAAGCAGGGAAAGGGGTCCCCATATCTTACATTACTTTCACAAGTTAGAGAGAGAGAGAGATGAAAATGAAAAAAAAAAAGTACAGGAATAAAAAGAACCTTGCACATTTTCTATAGTACATTCTGCAAATTTGAAAAGTTGATTTTTCCAGTGGAATGAATTCACATTTAGCCAGAGAAATGAGGCCAGAAAAGGGTTGGAAAAAAAGTTTGAAAGCAATAATAATTCAACTCTCATCAAGCCAGTGCAATCATGCATTCTGCATGAAATTCATCAAACTTTTTAAGGAATATGTATCATGCCATTTTGCCACAAGGTTAAACCAATAGGCATTTTTGTTTGCTACCATTCATTCATTCAAATCCGGAGTGTCAGATTTGTTCACTAAGAAGAAAAAAATAATGATATAATATGGCATTAACTGGGGTTGCATCCACAAGGCCAAAAAGGAATAACAAGGGTCACATCTACTAATGAAAGCTTAGGGTTTGTTTACAAAGAAAGAAAATGATATATTATAATAAACTGTTAACTCTGACCACATTCACAAGCCAAAAAAACATCAAAATAAGACACACCTACTAATCAAGTATACATTTCGATCAAACTTAATATCATTATGTTCCGGTTGTGTAATTATAAGTACCCAAAAATAGATGGAAAATTAGGTAGGCCTAAGGCTACCTCAATCCACACAAAAAAATGTGCTATATCTTTTCTTCCTTAATTTCTTTATTAAAACCATAAATATCCTCTACTTGTTTGAGTAAAAAACATTTATGTGATAATTTATTTCTACTAATATCTTCATTGTATGTGATATGATGGACAAATAATTATATTTTTTAAATACGTGATTAAAAGTTTATTCTCATAAATAAATCTCCATACTTTATAAGATTAGTTTCTGTGTATCTAAAAAATAATTAAAAGGAAGAAATATATACAAGAAATTAAAAGACAAAAGTCACCTTCCAATTGAATTTCAAAGAATGACCAAATGCTGTCTGTTACAATCACACCGATAATTTGGTTTTGAAAGAAGTGTTTAAGATAAAACCACTGCAGAAGCATGTTTATATAATTGAAGCTGGGTAAGACGTACACGTATATAAAAAAAATGCACGTAATTAAAAGTTCCAAACATGCGTTTTTCAAATGATTATAGCACAAAAGTGTATGATATTTTTAGGACATAATCCCATCATGCCTTGAACCGTGTTAATTGTTATTATTTTAACATATATTATATAATATCGTTGTTGGTTTGAATAATATATAAATTATTTTTTTAAATAATTTCTTAAGTTTGAGTTTGAGTTTTAAGAATGAAAGAAATTAATTGAAAAGAAATTATTTTTCTTCTAAAAGATGGTCGGTTAGATTTTCTAATAAATATTAATTATTAATAAAATTGATAAATATTTTATATTAATTATATGATAAAAAAATATATTACATAATACTAGAGTAGGAAAAGAAAGAGATAAAAGATGTAATAATTAATTAACAGTCTTTGATTCAGGTTAAAAAATAGCACGGCTCAGCATATGAGATCTCGAATCCCCAACTCGTATCCCACGTTGATTTGGATGAGATTTGGTTGCTTGCTATTTAGCTTTTCCAAAAGGAGAGCCATGCCAACCATGACCCAACTCTAACTAGCCACTAATAACAATAGTTATTAAATTCATATCATATTTCTAAAGTTCAGAACTTAATTTTATTTTTTATAACATGGCACCAATGAAAAGGGCCTCCACATAAAAGGGTACAAAATCATATACAGGTGGCAACACTCAATTTGTTCAGTTCTTGGCCTTTCCAAAATACATAAATAGGAGAAAAGGTACTAAGGAATCACATCCCTTTTCTGTAAGGCTGTTGGCTTTTATAATCTTTTCTTCCTTGGACTATATCCCTCTCCATGTCTGTCCATAGTTTCTCTTAACTTGTACTCATTTGTATGATTCATACGAGTTCTTTAATATATTTAATGAAAAAAGAGAGTCTTTCCACTAATTTGTAGAATTAACAATTTCCCATGTTAGGTTCCTGTGCTATATTCACTCTTTTTACTTCTCAAACATAAAACACCAACCGTACACTTATCACTTTCAATATTAATTTTATTTAATACCATGATTTGCGTACACATAAAAAATTTCTTATATTACCGTCCTCCACATTTTTTAAAGCTTTAGCTTTTTTACCCCAAAATTATTAATATTATACAAATTTAAAGTATTATTGATAATATTTTCTACCTATTCCGGTATTCCCTATTTAATAATTACTATACTACTAGTAATTTATCACAAATGAGATATTAAATAAATATTTTAATCTAAATACAATAATAATTTATATTCATTAAATATTACTTAATTTCTATACATTAAATATATATATATATAATGAGAGAGAGAGATTTAGTTTTTCTTTTTTATTTAGAGAAAAGAGTTCAATACCAATATGAGAATATTTATAACAATTCATATATATTATTTAGCCAACAAAGTTAGATCCACTTAGTATTATATATATGAAATAGAGGTACTTGGTAAAAAATTCAAGAAATAGCATAAATAAATAAAAACATTGAAAGAGCTTTAAAGTCTAGTATTTATTTTAACATATCTAACGAGAAGTTGAGAACCTACACAGTTTCTAATTAAAGCAAAAATCAACTTCCCAGTGTCGTTTGTACGACGTTTAATTTTTCTTTTCATTTATGAAACCAATTTACATTAGAAATAATATAATATTACTCTTTTAAATGGCCTACTTGCCTTGACTAGCATTAGTCATATTTAACGTATGGACTAATTCCCTTCAAATATTCATTTATAAATGTTAATATTTTATGTTTTTGAATATCGTGAGTTGCATTTTGTGGACGAGTAACTTAACTAGTATATCATACTTCTTATCACAACAATAAAGAGGCGTAGTTTAATTGATTGAACAAAATATAGAGTATTATAAAATTTGAGTACTGTCTTTTGATTTCTATCCTTAAAAAAATACTTTTTATCACAGCAACATCCCGTTCAAATCTAAGGGTTAGTACCTCACTGATCCGTGTTACTAGTTACTCCACTTACATATATAAATATAAGAGATCGATTCCACCACCACTCTAAATCTTAGGTCTATTGTTATTACAGTTTCCAATGTGAACTAATAATGACACGAGAGTAAAGAAAAATAAAAAAGGTCAGTCCTTGCTTGTTAAAATTGGAGACATGTTCATTTAAAAGTGCTGTTATTCTTACTAGATTTTCCTTACTTTCTTCTGTTCATGAAGATCTATGTATTAGCTCCTAGTCCTTCAAAAGTTTCACCAAGTTAATGGATCTGGTAAAGACTCATGACACTCTCGGTCCAAAGTAGTTAGAACCTATAACATGCAAGTTGTAAATTTAATGTTGTTGCGTTATTGTTTCATCACCTTGTTAGTTATTGTTGTTGGGTCACAACAGGAAGCAACTTAATTTAAGCTAACGTAATTAAAGGGCTGGGAATAATTACATACAACTTTTAGATAAAATTATAAGTTTTTTAAATAAAATTATAAAATCATGGTATCCCTCAACTTTAAGCTTTTCATCTGAGACGAAAATGATCCGTTTTAACATTATTTGACAAATAACACACTCCAATTGTGAAGAAAATGATTGTATCTCAAGAGAAAATAATGAATATAGTACTATTGAGTTTTTAGTATTAAACCTAATTTCATAGTTTGTACAGATTGAAAATACATAACCTAATTAATTTATAAAAGAAGTACAAAAACCTAGATTATATTTCACAAAACTAACTAAAAAGTTAGTTAAAAATTGAAAAATTAACTAATAGTTGAAAGTTAAAAGATGATAGTTGGAACTTTTAAGCTAACTTATTAAATCATAAATATTTAGTAAAACTAGTTATTGAAATAATTAAAAAATGTAAAATGACATATTTTAAAAACTAATAAAAAGTTAAATAAATATTTTAAAGATAAAAAATAAAATATAAAAAGCTAAAAATTAAAAGTTAATATTTAAAAAAATACTACTTCAAGTAGTATTTTAAAAAATGTTAGGAACTATTAAAAAAATACTGTAAATTACTTAAAAAACTTATTTATTAATCAGTCAAATAAAATTTTTAGCTAATAAAAAAAAACAACTAACTAAAATGATTTATGGAATATTTCCAAATAGTATATAATCTATTGCCAAATCTAAAGAATGTCTATCAAATATTAATCTTTGAGCCTATAACAATATACAGTATTTGTCTTTGAGCCAATAAAAAATATTAATATTTGAGTCCAAACATTACATGTTTTTAATATTTCCTATATTAGAACTCCTCTGTGTCCATTGAATTATTTTCATAGTATCAACTATCAAATATTTGGTCATGGTTATACGATAACTTTCTAAAGAAAAGGATATCGACAAATAAAACACTAAAACTAAATGAGAATATACATTATGAAGATAAATAAGGACTGATTACTTTCAATATCTTTCAAACCAGCTTGAGTACTACATTTAAGAATATGACGGGGCAACGACAATTGTTTTTTATTGCTAAAGATGGTAGTACTTTCACTTAACTTTAGGCTTTATTTTTGTTTTAATTAATTTTCTTAGGAATAAGTTATAGACTTCATCTTTTAAAAGATTTTTTTTTATTTACAATTTAGGCTATAATGAATGTATAATACTTGTTCAAATAAGCTTTTTCTATCTCTTTTTATTTCCTAAAAAAAGATTAACTAACCATTAACTATACATATAGAAATTAATTCATCTAATAATTAAATTTAAGAATTAATTTATAAATAGATATAAATTAAAAGATAGTATTATTTAAATTTAATTTTCATGTATTGTTAGTGGAAATACTTTTGAGCTTTAGATAAATTAAAAACCACTTTAAATATAAATTTTAAAATAGTTATTATGAAAATTAACCATGAATGCATTCTAATTAATTTTAGTATTATTTACCTATTTTATATAAAATAATATATAGGTATTAATACAATTATAAACCCTTATTAAATCTCAATCTTATATATTTTGATCTTAAAATTAGTTAAATTTTATTCTTTCTAAAAAATTACACATTTTTTATCAACATAATATTGATATAAAATATTCATCAAATATAAAGTGATTTAGATTAACTTATTCTTAACTTCAGGTTATTTTATAAAATTCTTTGAATTTTTTGGGCATGAATAACCTTTCATAATTTTCTCATTGACAAGAGAAGACATAAACAAATTCGAATATTATATATATTTGCAATAATTTATGTTGGACATTAACTCTTGAAACCTATGTTTTTTTCTCTCCTTTGTTTTCGTTTCATAGGCACTACAAACAAACAATAGAGTATGATGCATAAGCCGTTGAGGTTATTTACACAAAGGGGGGTGGCATTGCCACAGACAATGTATCTTCTTTTGATGTTCCCTTCTCTCTCTCCCTAAGAACCTAGACAATGCATCTAACAATAATAATAATCCTCAGTGCAAGACCCATATGGCTTGTTTTTGGTTTGGAATGGAGTTTTTTTATTTTATTTTTAATATTGTTGAGGAAAAAAAGAAATGAGTAGATGACCCCAGCTAGATTTGGGGGCCTTGACCAAACAATAAAGGAAAAACATAAAAAAAAAAACCCTTCTTAAAGATCCTCTCCATGCACTTCTTTCAAGGTGTAATAAAGGACAATTCAATAAGATAAGAGAAAAACACCCCAGATAAGAGTTGGCAATGTCAGTTGCTAGCTCAAACTGATATGATTATCACATAGAACTTGCCCAAAAAAAATGAAGAAAAAAAATGGGATAAAAAACAATGATTATTAATTTCTCAAAGTTGAGGAAGAGGAGCTTAAGGGGCAGGTCTTTAATTATATTAGTATTGTATTAGTAGTATTATTTTACTGTAGCTGTGGCGGTGGTTAATCATCAAAAGCTCTCTTTTTGATGCGAGCGTGAGGTATATAAATGGAGGCTCTTTTTTGCCGTTACCCTTTTGCTTTGCACACTCTCCTTCATGTACACATTGGTTTGTTAGCTGTATTTCCCCCAATTTCTACCACCCTTTATGTTATTTTCTCTTCTCTCTCTCTAAAAATCAAAGCTTTGAATTTTTGTGTTTTTTTTCTCTCTCTCTATGGCACAGTGAAATGCAGGTTTGTTATGGAAGGAAGGAGGAGGGAGTTTGAAGAAACCCCAAATTGAATAAAGTGGTTTTGATTTGAGGGAAAAGCTTGAATGGAAGGCAGGGTTCCAAAAGTAGGAGGATCAGAAATGGGTATCTTTCTCTTCCCACTTTTAATGTTGGGTCCTTTTTTTTATTTTATTTTTTCTTTCTCTGTCTTGCAGGTTTGGGGGGGTTCTGTAACTCTGACTAGGGCTTGAATGGGGGGTATTTATTATGCTGAAATCAATGTTGTTTGCATAATTGACTGCTTCCATGGACTTCTTTTCAGCTCTTTCTTTGAACAGTCTTTTATAGCCTCTCTTTCTCTCTCTCTTTTTCTCTTGGGGGGGGCCTTCTTTATGATTTTTGGTACTTCCAAGTTCAGTGTTGGCTTTGGAAATGGTAGCTGCCAAACTCGTGTGAGAGCCTTTGGTACCATCTTTTGGGTACTTGGAATTTGTTCTAGCCCTTTGGCAATTTCTCAGCATTATTAACTGAAGCTGCTCTATCTAATTAACTATCGCCTTCTTTCTGCTTCTTCTGGTCTTCTCCTTTTTTTTTTTTGCCTCACACACTAACTTGGACAAGTTTTCTAGTTCCTTCAGTTTCTCAAGGGTGTCCTGGATTCTAGTTGATGGTTGTCATAAATTCATGTTGGGGTTGTGAGGCTTCATCTGTTAGTTTGGTTTTTTTGAAATTTCCCCACACTTTTGATCACTGTTTCATGCTGTACTGGTTAGTGGTTACCATTTGGCCACTGTTGGAAGTACTTTTGGTTAAGTTTTGTCTGATTTTGTTATAGTTTAGTTTGGAACAGACCATAGAAAAGAATCTGCTTGTGGGGTGGTTTTGATATCACCTTGTTAAGGAGGGGTGGATATTATGAGTGACAAAGAAAAGTTTGAGGTGGATAGAAACGAGGATCCTATGAGTTATTCTAGTGGAATGCACTCGGATTGGAGCTTTGGGGGTTCAAATCTTGCAAATTCTTCTGTAGGTTTGGTTGGCTTGGGGAATAATTCTATGAATGTCAGCAGAGGGGATTTGATTGGTTATTCTTCATGCTCCTCTGCTTCAATGGTGGACTCATTTAGTCCAAATTACTGGGAAAACCCCACCAGTTCCCAAAAGTTGGGATTTTGTGACATTAATAATGTCCACAACAATGGGGACTCTTCAAGCACAGTTGCAATCAGAAAAGATGGATTTGGATTTGGAAGAGTTGGTCAGGATCATCATGGAACACTTGAAATGGGTTGGAATCATGCTAATTCTATGTTACCAAATGGACCAGGGATTTTCCCCCACAGTTTATCTCAGTTTCCAACTGATTCTGGATTCATTGAGAGAGCTGCAAGGTTCTCGTGCTTCAGTGGAGGGAATTTTGGTGACATGGTGAACTCATATGGGATTGCTCAATCCATGGGGCTGTATGGAGCAAGAGATGCTATTGCAGGCCATGGGCTGAAATCAGTAATAGCTGGAGGACAATCTCAAGGAGGTGATATGAATGTAGTTGAGGCTACAAAAGATGTGTCTCCATCTGTTGAGCATCTTGTTGCTGCTAAAGGAAGCCCTCTCAAGAGTGATAGAAGAAGTGAAGGCCATGTTATATCCCAAGATGAAGGGAAGCAATCTCTAGTTAGGAATGCTAATGAGTCTGATAGAGCTGAATCTAGTGATGATGGTGGTGGCCAGGATGATTCCCCAATGTTGGAAGGTACTAGTGGGGAACCTTTTAGCAAAGGACTAAACTCAAAGAAAAGGAAAACAAGTGGACAGGTATGATTGTAACTTGTGTTTCAGACTTTCAGCTGTATCTACTTTATGTGTTACACTGTGATGCTATTTTCTTCTTATCCATTTCATTGTTTTCCTTGTGGTAGGATGGTGATAATGATAAAGCCAATGGAGCTCAAGAACTACCTAGTGAAGGTGCAAAGGAGAACTCTGAGAATCAACAGAAGGGAGACCAACAACCAATTTCAACAGCCAAGGCTTCTGGGAAGAATGCCAAATTGGGGTCTCAAGCTTCTGATCCACCTAAGGAGGAATACATACACGTTAGGGCTCGCCGGGGTCAAGCAACAAATAGCCATAGCCTTGCAGAGAGAGTAAGATTGTGAGAATTTATCTGTGATGAAGATGAAGTTTTTCGGATGAAGAATTTTTTAAATTGGATTTTCACTGCAGGTGAGGAGGGAAAAGATAAGTGAGAGGATGAAGTTTCTTCAAGACCTTGTACCTGGATGCAGCAAGGTGGCTTCTAAGTTTGAAACCAGAAAATTTACTATGTCATATTGTTATTTGTGTTTAGGTATACATCCTTTTAACATTGTTTGTTATTAATTTCTATGCTTTTAGGTCACTGGCAAGGCAGTAATGCTAGATGAAATCATCAACTATGTACAGTCACTTCAACGACAGGTTGAGGTATGGATGAAAAAACTTATCTCCCTATTTGTCCACTTGTGATTCTTAAGTCATGTAACTGAGTTGCACTGTATATTTTGATTCTGCTTAAGCTCAGTACAAAATGTTTATTTCCATAGAACTTATTAATTAGCATGTGTTACTACCATAACATTCTTCTCTCTTTTGAAATGACCTTATTTTGAATCATTATTCCTGATATCTTGTACAATTGCTGTTATCTTTGTTGCATTTTGATTAAAGATGCAAGATAAACTGTTTTACCAATTATTGTTTATATATAATTGATGATTGGCATATATTTTTAAAAACCTATGCATTATTTTCCCAGTTAAATTGACACACCTGCATTTTTCATTTGGCAGTTTTTGTCTATGAAACTTGCAACAGTAAATCCACGGCTGGATTTTAATATTGAAGGACTTCTTGCTAAAGATGTAAGTTGTTAATCTATTTATGTACCAATGAGAAAAGGCTTATACTGAGTACAAGTGCCTGATTTCACTTTTGTACATTATGAACATTATGTCAGATTCTTCAACAACGGTCTGGTCCTTCATCCACACTAGGGTTTCCTCTAGATATGTCCATGGCTTTTGCTCCATTACATCCACCTCAACCAGGGCTGATTCATCCAGTAATTCCCAACATGACAAACTCATCTGATATTCTTCAAAGAACCATCCATCCACAGTTAGCTCCCTTGAATGGTGGATTCAAGGCACCAAATCAGGTATTGATCCATTGCAATTGCAAGCATTTTAATTCCTATGCACATTATTTCTTTGTTCATATGAGTAAACACTTCAAGTTTGGCTGCTACACCATATATTAGTAGTAATTAAAAATGACAAATTTGTGAATGGATAATTTTTGCTGTAGATTGCTGCACATGAGGAATGGTGAAAATCCTCAATCCTCTTATATTACAAATTGCCAATGCTTATGTGAAGTTAACTTTCTCCAATGTTTTGCCTGACTATATTTTGCATTCTTTTATTTTCATTCTCTGACACCATGTGCAATAGCTGCCTGATGTATGGGAGGATGAGCTTCACAATGTTGTACAGATGAGCTTTGCAACAACGGCTCCCCTGACTAGCCAAGATGTTGATGGTATGCATTGGTCAACAAATAACCCCTTTTGGTAAAGTTACATTTTTTTCAATCAAATAATCTTTTTTGCTACATGCTCCTGTAGGTACTGGGCCAGCAAGTCAGATGAAAGTTGAACTTTGATGTTTAGTCTTCATACATTAATCTTCGCCACAGCACGTATTTTGGCTTTCATTCTCGTCAAATGGAAATAACCAAGCTTAGAGTTTTACACATGACTTGCCAAACTTGAAGGCCATGGTCTCAAATCTCAATTCCCTGCAATATATTTTAGATGAGATACTACTGAGTAATGTTCTGGTGTTTAGGCCTTGGAGGGCAGTCACATACCCTCGCAGAGGACTGACTCTAGGTTAGAGAATGTAGAGCAGTATTCATGAATGTTTCCTTTTTTTTCAAGCGTGAATATATGTATCATATGTTTAATAGTGGCAGTCTATTTTATCAAAAAATAGGTTTGCGCACTAAATATATTAAAGAATGTAAAGACAGGATCTCACTGAGTCTAATCAACCAGGAGAAATGCTAAAGCAAATTTTTTAGTTGGACTGGGGCATAGTTTACAAAGTGCTATTAGAACCTGTTCATGGTTTTGATTTGATACTTGCTAGGTGCTTGCTTGCACATAATGTAATGTTTTTTCTGCCTAACAATTAGCTATGTTACATTCTTTCATGGTACATGGTGGGATTTTAGAGGATACAATACTAGGGAGCTTTATGTTCAAACTTCAAAGTCTTTCGTTGCATTGTAGTTGTCATCGAGTTAGATACTGAGTGCCATATTTAGAATTATTATATCATGGCCTATTGAGCTTAAATCCGTGACATTGGTCAATACCCTGCATGTGGAAAAAGAGGAGGGAATAAAGAATAGAGGGGCAGCCTTTGAGTAAAGGGATAATTTTTTTTGAAGTTTGGATACTATTAAGGATACAGTAAGATATACTAATGTTTCTATTTTAGCTCAAACAATAAAGAAAAAACTGCTTTTGAAGCGACTGAAGTAATACTTTGTTTCCGGTATTAGTAAATCAAATTAATTAATAATAAAGCTTGGTGATTTACAAAAAATAACATGTACTTGAATACTGAACAAGCATGCAGGTACATGTCATGCGTATCTAATAAGTATTGTATAGGATATGTACACGATATGGGGTAAATATTAAGTGTACTCATGCATTAAATCTTTACTTGTAAAAGTTTAACATCATTTTGCCTTAGCCTCTGACAAATTAAAATTGCAATAGAACCCCCCCGGCTGCTTTGAGGTAAACAGCCTTATTTGAAAAGATACTAGCACAAATTATATGATGTGTATAATGTTATTCATGAAAAAAAATTATTGGGAATGGGACTAGTGTTAGTTAATGGCTTGTGTAAGAGTAGTTCATAGACAATTTTTAGTAAAAAAAAAAGTTACACATTGGCCATTAGTGTTCTTGATTTGACAATTTTTATCTCAAATAGTTAAATAGAGAGAAAAAAACCGTAATGTCAAGTATCATCATTTTAATAAACGAAAAAAATTATATGTAACTTTATATATTTTTAGTATTGTTTTCTAATAAAAAATGAAAATTTACTGACATGTAATATAAATCTTTATTTTATACATATTACTGAAGTGAAATTTCAATTTGAAGAGAACAAAAAATAGTACTTTAATAAAAGACAGTTCCTTTAATAAAAGGAATACATACACTTGTAACCTTGAAAATGTTTCTCATAAAAGTGATGATACATGGAAATTCATGTTCTTAAAATACCTAACAAATACTTTTTATTTTTCTTTATTTTTTTAAAGCAAATCTCTCTCTTTTTCTTTGTGTCAAATTATATGACTTATAAAATTTAATTTTTTTTCTCTTTTTTCTCTCTGTTACTAGGTATCTATTGGCATATTAAGTTCATGTATAGTTCTTCTCATAATTCATGTGAGGTGTGCGGTTGTGCAAATATCCACATCTAGGAATATATATAACCTAACCCATAGTGATAAATGCATAGAATTATTACAACCTTTCATGAGCATCTCTGTATGGTTCTCCAGGATTGCATGTTCAATGAGTCCAAGGTCAACACTTATCAAAGACCAAATGAATTATGCCATAGATAGCCAAACAAAGGCTCTGGCACATTTGGTAGGGAGGCATGCATATCTGAGCATTTCAATTCAGCTTTAATGTGGGGCTCAGGGCTGCACCAAAATCTGTTTGGCAATGAAAGATCCAAATCAACATGAGTTGATGGGTTCTGTTTAATGAAGTCCATCATAAATACCCCAACCTGTTTTCCAATCATAGCCATCTGCAATTGAGGACAGTGCCTCAGTACTATCCGCCACCCTCCCCCACTCAAGATACAGCCATTTTCAAAGTCCATTTCTATTGACATTATGACAAACCAAATTAATACTATATAGAAGAATAAAAACATTGGGTCGATGGTGCTCAAATTTTAATTCTAGTCCAACTTTAAAAAGCTTCTTTCTATTTTTTCTCTCTTTTCAAATACCTAAACTTTTGACTGTAAAATTGGACTTAGATTTTTTAAGTAAAATTTTAAGGTTGAATCTTGTAAATAATAATAAAAAAATATGATTAGAAAAAGAGATTTCATTAAAGACAATTAATCAATTTTCTAACATAGATTAATTATTGACAAAGTCAATAGTTATTTTATAACATCCTAAAAAATGTTGGTCTTTAGGGAATAAAATTTGGGTATTTTCAATAATTACAGAGAAAAAACTACTGATTTTTAAAATTGGGGAGTAAAACCAAAATATGGAAAAATTTTAGAAATTGTAAACACTATTAACCAAAAAAAAATTTATAATATTAAATAATATATGTTGAAGGTAGAAAGCGAAAATCGTTGCTTGCTAGTACAAGTTGTTAGGATCTTGAATTTGAGTGTTATAAAAAAAAAGTGGTGGAAGAGTTTTGTCCTTTTTCATGGGTTCGATCCATACTCAGAGTCAGAGTCCAATGCGACTTTTGAATATCAAATTCAAGGTTCTTACACCAAAAATATTTTCAAGGTGGAATCAGCCAGACACAAGGTCAAATTGTGTAGCATAGAATTTTCTCGTGCTTTACATTTAGAAGTGCAAAACATGTAAAGTATAGCAGTGGAGATGATGGCGTATAAATACAATAACAAAATAAAAAATAAAAAATTCAACCTCTATCTAGAAAAATGTTTATTAAATGCTGACAAGCCTACAAAAGTTTTAGGTAAGATGATCAATGAAACAGTGAGGAGTTATACAGAAAGAGCAAGGAAAGTTCAAGGAAATTCAATTCTCATTAAAAGCAAAAGTAGATTCAAGCCAGAAAGTTGAGTTTAAAAGAACTTGTATTCGAACAATTAATGTGCAATGATAGTGAAGGAGCAGATGGAAATAAAGAGTTGGGGGAACTAGAAGCTTAAACACAATTTATGCTGGTTTTGCTAAAGCCAAAGCCTAAAAGTTGAAGAGATTGCTCAACTGATTCCATGTTACAATCCTCTATCAGAAGTTAAGTTGCTGAACTTTAACCACAAGATGATAAGCTTTAGTATCATTCTTTTCATATGAACATATTCGTATTCAATTCAAATTCAAAACCTGAAATCTTATAACATTTTCGTTAAGTTTAACGACAAAGCACTCTTTTACACACACACAAGCATACACAGATATATATTCAGGAATTCACTAAAAAAAAAGTTACTCAAATTAATCCAAAGTATATAAAGTTTTTCTTCACATCATAATGATTATCAACGACCCATTTTCCGTCCTAATTATAATGAGAAGTGGCAAAATGTGAGGATCTTTTTAAAAGAAGAAAGCATTTCAAACTGCATACTAAATGTAGTTATTCAACTTCATAATCAACCAACTTATCGAATACGTGTTTAATTGAAATTCATTACTAAAAGAATATATATATATAGTAATGAATACAAATACTAAAAGGTTTGAGACACGCCTATAGCACATTTCAGACAATTAGTTCAAGAACATGCATTTGATTGACATATTTTTACTAACCCACATTAGCTTCCAAGGTACATATGCTCAGCTTGATACCATGAACAGTGGTTTAACTTTTATTGCTACAGTGGTTGAACATTGGCTACCATTTGTGACATTATTGTTCTGTGTACTTGTTCTATCATTCAATTTCAGGCTTAGTCCTATGAATATAAATTATTTGCCAATCTCGTTTTGGATCCTAATGACATCCATGTATGATTTTCCTTGTAGCTCACGTTTAAGGAATCCATTGAGGTAATCTGCTACTCCAATCCTTTTGAACAATGCAGGCCTTTCAGGAGTAACAAGGCTTGGTGCTGGACCTATAACTCTGCTCATTTGAGGCCGGTGAAACATGGCAATGGAAATCCTCTCTTTTTCTGAATTGACTATTCCCCGATGTTCAATGCTTCGGTAAATCCCATTGGTCAGTATCTGTCAAAGCATTTACCATATGGTTAAAAATTCTTAAAGGCTAAATGTTAATTTAAATAGAGTGCGCTGTAAGTGTAAAGGTTTTCTACAATATCATCAAATCACATATTGTAATTATGATAAGTTTGTTAATTTCTATGATAACTACTTTAAAAATCATATCTGAAATGATTTCTGATTAATTGATAGTATAAAAAGAATGGTGTATGAAAATCAAACTTAATGTTTATTGTGTACACTATAATTTTTCTTACACTTGCATTGTTCCAAGATTATTTAAATGCCAAATGATAAAAAGATATGAAAATGATTTTGTGCTTTTGTTACCTCCATCATGTCTCCAACGTTGATAACAAAAGCATTAGAGAGGGGTTTAACAGGAATCCACTTTCCATCTTTTCTTATTTGAAGCCCTTCCACTTCATTGACTTGGAGAAGGATGGTAAGGGCACCCGAATCAGAATGCGGATTGATTCCAATGACTCGTTCTGGTTGGGGACATGGAGGGTAGTAATTCATCCTAATTCCTTGGTTTGGATCTTCAAATAACTCTAAGAGCTCATTGGTTTTGATCTTGAGGGCTTTTGTCATAAGGCCAATGATTGTGATGCACATTTTTCTCAGCTCTAAGCAATAGTTCTCTAGATTTTCTCTGCAATGAAACAGAATCTCCCTGAGGTAATAACAAATTAAGTCAATTATGTTGTAGTTAACACAGAAATTGAAGTAGACAACCTGAATGGTTGGGGAATCTTAGGAATAAGATGAGGATTCCTTGAATGTAATGGAAATGTGTGAGCATAGAACATGTCTGCCCATTCTAGCTTTTGCTCCTCTGATACAACAAATAACTGGCCAAACCCCTGCATATCCTCTGGTGTTTGCCAAAATTTCTGCTTCTCTTCCATTGGAAGGTTGAAGAATTCTTGAACACCTATCTTCATATTTTCCACCACTGGAGGGTCCACTCCATGGTTTATAAGCTGTAATTAATTTGTTAATTAAAATCGTATAATGCAAATAAAATTACATGTATGCAGCAATGTCTTGAGTGCTACATTCATCTTGAAAGTGAAACCAAATTGTTGGCAAAAGTGTGAGGATTGGATACTCCAAAGTGCATTGCATCAGAGTCTATAGATTTTGCTATAAAGTTAATATACACAAATTCAATTTTCACACATTTTTTTATAAAAGTAATTGCACCAGTTCATTGGTTTTTTTTGTTAGATGTTATGTTGTTGTTAATTACGTAGAACACTGATGCAGCACATTTTCCTTTTTGCAAAATTTGTGGCCTGATTCAACTTCAATCTAAAATCATTTAAGATTATGCCATGGCAAAGTTTTAAATTGCATGATTTGAGGTCAAAAATCATAATAACTGCAAATTTTGCTACAATTGAAACCAGTTTAAAACCTAGAGAAATTATATATAATTAGATTTGACTCCTCTAAAGTGAGTGGCAACTTACATTAAAGTATAAACCAACAAATCTTAATTGTCAATGAGATATTTCTTGGTTTAAAAATAAGTGTCCATTTATAAAAAAAATTTAATAAAAAAATAAGTGTCATATTTTACTTTTTAATATAATACTAATTTTTTTTTCACCAATACACCTAATAATATCACTTTAATTTTTTAACATAATATTAATACTATTCTCATTCATTTATTTAATAAGATTAATTTTTATAAAATTATTATTCTCTTTCATTCATTTATTAATTGTTTTTAATCTGAAAAAAATAATTTAAGATGACACTTAATTTAAGATGGAAAAAATAATCTAATAGTTAATATTCCAACACAACACATCAATACGATTTGTTACTTTATCTTCTAAATTGAGTTGTTCATTAAAGTAGCCAAATCCGGGAAAATCAATAGCGCTACATTGAGATTGCCGCTTAATAATAATAATTGACTACAACCTTTAAATTAAATTTGACTTTGGTTTCTTTTACACACAACAAACTAAAGGAGGGGAATTTCCCTGAATAAAAAAAATTAAATCCAAAACCTGAAAGAAACCCCATTCTTTGCACGCATGGTCCAGCTTCTCTAGTTCTCTTGGATCTTCGGACAACAATTGATGCAAGTCTATGATAGGAACTTGTGGTAAAGAAATTGTGATGGAAAGAATATGTGGATCTTGATTGGCATGAACATATCGTTCTGGAACTTCGATGATGGGTTGTTTTGCTAGCTCCTGAACAGAAGGCACCAAACGAGAAGTTCCATGCATAGCCATTAGCTAGTTGCAATTGAGTTCTATACGACTCTTGCTTTGAAGAGGGACATTGAAAGAGATAAGAATCAGATATTCATTATTCAGTACCTGCTCTTGTGGCCCACTTATGTGTCAAGTTACAACCATAAAGATTAGAGTTTAATAAGATAATTTGTCTGTTTCATTTATTATCACACATTTTATTAGTTAATGTATTTTTATATATGAATATCAAATATTATTAATTTTGTAAATGATTAATTTTTAATTAAGAAATTTGATCGATTATTTTTAGTGGAATCTCTTATTGTATTTATTATTATTTTTATTCACAATATTTAAATTTATGATATTAGAGATAAATCTAGTTTCACTTTGATCAATAAAATATTAATAATATAATATGACAACACCTTAAATTTTAATTGATTCTAAAAATAATTTTATAAATTTTAATTGATTCTAAAAATAATTTTATAAATTATAATTGGACATTTCTAAATGATTATTGAGCTTAATGATCATGCAATGCCATTATAAAAAATTATACATTAATCAATGAGATATCATTCTTGATATAATTTTTAATTTAATTTTTATAAAATTTAATAAACTTATTATAGATAATAATTTGTTGTAATGAGATGACTGTAAAAAAGTATTTTCAATTAGTATCATTGCATTTTAATTAAATTTGTATTCATTTCACATTTAATATTAAAAATGATTGTGAAATAGAATACAATAAAATAAATGTAAAGTATATGATAGAAAATTGTTATTCAATATACTGGGCAATTTATTGTCCATGATATCAAATTGACATGAAAAACTAATGGATTTGAAAGAACTTACTTATGACAAACACTTGTACGAGTCTTTGAAATAACTACTTATTCAACAAATACATAATTAAATTTTGCATGAAATTGGAAAGGTTGATAACTCTCTTTCGTTCGTTTAATTCGTTTAATTCGCTCGGGTACATTATAAAGAAAATAACATACGACAACCAGTAAGTTAGATGACAACTTTTTATTTTGTATATGATTTGTTAAACTATGCATGACACAAACATAATAATACAGAATTTTACCAATTATGTTCATGAAAATATAATTTGATGACATATTAATTCTGAAAAGATAAAAAAAAATTAATTTAATCATTAAGTATATGTAAAAATGATAATATATTATTCACGTTTTATCCGGTGATATCTAACGTTGCTTATCACAACTGAGAACTGAATTGTGATGAAAAAGAGTATCACGTGGAGTGTTAAATGGGAAAGACTAATTTGTTATCAAAATATTTAGACTATGGTGTAGTCGAAGTTTTCTCTGGCGCTCATACGATTTTCACGGTGCATCAATAAAACAAGTCAGGTCATGAAAACCTTCACTTTCTGGCTTTGCCGGAAAAACTCTTTTGTTTGTTAGAAATTGCTTTCGAAATGGACGTTCTTTTTTAACATATCTGAAAGAAGCTGGATCTTCTATTAGGCATTGGGTCTCTGCGTGACGCGATATCAACTTTCTTCAAGCTATGCGCCCAAATCTGAAAAAAGAAAAC
The DNA here is from genome assembly GCA_013407115.1 of Glycine latifolia. Lineage (NCBI taxonomy): Eukaryota > Viridiplantae > Streptophyta > Magnoliopsida > Fabales > Fabaceae > Glycine > Glycine latifolia. The sequence continues at coordinate 26,911,695 of CM023948.1, read as the reverse complement.
TTGGATCTAACAAAACAACCTCAGACCTGTCTTTCCTTTTCTTGGTTATGATCATTCCTTTTATTATTTGGTGATTTTGCTTTGAGTTGGTCTTGTAAAGAAGATTGGATTGTCTCTTGTTCAAAAGATGTAACAGCGGATTGCAGTGGTACAACGGTGATGTCGACTTGTGGTTTTGCAACGATGCGCACGACGATAGATGTCTTGGTCTTTTTTTTCCCCTCTGTAATAATTCTCTTTGTTGTTGTTTCTACGGAACCCATTGATGGCCTTGGCAGTTTGACTTGAAGAGAGGGGAATGGTCTCACCGTTTTGGTGAAGTAGTATTTGTGACAATGGCTGTGGGAGGTAATGGAGAAAGTTAACAATGAAGATGGAGGATATGGGGATTTCACCTTGAGAGAGCCCCGATAGTCAGGGATAATTTGGGAAATATTGGAATAGAAAGTTAAAAAAAAAAAGGAAAAAATGATTTCTTTTACCATAGAATTAAAATTTATACAAATTTAAGAGTCTCAAATTGTTTCTTAATGGGATACTAAGTAACTTTCCCACGCTAAAGCTGTCATTATTGAAAACCCAAACATTCATCTCCAATAGTAGAAGAAGTTTAGTTGGGTTTCTTCATCACTTTTTTGTGATCATCGCAGTATTTTTTGTGATCCCCACATTGTCACGTCATTCATAAGGAATTCACAAAAAACAGTTCTCCAATACAAGAAATCGCAAAAAACACAAAATCCATACATTTATATTTTTTATTATTAAAACTTAACATTTTTGAGTTTTTATAAATAAAAAATATGAATAATTGAAGAAAAATGAAATATAAATTTAAAATAATAAAATGACATAACATTGAAACGAAATGTGTAACAATATAAAATAAAATTTTACTAAATGATAGATAATTAAATACAATAACATTGAAATAAATAAAAAACATAGCAATGAAAAAAATATTACATAAAAATAATTGTAAACACTTTGATGTGATGAATTTGCAGAATTTTCACTAGTTAAGGTAGTTGATTTTGCAAATAATTGGAAATACTTTGATAATTATACTGAATAGGATCAGTTCAGAGAAAATAAAAAAGATTAAGAATTGATAGAAACAAAAAAATTAGAAGTGTGAATTTTGTGAGCAAAAGCTTAACAAATCACCCAAATTCATAATCAAGCATTCAACGATTATTTTTCATTTATAACGGTTATTTTCTAATGTTCAATTATATTTTTCAGCCTCTAAAAAATAATTATATTTTGTAACGTTCAATTCAAACGGCTATTTCATTTACTCTTGCAATTTTTTTGAACAAAAACCCATCATAAGCCCACTCTCCTCATCCACACGCGTCCCTCACTGTCTCCAGGAGCTTCCACACACGTGACCTTATGTCTTCTCCACGCATGATCTTCTTCACTTCATCTTTCTCTCTTTTCTTTCATCATTTTCCCCAAACGAACAGTTCTCACTTCTTTCTCTCTTCTTTGCGCCTCATCTTTTTGTCTTCTCCACTCAAGCGGTGCCAATTCCTCAAGCCAGCTTCCTCGTGCCACTGCTGAGCTTCCTCGCGCCATCGTCGTCGCTGTCACGGTCCCTTCACTAGTGCGGCATCTTCTCCAGCCACCACAGTCGGTCGACGTGACATGTTCCTCAAGCCACCGTCGTCTCGATTCCTTCACTCGCGCACGACGTCTTCTCCAGCCACCACGATCGGCTGCCGTGACCTCTTCCTCGCGCCATCTGATTTGTTGTGCTTTTGTTAATGTTTGTTATTTTCCCTCTTCCTTTTGTTGGGTAGTTGATCTGAATAATGATATTTTATTGTTAAAATTGAGTTCCTTATATAAGAAGCGCATCTCTCTTCAAGAAACGGTTTTGCCATGTAAGCACTGTCCAGTGCAAAAATTCTTCATGGAACTAGTTTTTCAACTGAAGGAACGATTGGAGCACTCCGCATTGGAGATGCTCTAATGACAAATTGGTCAGCATACTCCATTACACAATTGACAATCTATTTTTAAGACATTTGAGTCTTTAGATTAAATTAACGACAAAATTAATGTGTTTTCATTTTTACATTTTAGAAATTAAAATTTTATTTTTTTAATTTTGAGAGATTGATATGTCATTGTGTTACATTTTTCATGAAGGAATTTGGATATTTATTTTAAAATTTATGAAAATACCCTTTTAATTTTTTTTTCATTATGTTTATGCATTCAAATATTGACAACTTAATTCAAATATTACTATGTAACTATGAGAGGAGTTAATGGTATCAGTTCTTATATATCATAAAGTCTTTTTTTTTTTGTTGAGGCCAAAAATGGGCTTGAGGGATTAGTATACCGGTAAAGTATTCGATTAGGCCAATTAGATATCTAATACATCCAAATTGAGTATCCTCAATCACATACTCACATATTTTGTATTACACATCTCAGTCCTCGGCATATACAAATGACGAGTGCCTTTCGACTATGATTATCATTAATAAACTCACTTAAGAATAATTACTTGATTAGAAGTACCTAAACAAGATTAAGAGGTGTATTACTTAACTGGTAATCAGGACCTGGAGACTCAGAGACCCTAGATCCAATAAGATTAGTATAAAAAGAGGTGAACCCTCCCAGATAAAAACACGACTCATTCTCGAATATTCATTATATATTATCAACAACTATGAGTCAAACCCTGAGTTGAGCATTGGAGTGTCCTTTGCAACTATTCATCACTCTTTCAGACTCACACGCACCGATGCTTTGGCAAGGAACCACTAGAGACGATCCTTTGACACAGTGGAAGACTATTCGACATAATAGAGGACTCTTTGGCGTAAGGATAAATGTCCGGTTTATTTGTGACAAAATCAGATTCAATATATTGAAGCCCTTAAAGAAGGAATGAAATTGAAGGAGAGTTCCATGATGTTTTTTTTTTTAAATTAGAACTTCAATTCGATTTAAGGAAATCTACATCTATTGACAAGGTGGAGTTATCTAAGTTGCTTGAAGAAGATACATTGTCGTTTTGTTGTATCCTCTCGTAATTCATCAGTTCTCACCTGACTTTTTTCATCCCGAATCAACCACTGTTTTGCTTCTCCAATTCCTCTTAAGTCTTAACGCTACGCCACTTTCTTCCACCGCAAAACACAATTTTATGTGTAGAGCAGTTTCATGTGTGAAGCCGTTTTATGTGTTGAAGAGTTTATTAGTTATTCAATAGGATAGTGGGAGAGAGAAGAAACTGGGAAAAGGAGACGTCGGGTGAGAGAAAAGACAGGAGAAGTGAATAATTTTTTCTTTAGATAATTTTTTTAATTGTTTAAAACGTTATATTCCTATAATGAAAAAAATAAAAAAAATTTATAATGATTAAAAATAATAAAATGATTTTGTCAGGACTAAAATTATATTTATTTTGACTTAAAGATGACCGAATTAACACTCTATTCATTGTTGTGTCTTTTACTCTAATGTGTCCTCCTTTGGTGCTTGGTGAAGCGGTTTTTCTATGGATTATGTATTTGTAAAAGACATTTTTAAGTTCAAGTAAGATTTTCACTCATAGTAATTAATATCAACAATAAATGAGAGTGAATAGTTGTTGTTGCATTGACAATCTGATTTCTATTTATACACATTTTTTTGAAACTTGGTCTTGAGTTTTCTTTGGAGTGATTACCATCTCTAGGTCATTTGACGATCTAATCATGATTAAGGAATTTAATCTCTATCGCCTCTTATTTAGGATTCTTTAGTCTTGTAATGGGATGAATACGTATTCGATTATTCTAGTCGAATACCTATCTAATATAGTATTTAAATAAATTAAAATAAGATTTTATTCTGTCCTTTTTATTTGATTTGTGTATTCCGTAATCAATTTGTAAATTAAATCTGAAACAATTATTTTTGTTCGGTCCAGTACCTCCCTTTAAAGCGAATCAAAGGCAGCTTAATATTATTAATGTTTGTCTTGATCGGTGGTGCAAAAGGCATCAAGTGTTTATCATATATCTTACAAAATTTTTGTCAGTATCCATTTACATTTGGTTATTGGTACTAGTGAAGTGAATTGAATTTAAAATAAATGGTATGAACCTCGCCTTGCACGTTATCTAAATTTTTTAGTATCACAATTCTCATCTCCAACAATCTAATCTATAAAAAACTTAGGCTAGGTTCCTGGTTTTCAAATATCACACGACATAAATTTGTTAAACCACTTTAGCTTTTTTTTTAAGGTATCATAAGAGAAGCAGTAAAAATAAAAGTTACCATAACGGAAATTATTAGGTAGTGGGAGCACCTAATAATGATTAATGAGTCGATACCAAGGGGTCAATACTCATTGGTAATTAGCTGTTCATTAGGGATCGTTTCTTATTTTCTTCTATGTACAAGTTTTATTTTATTTATGAATTGAATTTTTATGCATTATCGATAGTAAAAAAATTGTATATTATTAACCAGTTATAATTATTATTTCTATGATTTTAAAACTAATTATTGTAAAAGTAAGAAAAATTTATCTGACTAGACAATGTTTGATTGGATCGATGACACAAGGGGTCAATACTCATTGACATGAATATCACGGATTCAACAGATAAACTGATCAAGGGCTGTTTTGAATGTCCAAATATTTGACGGGTCCGCACTCATTATTTGTACTATGTGATTGTCTTATTTGGGATTCGTATGATGCTGGTCAAATTTTGTGCTCGTCGTGCATTCTCTATATATGGAACGTAATAATCATTCTATATTGTGTTTTAGTTATAATTATTTTTGTCAAATTTTGACACTTCTCTATCTATTTTTTTATATCATAATATTAATATATAATATTCATTAATTTTATTAATAAATAATCTCTATTACAAAATTTGATTGACCGATCATTTTTAATAAATATTTTACTTTTAATTTAATTATATATTTTTATCCATAAAATTCATTTAAAAAGACTAAGTCTGGTTTCACTATGAACCAAACACTACTTGCTACTTCTATTAAAAAAATAAGGTTAAACATATAATTAACTTGGTTCTTACACGTATCACAAATTCTTATACGTACAGATTTATTAAACCAATCCTTTAATTTACATGTGTAAATATTTCCGATTTGATCCTTGCCATAGCTAACCCAATTACACATTCTTAATTTTGTCATAGTTATGCAGCAAAGAGGTCATGCTCTGGGAAACTCAATAGAGAGGTGCGGATGGTGTTGTGGGAGGCAGTGATATGGAACCTTTGGAGTCATCGCAATAGCTATTTATTCAAACAAGAAGATTTCAATGCTCAAAAGCTGATACAGGATATCAAATTTTTTGTGTGGTTCTGGATTAAAAGCTTAATGTCATGCGATGTACCTCTTTTTACTCGGTGGCAGCTAAATACAACTGCTTGAATGCCTTGCGGATATTAGTAACAGATAAGGTGGTTTAATTTGATCAATAAGATTGTTATGTCGGCATGCAGTAAACATCATTTATGAAGCTGGTTAAGGATTGTTGGCTGGATATTAATTGTGGCAACGACTGTATTTAAATGCTCGCACCAAACATTCAAGCCTTTCCTGGTGCAAACACGTTTTTCTTATTTATTTATTTTCTCTTTTACATTTTCTTATTTATTTACTTGTTTATTTACTGTTACACTTTTTCTTATTTGGCTTGTTCCTTCTTCACCTGTACCATCAACTCCACACCATATTACCCTTTAATACTCGCACTAATCATTCTAGCCTTCCATTCCCTTGTTAGAGAGTGCTACCTAAAATCACCTTTTCTCACCAAAAAATTCAAAAGCCTCGAATCACCTTTGCAACTATCTCAAGCTCTAGCAGGGAAGGTAAGAACAATATCACTTGTATCATTGACTTTAAGTTAGGAAGTCCAATTTAAAGAATTGTGCTTGTGTTTGATAGTGTATAAAATTAGATGCAATGGCGGAGTCACTTTATAACCAGCAATGATTATGACATTAGTTAATTTTTAATTTTTTTTAATAACTATATATACTTATATAATTAATTAAAATTAAAAATAAAATTTGATACTACCTAAAATTTGGAATAATACAAATGATATGGTATGGTGTATCAAATTTTTTTGGCATGAACTAAAATGATTTCCTGACTCCGCCACTGATTAGATGCATAAGGACTGGATTCCATATAAGCTTGCATTACCTGTATGAGATCCTAATCATTCAGTCAATTTCATCAACATAATTTATTTGAAAATTAAAATAAAAAACAAAACAAAAACGGTAAGATCCTGTATGTTACTTGATATGGTCACGTTTTTTTTTTCACACGAGAGGATCCGTTCTCACATGCATGATATTTTGCTTGTTGCCTATTTGAAACTTCTTTTACTTGGTTCTACTGATGAATTCTTCACTATATATATGTTTCTATGCTTTGGTTTTTTCCATTCACTGTAGAGATTTAATGATAGATTTATACAATAATCACACAGCATTATGTTTCATATTAAATTGAATCTGTTTTAATTAGCTTTCTAACAATTATAAGTAACCCCTACCATTCTTTGTGCTGTGAAAATGAATTATTTATCATTCTTTTACCTCTATCACTTTTTACAGCCATTGTTTCTGCAGCTATTGCAGACTTGTTGGGATCTTGTGATGTAAAGAAAATTTTGAGTGTAATTTAATGACCAAAATAATTAATATTAACACATGCATGCATCTTTGGTATTAGTACATAGAGTTCGATCTTGGCTAACCTCTGTATAAATGTCAAGGGTGAAATGCATTGAAAATTAAAGTCCATTAGTATATTAATAATAATTTCATTTAGTTCTTATGGGTCATGGCTGCTAATAATATAGTTCATTGAAACTTCGTAGAATCCTCTGCATTGTCCAAAATATTCCAAAGTGAGACAAACCTGCTTGAAATCAAATCAACAACAACAAAGAGGAATCGACAATGAAGAAATGTCCAAGATGGGTGCCTTCTGTTCAGGAACTTGCAAAGCAACCCATCACCAATGTTCCATAGAAATATCTTCGTCCAAATCAAGACTCTCCTGTTATATCAGACACCACCTTCATACAAGTTCCAGTAATTGACCTTAGCAAATTATTATCTGAAGATGTATCTGAGCTAGAGAAGCTAGATCATGCATGCAAGGAATGGGGTTTCTTCCAGGTTTGAATTATTACTCATCCTTATATTTCACTCTGCATAAAGCATCACATCCTAGAGTTCACTTCATTAAAATGTAGAGCAATGTTCATTAAAATGTAGAGTTCACTTCATTAAAATGTCATCAATTCTGGTTTTAATCTTTTTTGAAATTCCATTCATTTTTACTCCTAAATTTTACATAAATATAATTTTTTAGTTTCGGAAAAGGGATTTTTGAGAGACTAAATACTATTTATAAAAAATGGAGGATTGGAAATGAATAAACTTTTAATATGGATTAAAATCATTAATGGTGATATTTTCAATGTCTAAAAATATACCAGTATTGATGATTAATCTCATAGTTGTTAGAAATAATTCAAAGTCTAAAAGTTAGTTAGATAACTAATTTCAGTTAGTTGAGTTAGTGATTTATTACCTATGTTTGTAACCTGCTATATAAGCAAGGTTCATAAACTGTATACTCTTATTTTTCTGAGTTTTGCTATTAATACAGTTTTCATACAATTGTGTGCTATGTGTTTGAGTGAGTTTTAACATGGTATCAAGAACTGTGAGATCCTACACCTGTGAGGAATGTTAGTTTGAGAGTTTTTGATTGTGTTCTTGAGAGATTCTTGAGAGATATTTTCTGTCTTCTTGCAAGTCTTGTGTATTGAATCTTCTTCTCCATCATTTTCTTGTGAGGTGTGGTGGCTGAGTGAGAGTTCTTGGATAGAAGAACAATTAAGGAATAACCTACCGTGTACTGCTAGTGATTGAAGAAAGGAGCAGGGTGCAGATATGGCAAGCTCTAACAGTATTGTTCAGGGGTCCCTTCCAGTCTTTGATGGCAAGCTGTTTGATAACTGGCGGATCAAGATGTTGGCAATCTTTGGCTTCCAAGAAGTGGCACAAGTAGTGACAAGTGGCTTTATATAACCTAACATGAATGCCACTGAGGAGCAGAAACAGACCTTCAAACAGCAATAGAAACTTGATAGCAAGGCACGTTTCCTCATCTACCAATGTATGAATTCGAAGATATTCAATAAAATCTCCAAAGCCTCCACGCCAAAGGAAGCATGGGAAATTCTAGTGAAAACATATGGAGATGGAGAGAAGAATAAGAAGATTAAGTTGCAGACATTGAGAAGGCAATATGAACTTCTCACCATGGAGGACAAAGAATCCATAGCAGATTACTTTGCCAGAATTCAAGAATTGGTCAATGCGATGAGGGCCTGCAAGGAGACAATCTCAGATCAACAAGTGGTAGGCAAAATATTGAGAACTTTGCCACCATGATTTGATCATGTAGCTGTTGCAATTGAGGAGTCAAAGGACTTAGAAGCAATGCAAATTGAAGATCTGCAACACTTTCTTGAGGCACATGAGATGAGGATCAATGAGAGAAGATCCCATCAAGAACAAACACTTCATGGAAGATCCAATTACAAAGGGAAAGGGAAAGCACCATGGAAAGGAAACAAGTCAAACTCCACCACAAAGAACCAAGAACAAGTGGCAGCTGAAGGCAATGAATCCTCCAAAGGAAAAACAGCATGCCAAACTTTTTAGAAAACAAACTCCAGCAACAACAAGGAGTGGAAGTTTGACAAAAGAAAGGTGAAATGTTACAACTATCAGAAACTTGGTCATTATGCAAAAGAATGTTGGCAAGGAGAAGCTGCCAAGAACAAACCCAACAACCATGCAAATCTGGCTCAAGATGAAGGCTCAGATTCTGAACCTGTATTGCTTATGGCTATAACTAACAGTGAATCATCAAGTGACTCCTCATGGTACTTAGATTCTGGCTGCTCCACTCATATGACAAGAAAGATGGATTGGTTCATTAATCTGAATAAATCATCCAAGAGCAGAGTTCGCTTTGTAGATGACAGTACATCGACTACTGAAGGTATTGAAAAAGTAGCATTCAAGGGGAAGGATGGAAAAGATACTGTCATTGAGGAGGTGCTGTTTGTACCTAGCATGAAGACTAATCTGTTAAGTCTAGGCCAACTACTTGAAAAGAATTTGGTATGAGGATGGAGGACAATTGTCTCAAAGTGTTTGATAAAAACCAGAAACTTGTGATCAAGGCAAATCTGTCTCAGAACAGGACCTTTAGAATTGGGATGAATATTCTGAAGCATGAGTGTCTTGCAACCTCAAAAAACAAGATGGAATGGTTATGACATCATAGATTTGGTCATCTCAATTTCAAGGACCTACATATTCTTGCCCAACACAAAATGGTTGAAGGACTACCTCAGGTCTTAGTCCCAAAAGAGGTGTGCAAAGAGTGCATTGAATGCAAACAAGCTAGAAGCAGCTTCAGCAAGTATCTTCCCACAAAAGCAACTGAGAAACTTGACATCATTCACTCTTATGTTTGTGGCCCTATGCAAATGGAGACTCCTGGAGGTAATAAGTACTTTATCTCTTTCATTGATGATTTAACTAGGAAAGTTTGGATCTACCTAGTTAAGAGAAAGCATGAAGTACTAGAAGTCTTTAGAAAATTTAAATGTTTAGTAGAAAAGCAAAGTGGAAAAATGATAAGATTGTAAGGACAAATGGTGGGGGTGAATATGTGTCAAATGATTTCAAACAGTTTTGTGAAAGTGAAGGGCTAATTCATGAAGTAACACCACCATACACACCTCAACACAATGGTACAAGTGAGAGAAGGAACATAACAATAATGAATATGGTGAGGTGTATGCTGAAAAGCAAAAACCTACCAAGCTACTTATGGGGAGAAGCTGTATCAACAGTAGCTTATATTTTGAACAGATCTCCTACTAAGAGACTTGAAGGTATGACACCAGAAGAAGCCTGGATTGGATTAAAGCCAGATGTGACTCACTTGAGGGTATTTGGTTCAATTTGTTACAAACATATTGTTGATCAGCTAAGAAGAAAGCTAGGTGACAAAGGCACTCAACACATTTTGTTGGGCTATCACTCAACTGGTGGCTACAAACTGTATGATCCAGAGAATGGTCAAGTTACTGTAAGCAGGGATGTGATATGTGATGAAAGTAGAAGCTGGAATTGGGAAACAATATCTAAAGAGGCTCAGTCCAGAATACTTCTAGAAGAAGAAACCTCAGCTGGACTATTTGACAGTGGAGACCAAACTGTGAGAAGATCAACAAAGATAAGTCAATTGCCATCTCATTTAAGAGACTATGAGCTGTTTTAAGACTCAGCAATAAACTCAGAAGGTGAATTAGTGCATTTTGCACTTATGGCAGAAGCTAAGCCTATTGAATTTGAAAAGGCAGTGACAAATGAAAAATGGTTAAAAGCCATGAAGGAGGAAATCAACTCTATTGAGAGGAATCAGACCTGGGAATTGGTAGATCCCCCTCAGCACAAGAAGCCTATAGCACTGAAATGGGTCTACAAAGTGAAGGTTAATCCTAAAGGAGAAGTAGTGAAGTATTAGGCCAGACTGGTAGCAAAAGGTTTCTTGTAGAAAGCAGGAATTGATTATGGTGACAAGGATTGAAACTGTCAGATTGGTAGTAGCCATTGCAACCAATGCTGACTGGTCCATGCATCAACTAATGTGAAGTCTGCTTTCCTGAATGGTCCCTTAGAAGAAGAAGTTTATGAGCATCAACCACAGGGATTTGAGGTTAGAGGTAAAGAGAGTAAGGTGTACAAGCTCAAGAAAGCACTATATGGGATTAAACAAACTCCAAGAGCTTGGAGTAGGAGAATTGACAGCTTCTTGTCCCAAATTGGTTTTGAAAAATGTACCTCAGAACATGGAGTCTATGTGAAATGCTGGAAAAAAAAGTGAGAAAGTAGAAAATTGATAGTCTGTCTATATGTTGATGATCTTCTAATTACTGGCAGCAATGAGAAAGCTATTATCATGTTCAAAGGTCAAATGATGAATGAATTTGAGATGAGTGACCTTGGACTCCTCATTTACTTTCTTGGAATTGAGTTTAAAGTGACTCAATATGGTACAGTGATGCATCAATCTAAATATTCAAAAGATCTATTGAAGAGATTCAACATGCAGCAAAGCAATCCAACAGGAACACCAGCTGAAGTTGGACTCCTCTTAAAGAATGATACAGATGAAGATCTTGTTGATCCTACTTATCACAAAAAGATAGTTGGATGTATGAGATATTTGTGCAATACAAGGCCTGATCTAAGCTTCAGTGTTGGGTTAATTAGTAGATTCATGAAATAGCCAAATCAGTCTCACTTGTTAGCTGCAAAGAGGATACTGAGATATGTGCAAGGGACAGTGGATTTTGGAATCCTATTTCCAAAAGGAGAGGCTGATGTAGAACCAAAATTAGTTGGATATTCCGATTCAGATTGGTGTGGAGACATGTGTGACAGAAAAACACAGCAGGCTATATTTTCTTCTTTGGAGGAGCACCAATCTCTTGGACCTCCACTAAGGAACCTGTTGTAGCACTCTCTTCTTGTGAAGCAAAGTATATTGCAGCCTCAGAAACTGCATGTCAAGCTGTATGGCTAGATGCCTTGATGACAGAATTGCAAGTGAAATGTAAAAGCAAAGTGAAGTTGCTGGTGGACAACAAATCTGCCATTAATTTAGAAAGGCATCCAGCATCTCATGGTAGGAGCAAGCATATAGAAACAAGATTTCATTTTTTAAGAGAACAAGCTAGCAATGACAAGTTGAAGATAGAGCATTGCAGAATTGAAATTCAGTTGGCAGATATTTTTACTAAAGCCTTGGAATTAGAAAGGTTTAGAGAGTTAAGAGATTCAATTGGAATTGTATGTGTAAATGTAACTTTGAATTAAGGAGGAGCGTTAGAAATAATTCAAAGTCTAAAAGTTAGTTAGATAATGAATTTCAGTTAGTTGAGTTAGTGACTCATTACCTATGTTTGTAACCTGCTATATAAGCAAGGTTCATAAACTGTATACTCTGATTTTTCTAAGTTCTGCTATTAATACAATTTTCATAGAATTGTGTACTGTGTGTTTGAGTGAGTTTTAACAATAGTCAGTCCAAAATACTGAATTTTGTAGGAATATCTTGGAGTATCAATGAAAAGCCTAAGACCCTAATAATGGTGATACAAAAAAATACCAGTATTGAATTAAATAAGAATTTGTTCATACTCTTGACACTTGAGAACATCTATACATACTTCGTTGTGCAACACAAATTTTTCCAATAATTTGTTTTTTGGGCCAATATAATAATAGAAGAAGGACGTAAATTTAATTTTATTAACATTGTGATTTCTAATATAAATTATTTACAGCTGATTAATCCTGGAGTCAACCCTGCATTGCTGGAAAATGTGAAGAGAAATATTCGAGAGTTCTTGAGTCTTCCAATGGAAAAGAAGAAGCAGTTTTGGCAAACGCCAGAAGATCCGGAAGGTTTTGGTCAGCTATTCGTTGTATCAGATCGAGAATCAAAAATTGGAATGGGCAGATATGCTATTGATTCACACTCTTCCAATAAACGCAAGGAATCCTCGCTTATTTCCTAGCTTCCCCCAATCATTGAGGTTGTTTCCCACTTTCAGCATCAAAGTTTTAAATTGCGGTCATAATTAGGGTTTTATTGCATCCATTATAAATATTAAAGGGAATTGCAGACAGATACAGTTCATGTGGTCACAATTACAATCGCAAATACCTCAAAAACCTTGACATTACAGCCAAAATTTGATTGTTGACCATTTTTTAAAACTGGCTAATCAATCGGCATTTATTAATTTGTTGGCCAGCCTTATTCTATATATCCTTTTAAGTTTTGCCTACTACACTATTGAGTGATATAAGCAGGTAACTCAAACAACAAACATTGTTTCATTGCAGGGATAATTTAGAGAGCTATTCTTTGGAACTGAAAAAACCTTTGCCTCACAATCATTGAGCGTATGGCAATAGCTCTTAAGATCGAACCAAATGAATTGCTCGATTAGGTTTTTGAAGAATTATGACAACAAATGAGGTGGAATTACTACCCTCCATGCTCCCAACCAGAAAATGTCATTGGACTAAATCCTCATCCAGATGCTGGTGCCCTTACCATTCTTCTCCAAGCCAATGAAATAGAAGGCCTACAAAAAAAAAAAAGATGGCAAGTGGATTCCTGTCAAACCCTTACCTAATGCTTTTGTCATCAACGTTGGAGACATTTTGAAGGTAATTGGTAGAATATCATTCACATGTTCTTTTATTATTTTAAATTTAATTAGTGGTATGAGTAGGTAAGAATAAAATTTTGAATAAGCAATCGACCATAAATTATGACATAATTAAAGAAAAATCAATTGCATGTGAGCAAACTTTATATGGGGTTTGAAACTCTCAATGGACCTACCTAGTGGCCAAGGTCATGTTAGAAGAATTAATCAGATATTCAATATCCCAAAAAAGATTATGAATTTCATGACCTTAATTGCCATCTATATCTACATATACACAAAATGGAAGTTGCTAATATACTTCTATTTGTTATTTCAGATGTGTGTGCTTGCAAGATACAATTTGGAAAGTAGTTAACAAATTCGTAGTTTATAAATGGGTAGCATAGCGTTGTGTGTGTTCTAAATATTTGATTTTTTAAGAACATATTTTTCACCTCCTTACATGGTTTGGGTAGATATTGGCCAATGGGATTTATCGAAGCATTGAACATCGAGCAACTATTAACCGTTGCCGCATTTCACATGCCTCAAATGAACACAGTTATCGGTCCAACATCAAGCCTTGTTACTTCTGAAAGACATGGAGTGTTAAAAAAAATATATGTTGAAGATTATTACAAAGCCTTCTTTTCGGGCGAGCTAAAAGGAAAATCATGCCTTGATTTCGTCAGGATCCAAAATGAGATTGATAAATGATAGAAGTTCATGTAGGACAGAAGCTACTACTATCAATCAGGTCCTTGCCGTACCAGAAATATTTTAATATTAGTAACGTGCATGTATTACTTAAATTTTATTATCAACAAGATATTAAGATATTGGCATGCGCTTTGCGCGGGTTTATAAATAACTAGCAAAAAAAAAGCCCGCGCCCTGCAATGAGTAATGTGAGTGGGCCGGAGAGATTTTATAAGATACAATTTATAGATATTAAAATATTTAATATATATTAGATTAAAAAAATTATGAAACCTTTATTGAAATTATACTAAGAAACATATATTTATCGAAAGCATATCAATTATTAATTTATAAATTAATATTTGCATTAGATTTAATTAAAAATGTTATAAATATTTTAGAAAGGAAATACTATATTAAATTATAAAAATAAAATTGTAAAATATTTGTTGAAATTATACTCACACCTATCATACAATTTTGTAAGTAATATTAATCCCCTTAAGCTAGCTAGTATTAATATAGCAAAAAAAAAAAAAAAAAGCTTTACAACGACTATTTAAATGCTCACACCAATCATTCAAGCTTTGCGACGGTGTGTCTACGGTACGCCACTTGAATATGTTTCATAACTTACGAAACAAAGCGTGGCCGTTAGATCGTTAGATAGATAAGGAATATCATGGGCATACATGCACTGGATTATTTTTGAAAAAAACTTTCAACCCTCAATCAACCCACCGTCCTTAACCCACTGTGCCTTTCCTCGTCGACCGCTTCACCTTCCTCACCATGGACAACCACAATGTCATCACAGATATCCCGACGCCGTCGTGGACGACTCCAACGGCGTTGTCCAACCTCAAGAGCCAAACATGATTCAAAAAGCGATCAACAAAAAAAAACCCCAAATTGGAGCTTCATCGGACACGACCTCATTTGCCGCTCTCACGACCACCACACAACCACCAGCACAAATCTGACGCCGCCAACAACAAATCCAACACGGTGCGTGAATATATGATGTCGCCAACCATCAGTATTTTTTTGACCTTTTCTCTCTCCTTCGAGGCCCTATGGTGCTCTCTCTTCATTTCTTGAAAGCTTGGTGAGGCGCACCAAATTCAGTGATCACCGAAAAAAATGGTGGTGACCGGCAACAGTGGCCAGAGACAACGGGCGACAGTAGGCAGAGCAGAATCGACCTTCTCTGATGCCAAGTTCAGAAACATTCGATAATAAAGCTTGAGTGTCCCTCGTCGGAAGGGAGTACGGCGTACGAACGGCGGAGGCGACGACGGAGAGGATGCACGCGGTGGCGGAGCTGGTGAGGGTGATGAAGCCTTGGGCCGGGAGATGCCAGAGATGTATGGGAGAAGGACCGAGAAAGGAAAAAAATGATCTAGTGTGAGCGCGACCATGATATCTCAATAATCAAACGGTTAATATTTGTTTCGTAAGTTACGAAACATATTCAAGTGGCGTACCGTAGACGCCGTCCCTTTTCTGGTGCAAACACGTTTTTCTTATTTATTTTTTGACTTGTTTATTATTTATTTATTGTTACACTTTTTTCTTAATTTGGTTTGTTCCTTCACCTGTACCAACAACTCCACTCCATATTGTCCTTTAATACTCACACTATTCAAGCCTGTTATTCCCTGTTAGAGATTCTCACCAAAAAATCAAAAGTCTCAAATCACCTTTGGAACTATCTCAAGCTCGAGTAGGGAAGGTAAGAACAATCTCAGCTTGTATCATTGACTTTAAATTAGGAAGTCCAATTTAAAGAATTGTGCTTGTGTTTGATATTATATTGTAATTAGATGCATAGGGATTGGATTCCATATAAGCTGGAATTACCTGCATGAGATCCTAATCATTCAGTAAATTTCATCAACATAATCTATTTTAAAATTAAAATAAAAAACCAAAAAAACGGTAAGATCCTGTTACTTGATATGGTCAAGTTTTTATATTTTTTTTTTCACACATGAGAGGATCCGTTCTCACATCATGATATTTTTGCTTTTGGCCTTTTGAAACTTCTTTTATTTGGTTACTGATGCATATTATTCACTATAAGTTTCTGTGCTTTGGTTTTTTCCATTCACTGTAGAGAATTAATGATAGATTTATACAAGAATCACATTGTGTTTCATATTAAATTGAATCTGTTTTAATTAGCTTTCTAACAATTATAAGTAACCGCTATCATTCTTTGTGCTGTGAAAATGAATTATTTATCATTCTTTTACTTCTATCACTTTATAAGGCATTTGTTTCGGCAGCTATAGCAGACTTGCATTGTTGGGATCTTGTGAAGTAAAGAAAGTTTAGTGTAATTTTATTATCAAAATAATTAATATTAACACATGCATCTTTGGATTTAGTTCCTAGAGTTGTTGGCTAACCCCTTTATATATGCTTTTTGCAAGTGTGAAACAATTTAATTGTAATAATAGTGCATTGAGATGAAATTCTATCAGTATATTATTAATTTTATTTAGTGCTCAATCATGGCTGCTGATATAGTTCACTGAAACTTTACAGAATCCTCTGTATTGTCAAAAATATCCCGAAGTGAGACAAAACTATACAGTAAAAGAAAATGTCCATGTATGGAACTTCTCTATTGGTGCCGTCTGTTCAGGAACTTGCAAAGCAACCCATCACCAATGTTCCAGACAAATATATTCATCCAAATCAAGACATTAATCCTGTTATATCAGACACAATCTTAATACAAGTTCCACTCATTGACCTTAGCAAATTATTATCTGAAGATGTAACTGAGCTAGACAGGCTAGACCTTGCATGCAAGGAATGGGGTTTCTTCCAGGTTTGAATAATTGCTCATTCTTTATTATATTTCACTTTACTTAAAGCATGACATTCAAGAGTTCACTTCATTAAAATGATAGGCAAAGTTCATTTAAAGGGAATTATAGTTGACGATGTTTAAGCTATAGTTTGTTTCTTGAACATCATGGCTGAAAGTGAACGATAACACGAATAATGTAATCAAGCAAGGTTTTTAAATCACGCCATCACATAATTTTGATTAATAATATGGTAAATTTGTTAAATGATTTCAGATTGCTCATTCTAGCATTGATTTATATAGGCAATGAGAAAACTAGATAAAATTTATCGGGTGCTTGTCGTATTGTTCCTTATTAATAATACACCATGTAGTTTAAAATAAAAAGGTTTAAATAATGTTTTTGGTATTTAAAAAAAATTCATAATTTTTGTTTTAATCTTTATTAAAATTTTGTTCATTTTTAGTTCTTACACTTGACAAAAAATATTTTTTTAGTCTTTGAAAAGGGATTTTTAAGGAACTAAAAAAAAATACTATTTTGAAAACAATGAGCATTGAAAATGATCAAAATTTTAATAAGGACTAAATCAGATATGTTGACACTTTCTGGGATTAAAATCATATTAAACTAAATAACAATTTGTGCATACTCTTGACACTTAAGAACATCTATTATTTTGTTGTGCAATACTAATAATTTTTACAAGAATTTGTCTCTTTTGCATATATAACAACAGGAAAAGGACATGAATTTAATTTATTAACATTATGAATTCTAATATAGAAATTATTTACAGCTGATTAATCATGGAGTGAATCCTTCATTGCTGGAAAATGTGAAGAGAGATATTCGAGAGTTCCTGAATCTTCCAATGGAAGAGAAGAAACAATTTTGGCAAACCCCAGAAGATCCGGAGGGTTTTGGTCAGTTATTGGTTGCATCTGAGGATCAAAAGCTAGAATGGGCAGATATGTTCTTGATTCACACTCTTCCAATAAATGCAAGGAATCCTCGCCTATTTCCTAGCTTTCCCCAACCATTGAGGTTGTTTCCCACTCTCAACATCAGAATTTTAAATCACAGTCACAGTTAGGGTTTTGTTGTATTCATTCCTAAACATTAAAGGAAATTACAGACAGATACAGCCCATGCATGCAGTCACAGTTATAGCTCATGTGGTCACAATATTACAATCACAGTTTCCTCATAATCTTGATGTTACAGCCAAAATCTTGATAGTAGACATTTTTAAAACCTTATTATATTGTTGATGGGTCAACATTTATTTTTGGCCAGCTTTTGCTATATATCCTTTTAAGTTTTAACTACTACACTTTCGAGTGATATAAGTAGGTAACTCAAACAAACATTGTTTCATTACAGGGATAATTTAGAGAGCTATTCTTTGGAGCTGAAAAAACTTTTCCTCACAATCATTGAGCGTATGGCAATAGCTCTTAAGATCGAACCAAATGAACTGCTAGATTCCGTGTTTGAAGATATATGTCAAAAAATAAAGTGTAATTACTACCCACCATGCCCCCAACCAGAAAATGTCATTGGACTAAATCCTCATTCAGATGCTGGTGCCCTTACGATTCTTCTCCAAGCCAATGAAATAGAAGGCCTTCAAATTAAAAAAGATGGGAAGTGGATTCCTGTCAAACCACTACCTAATGCTTTTGTCATCAACGTTGGAGACATTTTAGAGGTATTTAGTAGAATATCATCAACATGTCCCTTTATTATTTTAAATTTAATTAGTTGTATGAGTATACGTAGGTAAGAATAAAATTTTTAATATATAAGAAATATCCATAAATTATGGCATAATTAAAGACATTAATTTTATTTGAGCAAACGTTATATGGGGTTTGAAACTCAATGGATCTACGTAGTGGCCAAGGTCATGTTAGAAGAATTAACCAGACATCCAATATCCCAACAAATATTATGAATTTCATGACCTTGCCATCTATATCTATATATACAAAAATGGGAAATTGCTAATGTACTTCCATTTGTTATTTCAAAGGTGTATGCTTGCAAGCTACAATTTTGAAAGTATTTTAATCAATTCGTAGTTATAACTGGGTAGCATAGTACTGTGTGTTCTAAATATTCTGATTTTTAAGAACATATATCTATAACCTTTCTTACATGGTTTGGGTAGATATTGACTAATGGGATTTATCGGAGCATCGAACATCGAGCAACTATTAACAAAGTGAAAGAAAGAATTTCCATTGCCTCATTTCACATGCCTCAAATGAACACAGTAATCGGTCCAACACCTAGCCTTATTACTTCTGAAAGACCTGCATTGTTCAAAAAAATATCTGTTGGAGATTATTACAAA
This sequence comes from Glycine latifolia, assembly GCA_013407115.1. NCBI lineage: Eukaryota > Viridiplantae > Streptophyta > Magnoliopsida > Fabales > Fabaceae > Glycine > Glycine latifolia. The sequence goes on along the minus strand of CM023948.1, from coordinate 26,892,452 downwards.
GCATACTTTTCGCGCAAGCTAAAAGGAAAATCATGCCTTGATTTCGTCAGGATCCTGAATAAGATTGATAAATGATAGAAGTTCATGTAGGACTTTACTTGAGATGGAATAATAAAACTTGTACCCAGGAGCCAGCTACTTGTTGAGAATATGAATAACATATAAGTATCTATTAATAGAGTCTATGGCAGAATTCCTACTGTCATGGCTATTATTAGTTTTTTATAAGTTTGTGAGAAGATTTATTTGACATCATTTTCTGGTTATGCATCTCCTGTATTTAAATATTGTTACTAAGAAAAAAGTATGAGCTTTAAACTTTCATTTCATAGTCATCCTACCATTGCCAATTTTTGAGGGCGAGAATTATCACCTATGGGGAATTAGAATGGAGGCTTATATGTTAATGCAGGATCTTTGGGAGACTGTGGAGGAGGACTATGAAGAAGCAGTTTGATGTGCTATTGAAAATCCAGGGGTTCTCTAAGGATATTTTCACGAGTTCAATTAATGGCCGTCTGTGTAGAGAAAAATGAGTAGGGAGAGAGAATACTCACTTTTGAGGATCTTTATGCCTCGAAAGAATTAGTTTTTGAGTATCACTTGAGGAATATCCTTGATGTAAATCAACAAAGAAGCAGTTCAATTCAAACAAACTATTTTCTAGTTCGATTCAATTTGATTCATTTTTTGAGTTGAACGGAAACATGAACACACTTGTATGGGAGATGCAATGGAGGAAGGGAGGTTGAAGAAAGAGAATAGCACCTTATCTTTATGTCATTCTTAAACAATGACAAAACTTTAAGTAATGATTATGAAAAAAATAATTTTAGGAATTTTTACAATACATGATGTTAAATATTCAGATTATGACTTCAAGATTTTGGCCTCAAATTTCACGTTATAGAGCTACAGTTTCTGGGAACCAATCTCAATTCAAACCTATGTCTCTGATACAGAGGATGAAGGTATCATCAAATGTGAGCATATTCTCTAATGAGAGGGGTTTTTTATTGCAGATTTCTTAATGACATCAAATTAATTAGTTTGAGTTGCATTTGTACGGCGACATTTCAATTATGTTTATCGCATGGATAGTTTAACATCACAATACTACATCACGCGATCAATATACCACAACTGCATCATCCCTTGATTGTGGATTGCAATGGACCATCTCTAATAGCAATCATAATTTAAAATATTGTTTATAATAAGAACATAAATTTCTAGTCCAATTATATATTTGTTAACTTCCAAGCTATCACATCACCAACTTGAAACATTGAACAATGATTTAAAACATGGTGACAACTATTTTCTATGTACATGTTTTATTTTTTCATTCCAAGCAAAGTTGCATATGCAGGTAATCATTCACCAATTTCATTTTAGATCCTCATGACATCAAGGTTTGATTTGCCTTGTGGCTTGCGCGAAAAGTACAGTTTGTAGTAATCTCCTGTGGCAACTTGCTTGAACACTGTAGGTCTTTCAGCAGTAACAGACTTGGTTGTGGACCTATAACTTTGTTCATTTGAGGTCGATGAAAGGTGGCAATGGAAATTTTCTCTTTTTTTGAGTTAATTGTTACCGCATATTCGATACTTTGATAAATCCAATTGGTTATGATCTGTCAAACCCATTTAAAACTGGTAACACAAATTCTTTTAAAAAAACAGTATATAAGGTTTCCTCAAGCACAAAAACAATTGAATGTAAAATGATAGAAAAAGATCGTGAATGATTTTATGCCAATTACCTCCAAAGTGTCTCCAATGTTAGTGATAAAAGCATTAGATAAGGGTTTAACAGGTATCCACTTTTTGTCCTTTTTTACTTGGAGGCCTTCTGTTTCATTGATCACTTGAAGAAGTATGGTAAGGGCACCACTATCAGAATGAGGATACAGTCCACTGACCTTTTCTGGTTGCGGACATGGAGGGTAGTAATTAAACTTCATTGTTTGAGATAAATTTTCAAATAACTCAAGCACTTGATTTGGTTTGATCTTAAGAGCTCTTGTCACACGCTCAATGATAGCTGTGCAAAGTTTTCCCAATTCTAAAGAATAATTCTCCAAGTTATGCCCGCAATCAAATAATTTGTCAGAGAGTTGCCTACATATTGTTGGCAAAAAAATACCAAGGGAGAGTAGAAAACAACCTTAACGGTTTGGAAAAAATAGGAAACAAGCAGGCCGGGATTCATTTTTTGAACTGGAAATCTTCTGGGGTTTGCCAAAATTGCTTCTTCTCTTCCATTGGAAGATTAAAGAACTCTTGAACATCTCTTCAAATTTTCCACTAAGCAAGGGTTGATTACAGTCAACTATGATAAATTTCAAATTAGATATTAAATCAAGTGAATCTAATAAATTTAAATTTATGTCCACCATAAACCTTTTCAATTATTGTATATGTTTTTTTTTACAAACGATTATTACATATGCTCTGTACCAAAAAAAACTACTCCCTGCGATCATAATTATAAGTTGTTTATAACTAATACACACATATTAAGAAATTTAATTAATTTAATTAACAATATTAATTTGTCTATGATTATAATATTTTTTTTTAAATTAATCTCAAAATTATTAGGAGTAATAACTATATCACTTTTCACCTAAATAATTAATGTATAAAAGGAGTGATAATACTGGAGTTGTAAATTGTAAAATGAAACTCTTTAATTCTACAATTCTTGTAAGAAAGAAAAAGAAACAATTAATAACATTTATTTATGGACTAAAATAATTAAAATATTTCGGTAAAAAAATAATACAAGAAAAAGTTAGAGAGGGGTCTTATTATAAAAACAAACAAGAAAATTTCAAAAGAACATCTTATATTTAGGGACAAAGAGTGTATTAATTATATATGCACGAATACACATCACACTTGAGTGTAAAACCAAATTCAATTTCTTGATTTAAAAAAAACAAATACATCACACTTGACGACCACATGGTGTGTTACTCATAAGGAACAATATAATAAGTATAGTTAAGACAATTAACTATTCTTTTGTCATTTTCTAAAATTCAAAGATAGAATTATGTGAACCCTAATGTCATTGGAATTGAGTGAAGTTGAAGCAATTCACAAACAATGAACAAGATATTTTCTAGGCCTTAGAAATAGAGCATTGAATGCTTAGAATAATATAACTTATATTTTAGAAATGTTTTGATTTGGACTAGAATTGTAAACATGATTTGTATGTTAGCATGAAATTGTTTGTAAATGTATTAATAATTTCAATATAAATATATATTGTATCCTTGAAACTGTTTGGGTTTGATTTATTTTGAATTACAAGTTGGGTTTATTGTAAAAACAAAACATATATTTTAAAAAAATTGGACAATTTACATCGATTTTGACTAAAGCAATGTAGAAAGTAGTTATTCAACATTGGTTGTATTTGAAACTAATGTAAAAAGTGGACAATTTATTTTCATGTTTTTCAATTTTCACATTTTATCTTCATGTTTTTTGTTTTTTTATGTATTTTTCCATCATGTTAGTAATAAAATGATGTCATTTTACAAAAGTTTATAGCAAAACAACGTATTTTTCTTTTTTAAAAACATTTTTTATTGACACATCAGCATCAATAAAATGAGATTTAAAAAAAAATATCACGATGAAATGCTTTTGAATTTTTGCACATTTTTTTTAATTTGTCATTATTTTATCTTCATGTTTTTCAATTTTTACATATTATCACCGTGTTAGTATTAAAATAATATCGTTTTGCAAAAATTGGTAGCAAAACAAAGTCTTTTATTTTTAAAACTACATTTATGAACACATCTAACCGTCAGTGAAATGGGAGAAAATTGAAAATATGATGATAATAATATAAAAATATTAATTAAATAACAAACTTGAAATTATACACTTAAGTAAAAATATATTATTATTATTATTATTTTTTATTTAAAGTCCTTCATTATTTATTAATTTTTATATTGTTTAATTTAAAATATAATTAATAACTTAATATATGATGTATTATAAATGTACAAGTAAATTAATTTTTAAAGAAAAAAATTGTGTGGCGGATATTTGGTGGGTTTTTTGGAACTTGATAAAATACAACAAAGGGGAAATTTCGGTTTTAAGATTTTAAACTCTAAATTGTGAACTCGAGCTTGTCCCTCCTATGAAGCGACAGAGATGAGAAGAGGTAAACGCATTCCCGCCCCTCCATTGCATGTCTACTGTCAATGTAAATTATTTTTTTACTGAAAATACATAAACATTAAACTTTATTTTTTTATGTACGTTTATGATAATGAAATTTAAATCTATGACTCAAAAGTTTATTCAATCTTGTCTGTTTTTTAAGCAAAGTGGATGGTCTCATCCCAATTATGTTGGTACCAGAACACCCACAAGTCCCAACTCACTAGTCCTATGCTATAGCCCAAATCCATTAAATATAACAATATTCAAACCTCTTATCAATAAGCCAATCCTAGTAAAAAGATTTTTCATTACTGCAAATGTTTTATCATTAAGCCAACCTAGTAAATGAAGGTATATTATCTTATAAGTAGGTAATGTAATTTTTTTGTCAAAATAGCTTAATTAATTCGTCAGATAATATATGGTGGTAGATGGCAACAAGCTAGACAACCCAGGTTTGTCACAAGACTGGAAGGGTTATATTTTCTTATAACCCTTGAGTGAAGAATTAAGAAACCTATGATATGATCTTGGCAGTTGCTTTAATTGTTTAAAATGCTGTCGTGCGATGATTCTGCCTATATCGTCCCATTGCATAAGCCAAGAAATATACTTCTTGATCTACGTTCTTTACTTCTTCAATTAATCAAAAAGTCACCTTTCGAAACTGTCGAAATTGACTTTTTTACACAATAACCAGGACTATTGCAGCAAAAGTTGAAACACGGGATTTCTTGTGATTTGAAAATGAAAAGTAAATATAATAATTCAGCATAGAATACAGTATACTTCCTCCATCCTTAAATATAATTTTTTTAACTAATTCACTCTCTTTAAAAAAATTGGTCAATATAATTAGTAACATTAAATTTGTAAACAATTTGTATTATTTTGTCAAGATTATCTTTAAGTTTATTGGAAGTCACAATCTTTCTATTTTCACTTAATTGGTTTTACACCTAATTAATTATATGTTATTCTTTTTATCCGATCCTTATAAAAGAGATAATGTATTTATCTATTAAATATATAACATTTATTGTAAAATAATAAAAGATATTTGGATAAAAAAAATAAATTAAAAAAATAACTTGAAAAGAGTTTTATAAAAAGGAACAAATAGAACTGAAAAATAGTCTTATATTAAGGGAGGAGGGATTAATTATTTTCTATTTTTTTATTTAGCTTTTGAAACCTAAAACTAGTCTTCACAAAAGCTATTAAGGACTAATTAAGGAGGGGAGTAGTCCAAACAAAAGTATAAGTGTGATTGGGAGAGAAAATTTACTAAAGACTAGTCAAATGTTTTTATGAAAATTAATTATTAATAAAATTATCAAATATTTCGTACTAATTTTATGAGATGCCCTAAAAAAAATTGGTCAAGGGTCATAATATATGGATTTAATAAGTTGAACTTATATAACTTAACGTCCAACGCGCTATTTTAACTAAATGTAACAAAATTGGACTCAATCAATGTTTCCTAAGACAAACTTAACGTACAACGCGCTATTTAATAAATTGTGTCCAAAACTTTTGAGAAAATCTAGCATCCAATGTGTTATGTTTTATCTCGTCCAATGAGAAAAACTTATACTTCATTTTATATTTATCTTAAGTTTTCCTTCGTCAAAACATCAAGGTGAATGTACACTTTGTTCTATGATGATTCTTCATAAATTTCCACATATCTTTTGTTCCCTTGCCTTTTTCAAATATCTCATCATTTAATTTTCAAATGTTTATACCAAGACACGACAAGGCATATATAATTAGATTCCATGGTATAACATGTTTAGGTTGAAGCCTTATTACCCTCTAACATATATAATTATTATTAATTATTCATGTTCATATATAAAGTGACAATTATTTGTTGTGAGCCTGAATTACAATCCCAAGCAAAGTTCTATGCATTTTGGATCCTAACAACATCAAGATATGATTTCCCATTTAGCTCACGTGAGAAGTATCCTTTGTAGTAATCTGCCACGCCAATCCTTTTGAACAATGCAGGTCTTTCAGGAGTAACAAGACTTGGTGTTGGACCTATAACTTTGTTCATTTGAGGCCCATGAAAGGTGGCAATGGAAATCCTCTGCTTCTCCGAGTTTATCGTTGCTCTATGTTCTATGCTTCGGTAAATGCCATTAGTCAAAATCTGCAAACATGAGATTAATTAGTAACAAAAGTTCAAGAAATAAAGAATTACAAAATTTAAATATGAGAATTTAATTACTTTAAGTGAATTCTTTTTATTTCTAAAATATTTTATTTGGATAAAACAATTTAAATTTTTTGGATAGATATAATAATTTAATTTCTCTCATATAAATTTTATTTTAAGTGTTATTTGAAATTACTTCATTTTAAGTATTATTTAAAATTATTTTATTTTACTTGGAAAAAAAAGTCTCCTAATTTTTTTCTTTTTAAACGTTCTTTGATTTTAATATCCAAATAAGTTATCTTGATATATGGTATTTTAAATACAGTTAAAAATTAAATTTTTGTCTCAACTTCTCCTTTAAAGACACTTGTGTGTCAAGTGATTAGTAGCTGCCAATTACCTCCAAGATATCTCCAATGTTGATGACAAAAGCATTAGAAAAGGGTTTAATGGGAACCCACATTCCATCTTTCCTAATTTCAAGACCTTTTGTGTCATTGACTTGGAGGAGGATGGTAAGAGCACCAGCATCAGAATGAGGATTAAGGCCAATGACATGTTCTGGTTGGGGACAAGGAGGATAGCAATTCATCCTCATAGCCTGACTTACATCTTCGAACAACTCTAACAATTCGTTAGGTTTGATCTTAAGTGTTTTTTCCATAAGTTTGATGATTGTCATGCAAAGCTTTTCCAGCTCCAAAGAATAGCTCTCTACAGCATCTCTGCAATGAAAAATTATGTTTGAGCTGAGTAACCTTCATAGTCAATTAAATGATATTTGTGATAGTGGTAATTAAGAGTTGTAGATGTTCTTAAAATATATGTTTGTTGGTCCCAAAATATATGGGTAAATATTAGGTTTTCGTAATCCAAAAGTTTTTTTTATTATTGATTTTGATTTTCATATAATGATGAGGCGTGTAACTAACATGTCATATTAGTGACCATTTTGAACTAGTATATGTTACATAACATGTATAAATGTATGTTCTTTATAAAGATAATTTTAGAAAAGATTGACTGAAAAAATAATTTAATTATATTTATAGAGATAATTAAAACCATAATTTAAAGATGTAATAAACATAATTTAATTAATCTCAAAAGAAGTTGCAGAGAGATTCGAGAGAAAACCTGAACGGTTGGGGAATAGAAGGAAATAAGTGGGGATTCCGCACGTACGAAGGAAGAGTGAAAATATAAAATAGATCTGCCCATTCAAGCTTTTGTTCTTCAGATACAACAAAATTCTGACCATATCCTTCCAAATCTCCTTGATTTTGCCAAAACTTTTTCTTCTCTTTGATTGGAAGACTGAAGAACTCTTGGACACCTATCTTCACTTTTTCCAGTGTTGAAGGGTTGACTCCATGATTTATCAGCTTCAATTTTTTCCAATTAATGTTCAGCAAATAAAATAATTAATTTTTTATCAGCTAAAATAAAATATTTATTACTTTGAAAACAAAGCATCACATTTTAAACTTTAAATTGAATAATTACAACATGTGTTTTGATGGTCCTGTCACTAGAAATAAACATCACAGCATCAACTTTTCTTAAAAAATATTTTGTATGAGATCACAACTATATTTGGATAGCTAATTGGTGTTGAATAAACTTAAAAGTTTAATAGGTTTAATTAGCAATTTTATTTTAGGAGAATGAAAGGTCGAGAGTTAACAATGATGGTAGTTTATGATTATGAATGACTATAATTAGTTCTAATTGTAGTTTATGGCTATGAATTACTATAATGAGTTTTGATTGTGTGTTATGACTATTAATAGGATTTAAGCCTTTTAAATTCTTGAAGGGCATATTATAGTTTATAAATAGATTATTGCAATGTTTGACAAAATGATATGAGAGAAAAAAGAGAAAGAAGTTGAATAAAGTTTTTTTTATAGAAGTTGTTTTCTCCACAACTCTCAAGACATACATTTTTTCTATTCTACAAATTGGTATCAGAGCCAATGGCGAGTATGACCAACAATGTGCCGCTGCCTTGACTAACGAAGGTGAATTACGAAAATTGGAGCATCCAAATGAAAGCTCTTCTCAGGTCTCAAGATGGTTGGGAGGTAGTCCAAGAAGGTTTCTTAGAACCGGCAACTACCATGGGATATACGGCGGCTCAACACAAGGCGTTGAAAGAGACGCGATTGAAAGATAAGACAGCTTTGTACATGTTGTTCCGAGCTGTTGACGAGTCAGGCTTTGAGAAGATTGCGAGTATGACAACTTCAAAAGAAGTGTGGGACATTTTGGCGAATGTCTATAAAGGAGCCGACCGGGTTAAACAAGTCCGCCTTTAAACTCTTCATGTTCAAACCGTGGTGAACCAACTCAACCGAAACAGAAAAGCGTTAACTGATGTGCGAGTTGTGGAGAAGATTTTAAGGTCGTTAACCGCAGTTTCGAGAATGTCGTATATGCTATAGAAGAGTCAAATGACCTAACAAAGCTCAAGGTCGATGAGCCTGCCGGTTCTCTCGAGGCATACGAATAACGTAAGAAGAAAAAGAAGAAGAAAGAGACACTTGAGCAAGCACTTCAAGCTAAGGCATCAATCAAAGACGAAAATGTACTATATTCTCAAAACTTTCGAGGTAGAGGGCATGTCAGTGGAGGTCAAGGAGATGGTCATGGTGGTAGAGGTCACGGTCAAGAAAGGTATTATGAGGAGAGGGAGCAATCAAACCAACAAAATTGGCGTGGAAGAGGACACGATCATGGGAGAGGTGATCGATAGAATTATTCCAATATTGAGTGTTACAAGTGTGGCAAATATAGTCACTATGCGAAGGATTGTTACTCCGATAATTGTTACAATTGTGGCAAGGTGGGGCATTTTGCAAAAGAATGTCAAATCAAGAAAAAGGTGGAAGAGACAACCAACCTAATCACGGAAGATGAGGAGGCGAAAGAAGGTTTTCTTTTGATGGCACACAATGAAGTCAACACCAACAGCGACACGGTGTGGTATCTTGACACGGATGCGAGCAACCATATGTGCGGGCAGAAACACCTATTCAAAGAGATGCGAAATGTTGAAACTGGGCATGTGTCATTTTTAGATGCGTCGAAGGTTAAGGTCAAAGGCCAAAGGCCAAGGTACAGTTTGTTATTTACAAAAGGATGGCTTAGTTGGGTCAATCCAAGATGTGTATTACATATCGAACCTCAAGAGCAACATTTTGAGTATGGGGCAACTCATGGAGAAAGGTTATTCAGTATTTATAAAAGACCGAGTATTACACTTGAAAGATAAGCACAAGCATTTGGTCGCTCAAGTTGAAATGGGGAGAAATCGCATGTTCAAGCTGAATTTGACAAGTGTTCAAGAAAAATGTTTGCGAGTCGACGTAAAAGACAAGGTACGAGTTAATGAAACAAGCGGGTGGGATTGGAATAACTCAATTGAGGTTATCAATGAAAATGGAGGATCATCAACCGCTATACCAACAATCATACCGACAAATCTCGAAACTACCGATGATGAAGATGAACCGCAACAACCCAAAATGCGAAGTTTGCAAGACTTGTATGATTCGATAAATGAGGTACATATTGTATGTCTTTTGGCAAATTCCGAGAATATAAGTTTTGAAGAGGTGGTGCAAGACAAGAAGTGGCAAACTGCCATGGATGAGGAGATTAATGCAATTGACTGCAACAACACATGGGAATTAATCAGCATGAAGGATGACAGAAACTTTTAAGTTTACGGAGGAGTTTTGTTGAATAAACTTAAAAGTTTAATGGGTTTAATTACCAATTTTGTTTTAGGAGAATGAAAGATCAAGAGTCAACAATAATGATAGTTTATGACTATGAATGACTATAATAAGTTTTGATTGTAGTTTATGGTTATGAATGACTATAATGGGTTTTGATTATGGATTATGGCTATTAATAGGATTTAAGTGTTTTAAATTCTTGAAAGGTATATTATAGTCTATAAATAAATCATTGTAATGTTTGACAAAATGAAATGAAAGAAAAAAAAAGTTGAATAAATTTTTTTTATAAAGATTGTTTTCTTCACAACTCTCAAGGTATAAATTTTTTCTATTCTAACTTCAAGAAAATACCATGGCTAACTAGCTATATAGCCAGGGTAACTTTTAAAGATGTGAACTCATAACTATAATGATCATAATATATATATCCTTACTTTTGAAATACAAATAAAGGAGGAGAATAAATTAAGCACACCTGAAAGAAACCCCACTCTTTGCATGCAAGGTCAAACTTCTCTAACTCATTTTCATCTTCAGACAACAATTTATTAAGATCGATAACTGGTACTTTGTGTGAATTAGTGATTGTGTCAAACTCAACAGAAGGAGGGTCTTGGTTTGGATGAACGTATCGTTCTGGAACTATGATCATGGGTTGCTTAGCTAGCTCATGAACAGAAGGCACCAGTAGTAGTGAGTTTCCAAGCTTATTGGCTATTTGGGAATCCATTACAGAGACACCTTTAATTGTCTTTCTGTTAATTATCAATTGATGCTTTGCTTGGGTTAATTTGTTGAGTAACATAGTAATTATATATGATAACGCAATTCAAATTCAAAGTTCCATGCAACATGCATTTTTTAATATATATTTCAAATAAACTGTTCCAATAGTCATAAAGTCCTATATTATACTGTTTAGGAGTTGACACCAATTAAGAGTTATTAATAAATATTGTTTTCTCTCAATCATCTGAGGTGTCTTTTACAAAAACTATGATTTTAAATAGCAATCTGCAACGTCAAGATATTTTCACTCTCTAAAACCGTAGTTGTGGCCGCATCGATCAACTGCATATTTATCCGCAATATATAGGTTTTTTATTCATTGCATTTAATGTAACCTCAACTGTGACCGCGGTTACCATTTAAAATCATGACACGAACAAAACTATAACAATCGACCGATATCTAACCAGAAAATACCCCGAATACAGTTAAATCCTTTAAACCACTGGGGTGCAGATTAATTTGTGTGGGGATTATCTTATGGTAGCTTTTATATGACCTCGTGGTGACTCACGATAGCAAACTTTGTAAAAGTTTGGTAGTAGAAGTATCAAGTACACACACTATTATTTTATTTTATTTTATAATAAGTCTATTTTATAAACTGTTAGTCTACTAATTCAAATATATTTGATTGACCGCCAAATCTTTATAGATATCGGTCATCCCTCATCACCATCGTCATCAACGAAAACTTCAACCCTCTAACGTAACATATCAATAAGGCATTATATATATATATATATATATTTGAAGACTCTGCTTAATCAAAACTAAAATTCAAATCCATGTTTAGAGTACTGGTCCTTATTCTTAGTATAATCGCAATCGGACGATAATATATATTTAACACATGTACACATGCAAAAAGTCAAAAACTAAGCATTTTTCAATATACTATTTTCAATTTATATCATGTTTAAATTTTTACAATGACTATGAGCTTAGGTAGGTGGTATTAAGTATGAACTTCCTTTTTATTAGAAGCTTCATATATGGTCCAAGCTTACTTAATTTTCAGGCAAGTTCAACAAAACCCTATGTGCAAATTAATCATATTAATATCTTTCAGACTTTGCCGACACAAATTAATAAATTATCCATTTTAATAAATTAATAAAATAATGACAAAAATGCCCTACACAGCAGAAGCTTATGTCCGTTGCATTGTAGATGAAGTTTAGGGTCCTCAGAGGTATTTTAAACTAAATACTAAAAGCATATATTCATATTTTCATTGAGTTGGGGGTTTAAATAGAAGGACAAGAGTGCAATAGTATTTCCCGTAATTAAATGGTCAAGCGAGATCAAAAACATCCTGGCCCGAATGCGTCAGGCCAGCTCAAATTAATTTGAAAGCCTCTAGTTTGTGTTATTTCATTGAAACTCTAATAATTGATCAATAATCCAACTCATCTATAACCGTTTATTTATATCTAACTAAAAAACCACAATGTTTTTAAAATCAAGAGTACTATCGAATAGGTCTTGCATGTTTACTGACATCTATACTGCAAGAATGTTGTATCCTGATTGCAGGAGATATGGGATTACAAGGAACTGAACTTTAGTGAATGGCTAAATGCATGCCCAATATATTCAATCATTCTGAGTGATCCCCTCAGTACTGCCTACTCATCCTTTGACCTTCTTGTTGGTTCTGCATCATGTTCAAAAGATTAGTGTTACAAAATATCTAATTAGACAAAACTTGGAAATTCTTTAATCTTTATATCCTCACCATTGAATTCTCCAGTTTACTGAACATTCTGCAATGCATATTTAATGCAGGTTATTTATCATTAGAAAAAAGAAGAAGAAAAAGTATCCATGTGTCGTGATTTAAATTGAAAACTTAATGGTAAGGTTATAAAAACTTAATCTAAGTTGTTTCCTATATCTAATAATAAATAATGAAAAATTATTACATGATCTTAGAATCTCATAGTCTTGAAAAATTATTACACAGACACATGACTGACTTTTATTAACTCCTTCTTGTAAATCAGAAAAGACGATTACTTGTCATATAAAGATTAGTTAAGCTATAATTTGTCATAGTTGATGAAAACAAAAACTGTTACCTGCATTTGAGTACAGATCTCAATGACTTCAGCTATAGGTGCCCAATCACCAAAGTTCCTCTCTATGAACTGGTACGCTATGCCACACTCTTTCCCATCCCTATTATGAAGAGCCCACCTTTGATTTCACCTTCTCCTTTAAAATTGTAGTCAATATGCATGGCTTTTGCATGCTTGTAGTTGGAAAGTGATCGAGGATTCAGCAAAAATCCTGATAGGAACTTCTCCTTTAGCAGTTTTCCTCCTCCAAGAGCTTTGAAGAAGTCCCTACCTCGATCAAGAAGCACGACACCACCCCAGTATAGAGGCCATAAATCTTTTACCTGATTTATCATAATTATGATCAGTGTGGGTTCAAGAGTAAAGTAACTAAAGCTCAATCTTCAGGTCTACAAACAAAATAATATTTTCTTTTAATTTTTATAAAACAGAAAAGGTCACATTTATTATAGAGAAAAATCACATATGTTGACAAGAAAATCCAATATATAATTTTCTCAGTAAGATATTTCTCTAAAAATTTGTTTTAAACCTTATTTGTCATTCGACCGGCCCAGATTATGATAAGTCAAAGCCATGAATGGTTCAATTGAACGAAAGAACGTGTATGGCTGAAGAATGACAATACCTCTGAGTCTATTTGCTCGTGAAGAACTGCAAAAAGTTGAACCCAAAGTGCATCAAATATGGCTTTTCTGGAAATAGAGCTGGTGTGCCTCAGCTCTACACATGATGCACCTGTTTTCATGTTTCAAGAGACATGAATATGGCAGCAAACTTCACTTTCATGTAAATATAAAACACCCTGATTTAGGTGTAGCTGTGTAACTGGTAAATAAAAAAGGGACATATTTTAAATATGAAAAATATTAGCAACACGCTTTCTAATTTTCTTTCGGTTAAACTGTTTGTTTGATCTATATAATTGTCTCTATTTAAGTTTTAGTCCTTGTAGGAGAACATTAAACTTTAGTCCCTATACAGTTTTCTGTAGAAGATTTTGTAGCGGTTTATACCATCATAAAGTTTTCTCTGGTATTAGCTAATAGAATCAAAACTTAATTTTTATGTGTGGAGACTAACACTTACAATTTCCTCATATGGGAACTAAAAGTTAAAAAGAAGACAATTACAGGGATCAAGTAAATAATTTAACTAATTCTTTTTTTCTGACACATTCTTATGTTAGCTGAAATTCGTATGGATTATAATTCATAGGCCTCACCCGTGTGAATTTCAAGTTTTCAACCAATGAAAAAGTGTTAGAGAATGCATTGCTATATGTTCAAATATTCAAAAGCTTATGTTTTCTAAGGCTTTAAATGTTACATTTTGTCATATTTCTCACAGTGTGTGTTGCTTACTTGTTTACTAGTATCTTGTTGCTTTATTTATAATAATGACCTTACTTATGAATATAACAATTGTGAATCTGTACTTGTGTGGAACCATGAAAACTTATATTAGTATGCATAATGAAAATTTCTCATAAGAGCACATGATTGAAGTAAATGCACTGTTTGAAAATTGAAATACATGCTAAATTGGCAATTCTCAAGTTTAACAACAATAATATAGGCAAATTTAAATAAATAATACAAATTAAATAAATAATTTGAAAAAGGGGGCAGTTTGAAAAATAATTGGGAAAATGGGGTCATGAAACACGCCTATTTGAGGCGTGTTTGGGTTGGGTGGGGTCTATAAATAGGGGAAAAAAAATTACTATTTACCATTTGTAACTTTCTTGCTTTGGTAAAAAGGTTTGGCTTGGTTCGCTTGGGAGTTTTGGGTAGCTTTTTCTTGCAACGAAGCTCTGTCAACAAGTAAGTCGCTTTTATAATTTAGCATTTTTTATTATTGAATTGTTAACGCCGTACATTATATGTTTGTAGAAAATTTTGTAGGTTATTAAAATGTTAGGTTCGTATATGTTAGGAAGAAAAATATTAGGTTCGTTCATGTTAGTATTAGGTATGTAGATGGTTGGTTTAGGATTAAGGGTTTAGGACGTAGGGTTTATGTGTTAAGGTTTAGAGTTTAGGACTTAGTGTTTATGGTTTAGGGTTTATGGGGTATGGATAATTGGTTATGGTTTAGGGTTAGGGTGTGTGGATTTAGGGTTTGGGTTAATGGGTTAGGGTTTAGGGCATAGTAATTTAGATTAATGGTTTAGGGTTTTGTGTGTGTGGATTTAGGGTTTAGTATTGAGGGTGTGTGGATTTAGGGCATAGTAGTTAGGGTGTGTGGATTTAGTGTTTAGGGTTTATA
>CM023948.1:26842355-26877174 GCA_013407115.1 Glycine latifolia | reverse complement strand
GGGTTTAGGTTGATGGGTTAGTGTTTTGGGTTTAGGGTTTAGGGTGTAGGTTAATGGTTTAGGGTTTAGGATTGACGGTGTGTGGATTTAGGGCATAGTAGTTAGGGTGTGTGAATTTAGTGTTTAGGGTTGATGGGGTTTAGGTTGATGGGTTAGTGTTTTGGGTTTAGGGTTTAGGGTGTAGGTTAATGGTTTAGGGTTTTATGTGTGTGGATTTAGGGTCTTGGTTGTGTGGTTAGGTTAATGGTTTATGGTGTGTGGATTTAGGGTCTAGGGTTTAGGTGAGTGTAGGTGGGTTAGGTTAACGGGTTATGGTTTAGGGTATGTGGATTAGGGGTTAGGGCTAAGGGGTTAGGGTTAATGTTTTAGTGTTAAGGGTTAGGGGATGTGGGTTTATGGTTGAGGGTTGGTTGTTTATGTGTTTCATTTTTTTTGTTGAAGATACTCATTAGATGGCTGATTTATCTTCGGGTGATTCTTCGCGCTCTCGATCGGATCATGATGATGAGAGCATGGATCCGACGACCCATGTTATTCCAACCCCGTATAAGTGGGGTGTTTTGTGTAGGTGTACTCAGCGCACCCACGTTTCCCAAGCTGTGTGGAATGAGGACACAGCTCGACTGTTGAAGACTCGTCGAGGTAAAGTAACGGCGGGGTCACATCACAATGATATACCTGACATCGTTGGTGACATGTTGAGAAATGCTGGCTTTCTGCATGTCGCACGCATGCGACATATTCAGGTATGCAAGTAGGAAATAAGTAAACAATTTTTTTATAAAACAATTCATATGAATTGATTAATTTTTTTTGTAGATCGATGTTGCGCTTATTAGTGCTCTGGTTGAGCGGTGGAGACCAGAGACCCATACCTTTCATATGACGCAAGGAGAGATGACCATCACGTTGGAAGACGTGGCTGGTATTTTGGGATTGCCCACCGAGGGCAAAGTGGTTACAGGAGTAACCGTAGGTGACTGGGACAGCGTCATTGAGGAGGTTTTTGGGCATGAACCTCAGGAAGATACCAAGCTTAAGGGTGGATATTTGCGTCTGTCTTTCTTTGATAGACATTTTGCGCACTGGGGTCACGTAGTTCCGGATTTGGTCGCCGTGATGCGGTTCACGAAGGCGCATATTGCGCGCCTTATTGGAGCATGGCTGTTGAGCGACAGATCTGGGGGGAGCATGGTCACGGCGCGGTATGTCCCATTGCTTGCTGGGGACTTTGAGGATATTGGAGGATACAATTGGGGCTCTGCGGTCCTTGCACATTTGTTTAGACAAATGTGCGAGTGTATTGATCCACGCAGAAGTGACATTGGTGGGTGTCATATGCTACTGCAGGTGTGGGTGTGGCTGAGATTCCCACCCATTGCTCCAGCTATTCCGCAGCCTACTCACCCAGAGTGGCACTTCGGTCACCGGTATGTAGCTAGTATATTTGATTCTTTAACAATTGTTGGAATTCAGTGTTATAGTTGTCTAATGTCAGTTATTTTGAAATAAGGTTTAATGTTTTAGGCCGGTTTCGACCACACGAGCTGCTTTGGTACAGGATGAAATTGGAATCCCTCAGTCGGGATGAGGTACGTTTACTTAATTTTAAGTGTCCTTAATTGTGCATTTGTGGTGCATGTCCTTACATAACTGTGTGTTCTTTTGGTCTGTGCAGATGGTTTGGCAACCATATGGGGAGTACGACTTTCTTGGTGCATCTGAGCAGCAACGACTATTGTGGATGGCAACTAGTCCTGTTATATGCTTCCACACAGTTGAGTATTCGCAGCCGGATAGATGCATGCGCCAGTTTGGGAGGGATCAGCCAATCCCACGTACTCCCAGGAAGCTGAAAGGTGTGCATGACCTTTCCTTGCGAGGTAAACGTGAAGATAACTGGGTTTGTAAGCTCAGACCGTTTATTAGACGCTGGGAGGTTAGGCACCAGCACATCGACCTTCCCCCTCTGGTTCAGGGCTTCATGTCACCAAACCATGAGTACATGGTTTGGTACAGGGAAAATGACAAGCGGTACATTTCGAAGATGGCTGCCAAGACTAGTCGTGGTGTAAGTTTTGCTGACAGTAAATATTTTCTATTTATGTTTATTATGATAAACAACATGATTGACACTAATGTTTAAATATTTTATTTTACAGTTGGATGGACTGGAGATGCTGTACTTCGTGCTTGGTCATGAGCAGTGGTCGAGCTATAGCCGTGAGTGGGCGCAGGATGAGGTTGGACGCATAATGTCTATATTTATAGAGAGTTGTCGGGTGGAGGAGGCAGGGCCACATGCACCCGAAACCCAGCTTGAGGAGGAGCCACAACTGTCTATTGGTGTTGGCCGTCGAAGACAGGAGGGACGTGGGCTAGAGCGTCGACGGAAAGAGATGCAGCATGTTCCTGAGCCCATTACAGCTCCCAGTCCTTACACATCGGGTTGGGTTAGGCCTCCATATATAGCATCCACATACGGCAGCCAGCCCTTATATTATGACTCCACTCAGCAGGGGGGTGCGATGCCATCAACGGATGTTGGGACCAGTAGTAACGTAGCTCCTACGGAGTGGACTAGTGCCGACATTGACGACATGCTCTCGCAGCTTAATTATTCTACAGAATTGTGTGGGGACTAGCCATTAGATGTACCTTATGAGCCCCCAGCTGCTGAGCCTTCCTCAGTTCCAGAGCAGGCGACTCCATGTCCACCGCCCTATGTAGACCCTTATGAGGCAGGCCCTTCTCATGCAGACCCTTCTTCGCGACCACGTAGACGAAGGCTACCTGATCGCCAGGCGCGTCAACGACAGTGGCCACCGGAGTCTTAGTTTATTTGTAATAGTTTTTGCGCCTTTGTAAAAAATTGCTTAAGCAGTGGATGTATTAACAATGACTAACACCGTGAATAACTGTAATTCATATCAGAGGCTAACAGTAACAATTGAAGATAACCAAAATTGATAAAAACTACTTAAACTAATTAATCATTCAATTTCGGTAACTGGTTTGTTAAAAATAGCTAAAATCTCAATTGGACAAAAACGTTTCCAGTAATTGGATTCTGCCAACATCTTTAACATGTCTTCATCGCTTAGCAACTCTTTGATGTGATATTCGATTGTGTTGTCTGAATAAGCATAATGGCCTGACTGTTGGAAAAACAATTTTCTAACCACCTATGAGTTGTGAATTCCATAAGGGGGAACCCCAACAGGTGCAACTTGCTTAATTACATCCTTCAGTGTTTCAATGTTGCATCCTAAAGGAATTTCAAATCGTATTGGGTTTGTTCTAGTAAAGGCATAACCAATAAAATCCGCTCCTCGTGGTATGTTCCACTTGCCGTTGTAATATAGCATTGCATCATGTGTAGGGACGATTGTGGATCGAAGTTGGTTAAGTATACCATCGGCTGTTCTATTGATGCTGCATAATATTTCTATAGGCCCAACACTTGACATTTGGTCATGGCACATTAACATTGTGGAAACATCATCATCATTTGTGACTTGCAGAGAATGAAAAAAATATTTCTGACCTGCATGTAGGGATGGCTGTCGGTAATAGATTTCATGAACGAAATGATCGTCGGTTAGTAGAAGGGTGTTGTGCATTCTACTCTTGAGTGTCTTAAAAGAACACTCATTTGGCACTCGCATTGGGATTGGATTAGGACATTGAAAAGAAACACCAATTTCGGTGTGTTCCATTGATCCATTTGGAAAAATGAATGCTAATTTGGAGTTACCAATACTCTGACTGGTTGTTTCTCCTAAGAATGCCATCGTATTAAGAATGAATTTCGAAGACAGGAGGTATGTTGTCTTGGAGTAGGGTTGTCTGCCTTATATAGGGGCGTCTTTAGTCACGCCCTATTTGTTAGGCGTGTTCAGTCACGCCCTATTTGGGCGTGTTTAGTCACATCCTATATGTTAGGCGTGTTCAGTCACGCCCTATTTGGGCGTGTTTAGTCATGTCCTTGCCATAACGTGATTTGATTCCGCAATAGCCATGGCCACAAGGGCACTGTATGTCCCTGTTGCTGCAGTCGTTTGCCAAGTTGTTGAGAGCAGTTTGGCACGGATTAAATGCTTAATCTGGGGACTCCTACTCTTGAGCTGATGAAAAAGATGAATGGGAGAAAGACATTATTACACGTTTTATTTCTTGTTCTGTTTTGCTTCTTCTCTGTGTATATGATGATGGACTTGGCACAAGTTGAAACAAATTACCCAAGGTTCTTGCTTTAGGAATCAAACAGTTACACATATCTTTATAAAAAAAATACATTAACATCACATTAATAAAAAAGACATAATTTCAAATTCATGAAGCACCACCACGAGTAGGACAATTCCTCCGATTATGTCCAACCTGCTTGCAAAGTCCGCAGCGCCTTGGAATTGTTTCCACTTCATTCATCTCGTTACGTAGTCTTGTGGACCTTGGACGACCCTTTGCCCGCAACATCTCCCTGTCAGGAATGACAACTGGATCTTCACTCGGTGGAATAGCACGTTCATTACCAATTGGCTGCCATGGCAATGAATAAGCCTGAACCAAGTTATTTACCAAGAAGACATCATCCACAAACTGATAAGGATTTTGACGAACATGCAAAGCAGCAGCTGCGGCGTGACTGCATGGGTATTTGAACGCCTTAAACTTGCCACACTGACAATAACGCTCAGCAAGGTTGACAGAATATACCCTATCCCAACCCTCTTCCCCCTGAAATACCGTATGGTCAACATTATATGTGCCTACATGGTGGCTTGTAGCAACGGTCTGGTTATGCCTCATAGCATCAACCACATTTTTGCAATGTCACTGTGAATGTTGAAGCTGTGAAATGGCCGACTGACCTCTGGATACAAAATAATGCACCAAACGGGTGTATGTGTGCTTCACAAGAGCAGTGATAGGCATGTTCCTTGCTCCCTTGAACACCCTATTGACTGATTCTGACAAGTTTGTTGTCATATGGCCATATCTCCTTCCCTCTACATCATATGCACGTGTCCACTTTTCCTTAGGGATCGCATCAATCCATTCTGCAACCTCAGGACTGGTATCACGAAATCGTTCAAATGCTTGGTCAAAATCAAGCACACTGGGAGTATAACCTGCACAATAATAAACAAACTAACACTTGTTCTGTTTACATAAATGTCTAAACGTAATGCAGTTGAAATATTTGTTAACATACCTAAAGTCATGAGGGCCTTCTTCAATCTTGCACTCTTGAACCTTTGATTAAAATTACTGGCAATATGACGAAGGCAAAACATGTGATGCGCATGAGGTGGTTGCCAGCCGGCATGATTCTCCACAGCAGATATGATGCTTCGGTGCCGATCTGAAATTAGACATATATTTTGCATTTGGGTTACGTGGAGGCGAATGTTAGCAAGGAAGTATTCCCACGCTTCCAGCGTCTCCCCCTCAACAATGGCAAATGCCAATGGCAGACACTCATTATTTCCATCCTGCGTCGTGGCAATCAACAATTTGCCTTTATACTTCCCATATAAATGAGTCCCATCAATTTGGATGATGGGTTTGAAAAAATTAAAAGCCTCGCAACGCTGCCTAAAAGTCCAAAACATGCGATGAAACACACGCTTTGCCCGTACCAGCCGATTTGCCACAAAATAAGCAGTTGTTTGAATATCATAAAAAGAACCTGGTGAAAAATGAAGCATGTAGTCGCACCACCTTGGCAAAAATGCATAAGATTCTTCCCAATCCCCATAAATCATTGCCATTGCTTTCTGCTTCGCATACCAGGTCTTTCCATATGAAACTTTAAATCCATAGCTATTGGTGATCCTCTCCTGAACCAATGCAATTGACACAGACGGTTCCTCCCTAACCATTCCTAAAAATCAAATGGAAACATTGACATTATCAACATACCTCTCAAAACAATAATCTTCATATTAACCAAATTTAATAGAAACATACCTACTACAAGTGAAGCAATAACATCAACGTCAAGCTGTTTGTGACCCTGTGAAATATGATCATTCAAGCAATTGTGTTTCCCACCCCATCTTGAAACAACCCACTTCTCACCATACGTTGGTTTGATTACTCTAACCCTCCAAGGGCAACCATCGTTGTGTCGAACACACTTCATGCTAAACTTTGTAGGCTTGCTCTCAACCACAGTTGCTTCTTGATGCTCCTTCATGAGGTTCCGTTTAATTGCAATTTGGGCATCCATTTTTGATTCAAATTCCTGTTTAACAAACAAGTCTTCCCCTAATTGCCAAGGACCTTGCACTAAACCTGAACCCGAACCCGAAGCAGAACCGGTAAATGATTCTTCTTCGGCGTCGCATGGATGACTCCAATCAATATATGTGTAATGTGGAATTCCATGCCAAAAAGGAAGGACCTCAGCACCTAAACATATATGCCAAATAAAATACGTAGTCTATGAGGAAGGCAATCATAAAACCCCGATTAAAGAAATTTGGAATTATCTATCACAAAGCCCTAAACAGTCAACCATTTCCTTAACACCATTAAGGATACTTCCTAAACCCTAAACCCTAAACAGTCAACCATTTCCTTAACACCAAACCCCCTCAACCCTCAACCATTATCCTAAAACCCTAAACCATAACCCGGTAAACCCTAAACCACTCATCCCTAAGCCCTAAACCTAACCATCATCGACACAACACCATACAACCTTTACCCCAAACCAAAGACCCAAACCCATAACCCTACACAATTATTATATCCCACATAAACCCTAAACCATAAACCCTAAATAACATCTACATATTATGATCATTCAAACTTAGAAGAATTTAACAAGTAAACATATATCACTACAGTTTCACTGATTAAAGCAGTATAACATACCTTCAACAGGTTCTTCTACTTGAGCAGATCGAACATCCGCATGATGACGCCTTTGAGACGACCCCACACCAGTGTCTCCTTGGAATTCAGTCGCATGCACGCCAGCATCTTCATCATTATCCGACGCACTAGCATCCTCCGCAAGAAGACGATCTTCCATCGCGATATTTTCATCATCGTCGTCCTCATCATCGTCATCCATAACCCAAGTTGGGTCATGTTCAGCTTCCTCAGACACGTTTACATCTGGAGCAGGAGCAGCATATGATGCTTCATTATTTGCAGAATTAAAAGCCGCTGACCTCATGGCTAAGGGCAAAACATCATCCTCTGGTGCGACATAATCCACGTATAATTCTAACAATTCATTCCTTGACTGCTTCAAAAATTGGTCGATTACAATTTCTACGTCTTCATCATCCAGCAGTTGACTCCCCGTGTAATGATCGTGTTGCCATAACCTTGCCGTCACCAAACTGATACGTTGGTTATCGTTTAAACCTATTTTCCTACGTATCTTCTCATGTAATTCACTAAGCGTTGATCTTCGATTGATACGCATCGACCTATTGTTCCCTTCAAAAATAACACCCTGTCGTCCTCTAACTTGTCTTCCATTAAAACATAACATAACATCAACACTCTTACTACCTGAACTCATATTTGGAAAACGCTTAAACTAGAACCAAACCACAACTAATGGACCCAACAAAAAATCACTGAACCAATAACGCTTAAACTAGAACCACACCACAGCTAATGGACCCAACAAAAAATCACTGAACCAATGTATCAAAGCACTTATCAAGGGCCACCTTATATAGAGCCAAGGGACTGGAACACGCCTCAAATAGGCGTGTTTAAACACGCCTAAATTGGGCGTGTTTAAACACGCCTATTTTGGGCGTGTTCAACAGCCCCATTTTCCCAATTATTTTCCAAACTGCCTCCTTTTTCAAATTATTTATTTAATTTGTATTATTTATTTAAATTTGCCCAATAATATATTACCCTGGTCTTCTGAGACATAGGAAAACAGCTGGTTTATCTCGCCACAGTTCTGAAATCTTCAGTGGATAGGAGCCTTGGTTTTCACCAACGGTTCAATGCCAATCTTGTACTCAGGAGTAAGTTGCTGAACCGAAATATTTTCAACAGCACCATAATGAGTTGGGGAACACCCATAGTCTTTGATCTAGGACAAAAAAATACTAGACATGTAGCTCCTTAATTAATACGTAAAAGTGTATAATTATGTTGCATTACACACAATACTTGTAATCGTTTCATTTTATAAAACTTTTAAGTAAAATTTGGTGTCATACTAATCTATACAATATATGACTATTTATACATAAATGTTCATTTTGGAGAGTATCAAAACACTGGACCTGGTGCAAACCCAGAGGGCGTGATGCTATAACTAAGCAACTAAATGAAAAGGAAGTCAAACTTATACAACACTTGCCATGATTGAAGGCTCCAAATGGCTACTTCTTCCTCCAACTCCTAAAGTCTAATTAATTACCACCTTTTTGTGTGACTTGAGGAATGACAATGCAGCCATATTTTAGTGGATGGTGAATTAAAAAAAATGGTGTTGAAATTAAATACTAGATTGCTCAAGTTGTTGAGTTTTGGTATCTTGTAATTTATTTGTTTTAGACTAGGTATTTTAAAATTAAGTGAGGTCCTTGGTAAAAATGATGGGAAGCTTATTATTATTCTAGCTTCAAACTTTTAAAAATAAATAATGTAGTCAATATATGTCCCTGTAAATTCATGTAAATGGGGAATATATTTTAATTTATTTAATTTGGAATGAAATAGATGATTTGTATTGTTGTATATATATAGCTTAAATTATTGAAATAGATACAGATAATTTTGATGATAATTATAACAAGTTTAAAATATAATAAAGATCCTTACATGAGGTATTAGTTTAGCTAAAAGTTATATAAAGGTTGACAGTTTTCAAGCTTGTTATAAGTCTTATCCAAGTATTACCCTATTTCGTTAAAAGTGAAGTACAAAAATTAACAACAACAAAAAGGAAAAATATATGATAAAAATAGTCTAACAAAAGAAAAAAGGTGAAAAGCTCTTTTTCTATTTAGTTTGATATAATCCAATTCTATTTCTTTTGAGTCTTTTATGACTTAGTTCTAAAATGAGTTGTAAAAAAAGGAATAAAAATAATAATAACAAATTTGAATAAAATATCCATTTACTTCAACTTAATAGAATACAAAATTTATTAATTTGTTTTGTTATAAACTAAAAATCAAAAATTTAAATTAGAGAATCTATAAAATTAGTGGCTTTTGTTTTACTTCTTTTTTATCTTTTTCTGAAAATTTCCACATTCTCTCTCTCAAAAAAATAAGGGTTAAATTATGTTTTTTTCCATCTATTCATTTTATGAAATTTAATTTGGTCTTTATATTTTTAAAATATTTAATTTGTTCCTGATGTCAATATAATTGGGATCTCTTTCATTATTGTGAATGATGTCTTTGATTGCCTCCCTTTTATCTTAAAAAGTATTCAATTTATTCCTCTTATTTTGAAAAAAAAAAAGTTTTAACGTTAGCCTTCTCTCTAAAGAAAACTAAATTTGTTAGGGAATATATATCTAACGGTGCATCAACACACTTTGTGGAGATTATAAACACACACTAACCAATATGCATATAACGGAAATTATAAAAAAAAATCACTAAATTATATTTTTTAAATATAATAAAATGTACCAAAAATTCTAAACCATCACTATAATAATAATTATAAATTATAATAAAATTAGAACAATTATAAATAAATCATAATAATAATTTCTGAATTTATTTATTAAGTATTTTATTTAAATGATAATCAAATTATTATTATTATTATTATTATTATTATTATATAATTATGGTTTAAATAATTAAAATAAATATATCAGAAATTATTTTATTAAGCTTTATAAAAAATAAAACATAACATAATAATTATTACAAAGTTTATAATACTTATATTTAAAAAAATAATTATTCCAAAAATAAAATAAATTTAAATTTTTATAAAATATAAAATATTAATACTAATAACATGATAAATATTGTATAAGTTAAACTATAAATTACTATAACTTATTAAATTATTAGAAAATAAAATACATGAAATTCTAAATATTTGTTACTATTTTAATATAATATATTAATAACCATCACTGTTTTAATATAAAAAAATGTTAAAATTTATTTATACAATATAATCATATTAATATAACAAAATATTTTAATATAATATAATATAATTTAAATATAAATATATTATAATATGATATATTAGTATTAAATTTTGTATATTAAATATAACATAATATAATATATCAATAAATATAATTTAAATATTAATGTAATATAATAATTTTATTTTAATTTCATAAATTAATTTAGAAGAGTATAGGTTTAAACTTAAAATTATTAAATTGTTATAGTGCCCTTTTTAAAACCATGGGTTTGAAAACCACTTATTGGCACAAAACTGTAAAAATTGACACGTGTTCAGTTTGACTGTCAAGGTCATTATCCAGCTAAAAAAGATTACAACAAGTTTTTTAAAAAAACAAATAAAAGATCAAATTCATGCAAAAAATAAATTTGTCCTGCCTATTTAACATAAATGAGCTTGTGAGAGTTGAATTTTAGGATGTAAGCATGATGGAGGGGACAAAGAAAACTACGACGAAGGAGAAGCAAAAGGAGAGAAGTTACGTCTTTCAATTGGACATAATGCTTAAGGTCAAAATTTAGAGTTGGGAGATTTCTTTTTCAGGTAGCTTAGCATTCATGAAAACTAAGATGTTAGAGAGTTACAGTAATTAATTATATATACACCATAAACTCAAGTGTTCTAAGTTTAAAAATTTTAAGGAGAAACTAAACCAAATAAATTGGGTACAAACACCAACATAGACTAAGTTAGATAATTTGGTCGATAGAGAAAAAGCAAAATTAATGTTGGTTATTTATGAAAGTGCATGGAAGCCACAACTTTGAGTATCATAAAGTGAGATACGTAATTTAAATTACCTAGTCTGAATTAGGAAGCTTAGAATAATTGTTACATAATAGTAGAAGTATAACGACCTGTCGCCAAATAACAAACATTAAACCCAACGTTGTAAATGTATTAATCCAAATCACCTACCAAGGTAACATGTTCAGCTTCAATCGTTGCACGATGAATATTGTATTATTTGGCATAGGTACCACTTGCCACACAATTGTTCATTGTGTTCTTGTTTTATTTTTCTGCCCCATTAAGTCAATTATCCTTTTACTATAACCCATTTTGGATTCTCGTGACATCAATGTATGACTTCCCTTGCAGCTCGCGTGAAAAGTACCCTTTGTAGAAATCTTCTACACTAATGCTATTGAAAGTTGCAGGTCTTTCAGGAGTGATGAGGCTTTGTGCTGGACCTATAATTGCGGTCAATCTTGGACCATGGAATGCAGCAACAGAAATCCTTTCCTTCTCTGAGTTAACTGTAGCTCTATGTTCAATGCTCCGGTAAATACCATTGGTCATTATCTGCCAAATTAAATCACTAAGGATATGTATAAAAAAATTTAGTAAATACCAATGTTCTCATGGACATTTTCTTTCGAAAACAATCATGTTCAAGATACGGTTGGAAACTAAATGTAGATACCTCACTCGGTGTGGATTCAAACCTTAATTCACTACATTGCAGGAAACTTACTCTGTTAGACACAACTCGCTATGATAATATTTTTTATATTCTTATATTGTTGTAAGAT
Source organism: Glycine latifolia (assembly GCA_013407115.1). Lineage (NCBI taxonomy): Eukaryota > Viridiplantae > Streptophyta > Magnoliopsida > Fabales > Fabaceae > Glycine > Glycine latifolia. Next base: position 26,865,469 of record CM023948.1, on the reverse strand, counting down.
TATTTGAATGATACATGATTTAAGGATATTTTAAATGAATATTTGCAAGTTACCTCCAACATGTCTCCAACATTGATGACAAAAGCATTATAGAGGGGTTTGATAGGAATCCACATTCCATCTTTTCTTATTTGAAGCCCCTCCATTTCATTGACTTGGAGAAGGATTGTAAGGGCACCAACATCAGAATGAGGATTAAGTCCAATGACTTGTTCTGGTTCGGGGCATGGAGGGTAATAATTCATCCTCATTGCTTGCCCTCCCTCTTCAAAAAAATCTAGCAATTCATCGGGTTGGATCTTAAGAGCTTTTGTCATAAATTCAAATATTAGGATGCAAAGGTTTTTCAATTCTAAAGAATATTTCTCTAGATTATCCCTGCAATGAAGAAAAAGTTTGTTTTAGACTTTGATTACCTAAGTAACCAATGATGTTGCACCTAAGGAGGAAGCAAGATAAACACATGTTTGGTTTTCAGTTTGAATTCCCCCAAAACACATTTCAGGTAAAAACTCATAGTTTTTGCCTAAACCATGATTTGGAGATTTTCCCAGCAGAAAATACCAAAAACATTAGGGTGCTTACATACAAAGAGAGAAAAGTATGATATAACCTGAATTCTCGGGGAATATTAGGAAACAAGTGGGGGTGTCTCACGTATGATGGAAGAGTGGCAATGTAGAATAAATCTGCCCATTCTAATTTTTGTTCCTCTGATACAACAAACATTTGACCAAATCCCTCCATTTCTCCTGGTTTTTGCCACAATAACTTCTTCTCTTCATGTGGAAGATTGAAGAGCTCTTGCACATTTTTCTTCATATATTCCACCAAACAAGGATCAACTCCGTGATTGATCAACCGTCATTAATATTCATGGTAAAACTTAACAAGCAAATAAAAATCAATTTCTTCATTGATAAAAGCAATATATGCTATTAGACAGGAATTTATGTTCTCCAACCAGATTTGAAGTTATACTTCGATAATACATAATGACATTTAATGAATTCCTCTGTTTCACGTATTATTGAGGTAAAACTCTAAATTTGATTGAAAAATAGCACCAACTGTGCTACAAGTATTGTATCTAAGTTTTATCCTTTCTTGAATTATGACAATATCTAAGTAAAACTGAGGGTAGAACAATGAACTGCAATTGCAAGGCATTAATTGATTATTTACTTTCAATAGACACAGTTAGAAAAGAAGAAAAACACAACAAAACTTACTTTATATATTATCGTATTATGCTTATCAAAATATTATTGTATTATCATATCATTAACCCTGTTTTGTATGAGTAAATATCAAAAAAGACCTGTTAGTTAATTAAACTGATATAATTATCAATCTCAATACTGCTATGGGAAGAGGGTGAGTATTCCCTTAATCTAAACTTTATACCGAAGAGGAAAATTTATGCGGTGGCAAGGGTTTAAATTACTCGTCTATTAACTCTATAAAAGATTAGAAGCCCAATTTAACTTTCCACAGTTGCATATATGGTCATTTTTTCTTAGTCGATTACCTTTGAGCACTTACAATTATTCTTTATTAGGGATAATTTTATTTAAGTCAAATAAGATTATTATATAAAAAAAAAAACTTTAGTCTCTATAATATATAATATATTAATTCTAATGATTGGTCTTTGGAAAGTGAGTGATTCTGCATATTATTTATAATAGCTACAAAAATTAAAATTATAAAAACAGTCAAACTTGTAGTTTATAAAAAAGGACATAGAACAAAGGAACACACACACACTAATCCAATAATAATGATCCAAACCTGAAAGAAACCCCATTCTTTGCACGCATGATCCAGCTTCTCTAGTTCAGCAGCATCATCTTCAGACAACAACTTGCTCAGGTCGATAACTGGGACTTGCCGCAACGATGTTGTGTCATATTCAACACATGGGTCTTCATTGGGTTGAACATATCGTTCTGGGACTTTGGTGATGCCTTGCTTTGCTAATTCCTGCACAGAAGGCACCAGAAAAGAGGTTCCTAGCTTCTTTACTATTTCCGGGTCCATAGCTCAGCAAATCAAGTTCAATATTAACTAGACTAGATACTTGTAACTGATTCTAGCTTGGTCTAATTTGGTGGGTAGTGTTTAAATAAATAACAAGTTTAAGTTTTAATATTGTGGAGTCCATCATGTTTCAGTTTTCGATCAACTTGGTAGAAGTCAACCTTTTTTTATAAGAACAGAAGTATATTTTTTTCAGAAAATAATCATGTTATTGTTTTTATTATCAATAAATATTAGTTTATTAATTTTATTAGTAAAGGAGATTAAATTTGTGCACATAATATATTTTTCAGATATGTTCAAGTTAAGTAGAATCATTGTATATAATAAAATTTTCTTTCAAATACTTAACGTACGTAGTAGCATGTATAGAATTTGAATTTCAAACTGCTAGAACAACTCTGCAACACTTGATTCACATGTTGAGCCATATAAAACATATCACCTAATCAATCAAGAATGAAAAAAAAAATCATAAAATTATACAGTTAAACTCAGCAATTTTTCATGAACTTTTTTATGCCTTAGTTGTATCTCTATTTTCTTGGTCATTGAGTAAGATCTTAAACATAGGTATTATTTTCATAACCTTTCACGCTGTTTGGAAATCAAATTAATTATTATTCAGGACAAATTGCCCCAACCTATAAATATTGTCTTAAAAGATTAAAACTCCTCAGATTTGTAGATGTCCTATCTGTTAAACTCTAGCTTGCAGGCATATTAGAAAAACTATGCTTCTGCATGATGTTATTTTTTCAATCTAGAAGTCGGTTTAAAATTTGAATTATTTTATATATATAAATGAAGTTTATGTAGCTAATATAATATTCATATATACACCAGCAAAAGTTGAAAGAGTCGCGAACTCGTGGTTTGAATTTAGAGGAACCAAATGACTATGACCGGTATAGGGAAGGAAGCATGTACATGGCCTGTTGGCCATTGGCAGTGCCAATCACAAGACTAATGTTGTAATTTTGTAATTTACAGAGTAAAATAGGGTGCCAGAAGCAATAATTAGAGGTGTAGGAAGTTTTAGCCGAAGTGTAAGAGGGTGAAAACTACTTCGATGTCAAATGCACATGCTACGTTGGATTATAAGACAAACCGTCAATTTTTTGCTTACGTTCTTTGATTGAAGATGGACTACTTTAATTGTCCTTTGATTTAATAATCTCCTTTTTTTTATTGGTTAAGTGAAATAGTGAAATGCTTTCAAACCAAAAAGAAAACATACAAGGGTTTTGGAAAATTTTGACTGAGGGTGGTGTATGATGATTTACAGCATATAATTGATTAAATCACTTATATGGTGTTAATTGAGATTGTTTATATGAAATTATCTTTAAAACACTCGTAAATATCATATGCGTGCATGATTATTAGTACACAACAACGACAATGAGATTCTGAAAGAATGTGATGTGAATGATAATACTCTAATCTTATTGTTTTTACTGTCACAAATATTCTGATTATTACATTTTAAGCATGTTTGAATTGTCCTATTTTTATAACGTAGAATTTTTTGTTAACTAATTGTTTGTCTCTATATTTTTCAGTTATACAAAGTATTAATTAGGAATGAACTAACTATCTTCCAGCCATGTCCTTTAAAATTGTCATGATACAACTTTTATGTTAAAATAAAATAGAGTAAATTATACTTGTATCTTATGTGTTTTGTTCAAATTTCACTTGATATCTCTCTTTTTTTGCACTCTACAAAAAATTCATTAATTGTTTAGTTCAAATTACACCCAGACTTCATTTGTCCTAAACATCGTTTAATAATTTAACAAAAATTAGGCACATGCTAGTCATATGACTTTTAATGAAATTTTATGTCTAAAATATCCTCATCTTTTTCTCTCAACTTGAAAATATTTTAAGACTCTTGTTTCTTTTTATTTTTTCTATAATTGGATGTGAATTCACCTTATTGGTATGTAGTGTTAATACCCTTCCTTCTTCTTCTTAAATTTTTCATTCATGCGTTTATTCACAGGTTCAATCATATGTTCATTCATATTTTCACTCATATGTTCATTCATATTTTCACTTATAGGTTCATTCACATTTTTACTCACATGTTTATTCACATTTTCTATCACAGGTATGTTCCAAAACTCATCCTCTATTCTACTAACATACATATGAATATAAACTGGATTTTGATTCTTAGCAAACATTTTCAGCATATCGTGATCAGTCTTAAGGGAAAGAATTTTACCACTAACAATAGAATGAAATCACAAAATAAATTGGTAACATGGTGATAAGTATTAGTCATTAGCAATGTTGTTCACAAAGTCATATACGTCGAATATTCCAAACTTATCAGGATCAACATTGCATATTTCACTTGGTTCGTCCCGTTGGTCCATAAAGTGGACCAAAATATACATGTTGCCTATTTCAAGACCCATGTATTTCAATTCATCCATTGTGTTCTTATGGTCCTAAACATCAACACTATTTTAATCAACAATAATAAACAATCAGTTCATCCATTATGTTTCTTGTGGTCTCAAACATCAACATAATTTTAATCAACAATAATAAATAAATGATTTTAAAAATCATAAGTAATCTCAAAATGGTCATCCATTGAAATCTCATTCAGAAATAGGCAATAATAAACAATCAAAATTAAATAAATAAACTTAAAAAGTAACACATACAAGGTCCAGTGGTAACTTACAAGCAAAACTTTAGCATGAACAAAAATCGTGTAACAGGAAGAGAAACAGAGCGCTCATAAACGTCGGAGAGGAAAACAAACAGAGATGCTTGTGAACGTCGCGAAAGAGGAACAATGGAGAACTCGCGAACTGGAAGAGGAACGGTGAATAACTTGTGAACTGTGAAGATGAATGGAACGTGAACGTCATGAGAGAAAGAGGAACTTGTACTCCCTGAACATTGAAGAAGAACTCACTAACAAGAGGAATATAAACAGTACTCACGAATGATGAAGAATAACGTAAACCATAAATTCTGAAACTAATTGAGAGCGGATAATTTGGGTTTTAAAATTAAGATGTAAAGGCAATTTCGTTTGCTCACATATTTCAATTGACATTAGTTAACTGTGTTAACAAAGGGAGTAAAAGTAATGTAGAAAAAGGGAGAAGTATCAAATAAAATTTAAGCAAAACACACAGAAATGTAATTTATTCAATAAAATATTTATAAGTATTTTCTTAACAATCAGATTGGATTTCACATGAATGAATTATAGACAAAAGGATTTCCTTGCCAACCCTATATTTAAAATTTGATATTACCTTCATTAAAAATTATGAAAATTGAGTTTGTCTCATTCAATTTGTATAAATTGTCTTTTTTTTGTATCAAATATCTATTTGAATAAAATCTTGTTTATCAATTTATTAGTATTTAAAAAATATCTTCATGTTGGAAAGTGAAGTAAAATAATATTAAAAATAATTTTTTATTTATAAAGATAACTTAATATTGAAAAATAAAATTTTCACAATGAAGATGATATTTTTAAGGATGAAATATGATTTTAATCCCTAATAAATATCTTATTTTTGTATTTGTTCCCTAATAATTTTTGTGTTGTGCTTAATTCTTAATATAATAATAATTTTTTTTCATTGACACCTTTTCTTAATTTCTAATAAATTAGTAAAATTTGTATTTGCTCCATGATTAAAAAACATTATTTGTTATTGGTCCTGGCTAAAACAAAATTCACAAATTTATGAAGGAACAGACACAAAGTGTATTAATTTATCAAGAACTAAAACAAAATATGAATGACAAAAAATGAAATTATTATTTTATTATAGACTCAATACAAAGTAAAAATTTATTAGAAAACAAATGCAAAAATCAGATATTTATTAGAAATAAAAATATGTTTAAGTATATTTTTAAAGAAAAATTAAACTTACTCACGGAATATATATTTAAAAAATTAAACTTAGGTAAATGACTACTAAATATAATAAATAAATTAAATTATAATTATCCAGATAATATATACATATACCAGCTGTTTGCAAAAATTATTAATGTCGAGGCTATTATTGTTTGAGCTCAACTTTAAACTATAAATTATTTATATTGTTAACCAAATAAGTTCGATAAAGTACTTAATGAGTTCAACTCTAATAACGTTTTATTTTTATAGTTAACCAAATAAGTTTCATCAAGTACTTAATGAGTGTATTAAGCTCTAATAAAAAAAATATCCAAAACAATCAAAAATAAATATATGGAGATTTATAATAATTCAGATTTCATATTCAATCAACTGATTATAGATCTCCTTGATTAAACTCTAATAATTGATTAATAATCCAACTTCACTATAACCGTTTATTTAACTAACTAAAAAACCACAATGTTTTTAAAATCAAGAGTACTATCGAATAGGTCTTGCATGTTTACTGACATCTATACTGCAAGAATGTTGTATCCTGATTGCAGGAGATATGGGATTACAAGGAACTGAACTTTAGTGAATGGCTAAATGCATGCCCAATATATTCAATCATTCTGAGTGATCCCCTCAGTACTGCCCACTCATCCTTTGACCTTCTTGTTGGTTCTGCATCATGTTCAAAAGATTAGTGTTACAAAATATCTAATTAGACAAAACTTGGAAATTCTTTAATCTTTATATCCTCACCATTGAATTCTCCAGTTTACTGAACATTCTGCAATGCATATTTAATGCAGGTTATTTATCATAAAAAAACGAAGAAAAAAGAATATCCATGTGTCGGGATTTAAATTGAAAACTTAATGGTAAGGTTATAGAAACTTAATCTAAGTTTTTTCTTATATCTAATTATAAATAATGAAAAATTATTACATGACACATAATTGACTTTTATTAACTTTTTATAATAAATCAGAAAAGTCGATTACCTGTCATATAAAGATTAGTTAAGACTATAAATTGTCTTAGGCATAATTTATCATAGGTGATGAAAACAAAAATTGTTACCTGCATTTGAGAACAGATATCAATGACTTCAGCTATAGGTGCCCAATCACCAAAGTTCCTCTCTATGAACTGGTAAGCTATGCCACTCTTTCCCATCCCTATTATGAAGAGTCCACCTTTGATTTCACCTTCTCCTTTGAAATTGTAGTCAATATGCATGGCTTTTGCACGCTTGTAGTTGGAAAGTGATCGAGGATTCAGCAAAAATCCTGATAGGAACTTCTCCTTTAGCAGTTTTCCCCCTCCAAGAGCTTTGAAGAAGTCCCTACCTCGATCAAGAAGCACGACACCGCCCCAGTATCGAGGCCAGAAATCTTTTACCTAATTTATCATATCATCCAAAGAGTAAAATAACTAAATCTCAAACTTTAGATCTACTAATAAAATAATATTTATTTTTAATTTTTATAAAGCATAAAAGATCACATTTATTAAGAAAAAAATCGCATATGTTGACAAAAAAATTCAATATATAATTTTCTCATTTAAGTAAAATATTTGTCTAAAAATTTGTTTTAGACCTCATTTGTCATTCGGCCAGCCCAGATTATGATAACTCAAAGCCCTGAATGGTTCAATTGAACGAAAGAACATGTATGGCTGAAGAATGACAGTACCTCCGATTCTATTTGCTCATGAAGAACTGCAAAAAGTTGAACCCCAAGTGCATCAAACATGGCTTTTCTGGAATAGAGCTGGTGTGCCTCAGCTCTACACATGATGCACCTGTTTTCAAGTTTCAAGAGACATGAAAATGGCAGCAAACTTCACTTTCATGTAAATATAAAACACCCTGATTTAGGTGTAGCTGTGTAACTGGTAAATAAAAAAGGGACATATAGTAAATATGAAAAATATTAGCAACACGCTTTCTAATTTTCTTTCGGTTAAACTGTTTATTTGATCTATATAATTGTCTCTATTTTAAGTTTTAGTCCTTGTAGGAGAACATTAAACTTTAGTCCCTATACAGTTTTCTGTAGAAGATTTTGTAGCGGTTTATACCATCATAAAGTTTTCTCTGGTATTAGCTAATAGAATCAAAACTTAATTTTTATGTGTGGAGACTAACACTTACAATTTCCTCATATGGGAACTAAAAGTTAAAAAGAAGACAATTACAGGGATCAAGTAAATAATTTAACTAATTCTTTTTTTCTGACACATTCTTATGTTAGCTGAAATTCGTATGGATTATAATTCATAGGCCTCACCCGTGTGAATTTCAAGTTTTCAACCAATGAAAAAGTGTTAGAGAATGCATTGCTATATGTTCAAATATTCAAAAGCTTATGTTTTCTAAGGCTTTAAATGTTACATTTTGTCATATTTCTCACAGTGTGTGTTGCTTACTTGTTTACTAGTATCTTGTTGCTTTATTTATAATAATGACCTTACTTATGAATATAACAATTGTGAATCTGTACTTGTGTGGAACCATGAAAACTTATATTAGTATGCATAATGAAAATTTCTCATAAGAGCACATGATTGAAGTAAATGCACTGTTTGAAAATTGAAATACATGCTAAATTGGCAATTCTCAAGTTTAACAACAATATATATATTACCCTGGTCTTCTGAGACACAGGAAAACAGCTGGTTTATCTCGCCACAGTTCTGAAACCTTCAGCGGAGGAGCCTTGGTTTTCACCAACGGTTCAATGCCAATCTTGTACTCAGGAGTAAGTTTCTGAACTGAAATATTTTCAACAGCACCATAAGGAGCAACTTTGTCACTGATAGGAGGTGGTGGATTCACACAGCCACATGCTCTTGGCTCAGCTGGTTCAGCAGCAACAATCCCCTTAAAGACATACCCTTCTTTAATCTTCATATCAGCCATTGATTGTTCGAGTGCATCAGAAGCTGCATTGCTTCTTATGTGTGATCTTGTCAAGCTATCAGAGCTATTGGATCCAACACCTTTGGGAATGCTATCATCTCTAGGCATCATGCTGCTTCTTCTTCGAGCAGCGAGTGCGTGTAATTTGAAAGAATCAACACTTGTTGTTCTGTTAATAAAGCGTGCCATGTGGCCTCTCTTCATCTCGAATTGCGTAGAAAGATCTGTGGTGCTTAAATTGATAAGATCTGACAGAGCTTTCCCACAATCTTCCATCTTATCTGCATATTGCATTAGTCCACGATCATGCAGGTATGATCTTATCCCAAGTGCATCCTATAACATTAGAAGCACAACACTTTGAGAAGGATATAGTTTAAGTAAGGATCAGATATGTTTTTAACACCGGTAAGTATGATTAAATTTGATTTTAGTATTCTAGAAATAAGTGTTAATTTTATTCCTCATAAGTTTTATAATTTTTGTGAGCAATCAACTTCATCACTAATCTGTGACATGAAGGTTGTCAACCAGAATTTTCAGAGAAAATTAGTCATGGACAGAGAACTAGTAGATACTTCGCACCTAAATATGTAACTTCAGCAACTATTTTGAGATAACATGTGACATAACATAATTAGTGAGTGGTAATAGGAACTATTTTCAACAAAAAAAAATTATAAGAATCAAAACAAACTTTTGAAAGACTAAAATCAAAGTTAGTTATATATTACATCTACTTCAAATATATTTACTCCTTAACCAAAAGTAGGATTGAACTTGTGCCTATCTCATCTGGGCTAATATGATAGAGTGTTATCAGGTAAATGATAAAAGTTTCATTCTGAAGGGAAGTATGATTGAATGATAAGATGATATGATGAAAGACTTGAACAAAAACTAATGATAATGATGACTAACCTTTTGCTCGTGTGTCATCTGTAGTAAATCCATGTCCTCGGAACTCATAATCTTCAGGGTTGGTACATCATCCCACCCTTCTTCCAACAACTTTTGGAGCAGTTCCTTCAAAATTCCATTTCCTATGAATTCTTCCACCGAAAAAGAAGCCATTTGATCCTTACTATGATTGGTTGTGTGGATGAGTGATAATCTTGTCACATGAATGTGGATTAAATGTGCAGACAAACTTTTTGTTCAGGGAAAAGTATCAAGTACTTTTATATATAAGCCTTTCATAGATTATATAAAATAATTTAATTTAATGTCATTGGTTAATGATGTGACAATATGACTCAATATTTTTCTGAGGCTAACTAATCCATTTACCTGCCGTGCTATCAATTTATTTTAAAAAATTATATATTCATATGACAAACGTATGCGACAAATCATACAAATAAGATATAGGAATTAGGTAGAGAAGAAAGATGGAAATGTAGAATAAGATAGGTGATGCGGTAAGGAGGGAAAAAAGTTATTTGTACGAATTATGGTAAGATTTTGTTATGAATACTATATTCCATCTGTATTACCGAAATGAATTTTATCTATTTTTGAATTAATGAATTTGAAAATAGGGAGTATTTAGATATTATGCATTTAAGTTTGATCTTTATTGTCGATATTGTACACGGAAAATCGTATCATTGGCTTAATTAATTCCATGTCACTCTGCTCAAACTCTGGTCTACATATCATGGTGTTACACTGTTACAGCCAATAACTAAACGAATGAGAAAACAAATTGACACTATAATACAAAACCAAAAATAAAATTAGAACTATAATATTAGTTAAGGACCGTGAAAGATACCACTAATCAAATAACTTGAGAGAATAATAGAAGGTTTAAAAATCTGACAGAAGTTCCGGCACTTCAACTAACATTTGACTTAGCAGCAGGCTAAATCTGGAGGTGCATTTGGCAACTTAAGTGGCTTGATACCCCACAATTGGTTTTTTATTTGCCGGCCAAAACCTGCTCTAATAGTCTCTAGAAAATAGAAATTGTCAATGTCTCATGTTTGTCTCACAAAGACATTGCTTTTAACCCTGGCCTAAAATCCTAGAGTTAACCCATTGACATAGTATAAAGAAGCTTTCACAAGGTAAATTTTGGTAAAATTGCAAATACCATCAACTCCAAGATGCTACAGAGAGAGATCTTGGTACCCTTTTTCTACAGTAAAAAGGGAAAAGATTACTTGAATAGAGTCCAATTTTTGTGCATTGTTTTAAAAAAAAAAAAAGACTTAAATTTCATTTGTGTTGCACAATATCACTAAATGGCTACAACTAATTTATTATCATGAAGACCCAAAACAAATGTTTAGGTATAAGATGATAAATAAAAATAAAAGTTTAATTTTCATATAATCAATATAAAAATTTACACTATCAACCCTTAAAAAGTACTATAAATATAACTTTGTATTATAAATATAACTTTCAAAATAATTATTTTAAAATAACTATTGTAAAAATCAATGAATATACAGTATAAAACAGTTATAATTAAATAGTTTTTAATTTTAATGATATCAATGTATTTAAATTAAAATAAGTTCTAAAAATAAGAGGCAGTGATTGACAAGGTTAATACATTATATAAATTAGTGCATTATACAAATTCTTCATCAATCAACATGTGGCGAGCACATACTTTTACTGATAATTAAAAAACGTTTCTGAAAGTAATTTTAAAATAATTACAAAATTAATTTATAATTAAATGAGTATAAAATACTTTTACATTAATAATATATTCCAATTAAACTAAATTCTGTAAAAAAAATGTTGTCACTTGATAATTTTAAAATACATGCAATTGCAACCCTATCAAACTTATCCAAGAAACCCAATTTTTACATCGGCAATTATATTCAAATCATATACTTATATACGACTAATTATTATAAATATTCTCCCTATCAATTAGTATTCATTTTAAACTGCATACAATATGCCGCAAAAGCAATTAGTCTAAGTAATATTTGAGTGATATTAAATTGAATTTCTCTAAATAAAGTCTAAAGTCTCTAATTTATTTAAATTTTGTGGATGGAAAAATATGATTAAAAAAATCATTAAACATGATGAATCAGAATTCCAAATGAAAATTAATCATTAATAAATTCTTCACATCAATGTCATGACAACCCAAAAACATAGGATATCATCCGTAAGAGGAAAGATGGGAAAAATCTTGTCATTTCAGCTTCCAAATTTGCACACAACCACGTGAAAATCTAGCACCCAAAAGAATGATACAATGCCACAAGACCTTGAAGTATCAAAAATTTGCCCACCTACGAACATTAGATCTCAATTTCATTTGGAAAGGATCCATAGGATTTGCCCCTTAGGACATTCATTCACAGTTCTATATTGATATTACAAAGTTTGCTTCAGCACCATGAAATCATTGGAAAAAAGAGTCACCCTTTCCTTTCTCACCTTTTCGGTATGCATAATTCCCTATAATGCCAAAAAAATCAACTTATTCTATGAGAACATAGTATGCCTAATCAGTTGTCCAAGGATCACTCTCTGCAATGACTTCAGAAGGTTCATAAACTTCTGGCTCTGAACTTTCTTCATTTGTGCTTGAATCAGCAGCTTCAACAGAAGCATCTCCCTCCTCTTCTTCTGATCTACCCCATCTTCCTCCCAAGGCCAAGGCCATCATTTCGTAAATCTTATTTCCCAACTCAGCAGGGCTGTCAGGCTGCATTATTGAGAAAAACATGTTAAGCAAAACTACAAAAATGGATCACACAACATCTTTTGATTCGGTTATATGGATTAAATCTAGTCTACACACATTACATGAAGAAAAAATAAATTTTATATTGTACTTACAGAAAATCCACTAGAAATTAGAGCCGTGTCGTATAAGAGGTCAACAGCTCGCTTAGCTTCGCTGCTGTCAGGTGCATTCTTGCAAGCAGCCTGAAGGATAAATAAAAATAATTAAAACAATAGGTCAAAGTCACTAGTGAATTCAGTTGAAAGTACCAGCAATGTATCACAAAATGGCTGCATTCAATAGCTTTATACTCTTAAAACGAGTCATCAAACATGACCCAATTAAACATGTCCACCAATTGTTTTGACATTTTCGAGTGGCAGACAGGACCTCCTGGCACAGGCTAATATACTCCTGTGTTTTCCCACCAGATCATCAGTGTGGTAAAGGGCAAATGTGAAGAGAAAGCCAATGTATCAAAAGGGGAAAATAAAATGGACAATTTATTTTACTTTATATTTGCTATTTTAAGGCTTGTTAGTTGACTAACAGAGTTGTCTTTTAACATTTTATTTAACCAACATGGCAACATTACAGCTCAGCTAAAAGTACTGCAGGGCAAGCTAAAATATTCAATAATCATAAATGTCATTGTGTTCCAAGATAAATGAACTTGACAAAATTTTTAGGCTTCCTAGTCTTATGATGATTCTAACAAAAAGGTATCATCAATAGTTTTCTTCAATTACTTAAGAATATTTTTCCCCTTTTCTACTCGTTAAAGTGACTTGGAGGAACACCAGATTATCAACAATTACAAACCAAGTAGACTTGACAGCAACTCTTAAAATAATTGAGTACTTGTGCACAAAAGGATACTACTGATTTAGAAGATACCCCCAACCTTGCTAAAATGGTTTCATCTTTCTACAGGAAGCAAAATATCATGCTATCACGAGAGACGATGCCAAGACCCAGAACAAAAAAATTGCAACTTGTTATCTTTTCTCAAATGTGGTTCTCAATTTTTACAATTAAAACACCCTTCCCCACCATGGCATTGTCTATGCTGAAAGTGAACATTTTGTGTGCAAACTATTAGATATTAGATAACTTAATAAAATATAATATAGTTAGTAACGACTATTTATATCAACTTACACTTGTTGGATATTAGATTTAGATAATAAAAAAAAAAATATATATATATATATAATATAGTTAACAAAGACTATTTATGTCAACTTACACTTAAGTCTTTGATAATTGGGTGATCTGCATTAATCTCCAATATTCTCCTCCCCCTCATAAACTCCAAACTTGCAGTGTCCCCAAGGGCTTGTGCCTTCATTAGTCTGAAGAAATAGTAATTGAAGATAGTATGAGCCTTATGTTGAGTATGATAAACTGTTTGTGATCCAGAAGAATGACTTGTAAAGCCAGTGAGGTAATTTTTTTTTTATCAGCAAGCCAGTGAGGTAATGACTAACCTCTCCATGTTTGCAGACCAACCAAACTTCCCTGATACAAGCACACAGGGAGATGAACTCAAGCGCTTTGAGATTTGAACTTTGGCCACCTTGTCACCAAGTTGTTGTTTTATCCAATCACAGAGTAGGTTGTATTCTTGCTTGTTTTCCCTCTCTTTGACCTCATCCTCATCACCTTATTGAATAAATGTTTTCAGCATCACATTCAAATCCCAATTTTCAGGAAACAAAATAGTATGAGCAAATGAAAGATATAAAACTGTACAAACCTAATTCCAAATCCTCCTTGCTGATATCAACAAATTTTTTTTCTTTGTAGGTCTGTAGGTTCTGAATGGCAACCTCATCAATAGGTTCAACCAAATAAAGAACCTATAATAATAATAGACACACATAAGTAAAGAGAGTAAAAACTAAAGAAAGAAAAACAATTCAAAATTAACATCTGTTATGTCAAGCATTTCAATTATATCCGCAAATAGTCTAACTTGAAACACATGCACACCGCACAAACACGGAGCCTGACCCTCCACAGGTTGGCAGGGTGCTGCAGAGGGAGACCAGGGATAAACCCATCCTGGTAGCTTTCACCTCACTGACCAAATTCCCTGACTACATGCTCCATATTATCCAAAAATGTTAACAAGTAGCCATACCTCAATATCTTTTTGAACCAATTTCTCCAAAAATGGAGCAGTCTTTGCACTCTTCAAGCTGTCAGTTGCTAGGTAAAAGATAGCCTTTTGGTTTTCACCCATGTTTTCAACATAATCATCTAGGCTTTTAAGTTCCTCCTCACTTTTGGAAGTGTAAAACCTCAATAGTGGTGTAATGCGCTTATGATTTCCAGTGTCTTCAATGCAACCTAATTTTATGAACCTACCAAAGTTCTCCCAGAATTTTTTGTAGTCCTGGAATCACATGAAACCATTCTTGTAATCCATAAAGACTGAAATTCATATTGAAAATATAAAGATGTCGAGTTTGTTGCTACCTACCTCTTTATTTTCACTTTCAGCAAGGTCTTGAATCATATCAAATGCCTTCCTGACAAGTCTCTTTCTCATTATTCTTACCTGAAATTATAATATTGTAGGAATCAAAAAAATTTAAAACAAACAAAAAATCATAAATAACTCCTATCACCGTATCGTTCATTCATGTCTATGAAATGAAATAAGTTTTCCATGTTAACAGACAAAAGTGCAGTTCTCTTACAATTCTGCTTTCTTGAAGGATCTCCCGAGAAACATTGAGAGGAAGGTCATCTGAATCGACCACACCCTTCACAAAGCTCAGGTAACGTGGAAACTGCAAAATAAATAAATTTAGAGCAAAAGGAACCTGAACAAGGAACAAAGAAACATAGAACACAAGCTCTATCTTAACTGTTAATTATACTCTTCAATGCTCCTTGCTCTTCTTTTATATGTAGACAAGGAAATTCAGTAAAATAAAGAGCAAGTGCAGAAAAGCACAAATATGACATGTTTATTCAGTGTACGGTGATAGAATTGAGGTTCAAATCACCCCACTACTAGGCCAACACTAGCATGTTTCTCAAAACCACACAAGTTTGAGTTTGTATAATACATGACTAAAAGTGGTTAAGCGCTAGATAGACCACCATTCTTTAAAATCTAGATGGGTAGGAGAGTTAAATTTCCATGCAATTGTCATGCTATCCATATCCCTATCAACCACAAGTTATATGGTGGAGCAGATACTTAACATTTTTCCTTCTTTCATAATTCATAATAGCAATATAATGAAAGAGCAGCAGTGACAAACATCAAAATATACAAGACAAATCCCACTTTGAAGCTCACAGTAAACTCACCAGCTCCCCATCAAAATCATCTGAAATGAATACACGCTTAACATACAAGCGTATGTTCTTTGTTTTAGGGTTCACTACTTCTTCATTGTTAAGAGGTCCCATTCCCGGAACGTACAGAATACTTCTGAACTCAACCTCACCCTGTAGAGTTTAAAGCCCATCAAATTGATAACTTCTTAAAGGAAATGCTCTGCCGCTGAGACAAAATCATTAACATACCTCAGTAGTGAAGTGAGTATGTGCAAGTGGTTCTAAGAATTCACTAAAAGTCTTCTTGTAAAATTCATTGTACTCCTCCTTTTCAACTTCCTTCGGATGGCGCATCTACAGAAAATAAAAAGGCAAAGTTGGACCAATAAGAGAGGCACCACAACTGAATAATAAGTAAAAGGCAGGGCATTAACATCCTAACACCATAAAAAGTAGATATAGCCTAAACTCACCCATATTGGCTTCGTTTCATTGGCCAATTCCCAGTCCCAATACTTCTCAGTTTTAGTCTTTTTCACCTTCTTTTTCTCACCCTGATAACACATACAGAAACAGACTCACTTGGTATTGGTAACAAATTTGAAAAAGTACAACACCAGAATTAAGAAATACTAATACCACCCTAGTTACCTCTTCTTTTGGTTCTTCCCCTTCTTTGGGTTCTTCCTCCTCTTCCACCTGCCAATATTCAAATTAATTAATTAATCAATTAATAGCAACAAATTAGAGCATAATAATTTGCCTCTCCATGACAAACATCTATAAGCTCCATAAGTAATTATGAAAATAGGGAATGAGAACTCAAAATGATATTAATTTAATCTAGATAAAACTAGATAAAATGAAATCACCCTGCAAGTAACATTCTGCTGTTTGAATAAATACTTTCCAAAATTACTTCCTATACTTTCAATTGTTTAATATAATGTTTATCTACAACACAGTTTCCATCCAATTGAAAGGAAATATGAAAGGGGTAAAAGGTTGCTCCCATTCTAGGTGGAAACAAATTTGTAAAGTCACTCACACTTGTCTATTACCATCTCCTATTCACTATTGAGCTCATCATAACAACCAACATTAATCTTGCACAGCCTTGAATTTCCAAGCAAATATCCATCTCCTATCACTATAAAGCCCCTCATAACAACCAACATTAATCTTGCACGACCTTGAATTTCCAAGCAAATATAGGCCAGTATTTACCCATTCACCCAAACCCAACAGCTGTCTAAAACTAAAATTTAACAAGCCATCAATGGTGATGGAAACCATAACTGATGTAGAACAACTTTACCTTAAACAGAACCAAATGACAAGAAACCATTTCAAGTTTCCTTTCTACCCCTGATGATAAGTAAATCTTTATATAATTACCACCAAGGGAAGACAAAATCTCGCTATTCATCACCATCATTGCTAAAAATCAATGCCCAAAATCTTGATATCTATCACAATTCACAAGTACCTTAAAGGTGCATATAAAACTTGCCATTGACAATCAAAAGAGCATGAGAAAATCACTGCCCATAAATCACAATCAGTGTATGTGAAAATAGAAAAATACCACTTGCACACATAGAATTAGTTTAGTATAATTTTCTCACCCAACATGAAGACAGAAATCTGTACCAAGAGAAGGACCACTTACCTCCACAGTTCTTGACTTTTCTTGCCATGTGTAGATGGGGAAGGAAACAAACTGTGAGTAATTCTTCACCAAACCCTGAATCCTGCTTGGATCTGAGAATTCATACTTGTCATCCTCCTGGCCAGTAAAGAAGAATTTGGGTGCTTTAATTACATGTCACTTGTCAGCATTAAAATGATTTTTCAACTTCCAAATATTATACTGGATTCATCCTTAAAAGAGAACAACAAATAAAACTAAAGATTGAAGATTTTCAGCTGAAATTTAAAATGTTATACTTATATAATTCATACTTGTTATCTGGCAAGACAAGAAGCAAGAATTATTTTGATGCTTTAACCACGTGACTTTATTAAATTGATTTTAAAGTTTCCAAACATTATTATCCTGGGTCCAACCTTTTATCAAAAGATACTTCTTAGTTCTTACATTACATGTAAACTTTCCTGCAAAAAAATGAAAGAAATACCACTCACTCTTAAATAGAGTGTAATCTGTGTACCACGACGCAGAACCTTTTCAGGATCAGTTTCTTCTTTTATCACATAAGAGCTACTGTCAGCTTCTGCTTCCCACACATATTGCTTATTTGATCTTGGGCTCCTTGTAGAAACAACAACCTGATTGCCATGCCATGCAGAAATAGCCAATTAATGAATCAAACAGTTAAAATAGAGAAATCAACCAAAAAATCTGCTTGAGAAATCCACTCCATACCCTCTCAGCAACAAGAAAAGCCGAGTAGAATCCAACACCAAATTGACCAATCAGACCATTATCTGCTCCTAGATCCTTGTTTTCCTGTAACATTGAGGGGGGGAATTAAAACATGATTGTTTGAAGTATTAAATCATCAAATATCAAAGCAAGCTACATTTCTGATCATTGACAAATTACCTTAAGTGCCTTCAAAAATTTTGAAGTACCACTCTGAGCAATGGTTCCAAGACAATCAATGAGCTCTTCTTTAGTCATTCCAATACCAGTATCTCTACAGGGTAGAGAGTTAACAGTTTATTACTCCTATTCACACATACCCAGAAAAATAAAATAAAGCAAAGATCAAAATGATGCACATGCATACGTTATAGTAATAGTTCCCTTGTCTGGATCAGACTTGATACGTATCTCTAGATCACCAGCATCTCCAAGCAAAGAAGGCTCAGTCACACTTAAGAATCTCAACTTGTCCAAAGCATCACTAGCATTGCTGGAAGAAGAAAAGAACAAAAAAAATAAGACCAATTACAACAGAATCAAGTAGCTGCACACACATAACCAGTGTAGATAGATGCGAAAGTCCAAAAGGGGAAAAAAAACAGCTGATCCATTCTAAAGCAACCCTTTATTGCAAAATAAGTCAATGATAATAGCAAACCATGCAATCATCGTAAGAGTCTTCAAATCACCTGACAAGTTCACGAAGGAAAACTTCCTTGTGGCTGTACAGACTGTGAACAATCAAATCCAATAATCGACTCACCTGCAAAAAAAAAAATGGAATTCACTTCCTCCAGTCAGCAAAACTCACTCACTCATTCACTTTCTTCAGCAATAAATGGAATTCACATTTTGTAAAGTAAGCCTTTCCGTTCCAAATACACACCAAAATTCCAAGTGAAATGCAAAAGAAATTGACATAAAATCTAATTCCTTCCGTAAAATTCATGCACCCACATGTACCGACACTAAAATTCAATCAATCCAAAATCACTGTTAGTATGACTTTTGACTTTAAAGATAACAATTGGTTTGTGATTGAATATGTGTGTAAAACTGTTTCCTATTTTCTCATAAGTTTTTCACTATCAATAACATGTCGAAATTCCAAACCAAATGCTAAAAAGTATTGACATGAAATTCACTAGTTGATTAAATCTCTCACTCATACATACACATACCCTTCAGTTCAGTAACCATCTCTCTCTCATTCACACACACATACCCTTCAGTTCAGTAACTCTCTCTCTCACGCACACACACACCCTTTACTTCAGTAAATCCCTCTCTCTCAATCTCAGACACACACAGATACCCTTCATGAAGCAATCTTTTAATTACAATGTCATTTCGAAATTCCTAACGAAGTGCCAAAAAGGTCGAAACTTTATCCCACTCTTTAGTTCAGTGTGAGAAATGAAGCAATTTCCTTTCTCTCTCATACACACACACCCTTCAGTTCAGTAACTTTCTCTCTCTCACACACACAGACCCTCATCACTTCAGTAAACCCCTCTCTCTCTCTCTCAAATACACACAGATACCCTTCATGAAGCAATCTTTTCACTTGCCATTTCACTTCAAAATTCCACACGACGTGGCAAAAAGGTTGAAACTTTATCAAACGCACGGCGACCCAATAGTTCGAAAAGGTTAAAAATTTAACAAATCCATCGAAAACCCACCTCGGCCTGGTACTCAAACTTCTCCCCGGTGGCCTCGTCCTTCTCCGCCACGGCGGCCTCACACCGCACGGTGAACCCGCCCCTCCTCCCCTCGCGCCGCTGCTGCGACCACCGCAGCCCCGCGGCGGGGGAGAAGCACTTCCTGCCGCGCCCTATTTGCTGCGGCAGAAAAGCGCTTCTGAGAAGGGAAGCACTCGCAAAAGGGGAAGAAGGAGGGAGCGAGGCCAGAGAGGCCGTAGCCATGGTTCTGCTCAGCACAGGAGCCATAGTAAGAGAAAAAAAAAAAAAAAAAGGAGTTTGTGTGCGCTTTTGTGAATATGGAATGAATGTTATCTCTTAGAGTGCGTTGGTGAGAGTGAGAAAGAGAAAAATGAAAAACCCTCTTTGGAAAAAGGAAGAAGGGTTTAGGGACATAACGTATGATATGATATTAATAAGATGTGAGAGATTATTCTAGAAATACGGCTGGGTGTTTGGCTGTATCTGTGTCGGATTCTAAGGCCTGGATTCTGCCACATGGCAACATGCATATCCAATTTAAATTTGCATTTTTAGGGTAAATACTAAATCTAGTCTTTGAATTTGTAAAGTGTTAATACATTCCTGAATTTTGAAAAAGATAATTTGTGTCCCTCAATTTGTAAAAAAGATTGATAAATTTGTCTCAATGTTTATTTCTTCTGCTAACACAAACAATGTAGTCCATGTGACATTATCATTTTGATAGTAAAAAATTGTGTTGAGTGAATTATTAGTTTAGATTAAATAAATTGTCTCTTGAAATTATAATATCAATTTTTTTAGTTTGGACAATTTCCATTTTCTTATAACAACAAAGTAATTATTGATATCCAACGATTTCTTCATCTCCAATAATCATCCCTTTATTCTTATCTTTCAACCAAGGTTTATATCTTTTTCTCTTCCAACAATCATCCTCTTGTTTTCTTCTCTCGTTGTTATCTTCTTTTATTGCACAAATCTTCTTCTTATGGTGGTTTGTTTATGACTAGTTTAGGGGTGGTGAATATGTTTTTTGATTGTCAAGTTTGTATAATGTCAATTGAAAGATAATTGTTTCAATGTGAACATCATAGTCCACCTTCATGTGATTATGTTCTCAACATGAGGCAGAGTTGGATAGTCCCTCGATTTGTCAACCAGCTTTTTGGCAACCCACTTCATGGTTGCTTGATTGTTTTTAAACCCCCTACAACAATTGTGCTCCTCCACAAAAGTTTTAATTTGAAAGCTTTTTGATTTGTGTGCCTATGCACAACAAATCTCCCAAGGACAAAGG
The DNA here is from genome assembly GCA_013407115.1 of Glycine latifolia. Lineage (NCBI taxonomy): Eukaryota > Viridiplantae > Streptophyta > Magnoliopsida > Fabales > Fabaceae > Glycine > Glycine latifolia. The sequence goes on along the minus strand of CM023948.1, from coordinate 26,844,201 downwards.
ATACACAAGGTACAACAATGATAAGGGAGAACGGCTTACCTATCTCCACTGCGAAGGAGAATGCGCCTTGCACCACAAATGTGGAGGAGAAACGAGCCTAGCACCACCCAAAGGAGAAACATAGAGAAAAAGCACAGAGGAGACATGTTGAGGAAAAGCACAAAGGAAACAAGCGACATGACAATGACAAATGTGACTCCCTTTGGCTAAGCAACGAATACCTAGCATAGTTCTATTTCTATCTCTTTGGGTCACTTAAAAGTTATGGATAATTCCAAATTTTCTTAAAAATGAATTAAAATTTAATGTAAATATCTTTTAATTTTTAAATGGAAACTTAACACCTTTATAATAAAAGAAGTAATGATATAATAATTTTTAAAGAATAAGAGACATGTATAAATACAACAAACTTATCGTAAGAGGATTATGTAATTTACTTTAAAAATTATCATCTATTCATATTTATCTAAAATTGGCCATAATCAAACTAAACCCAACGTAAAAGATTACCCATACCGTTAGAGTGGAAAAAAAAGAAAAGAAATTGAAATATAATAAAAATTTTGAATTAAGATTGGGTGTAAAAGTGAATCTTATTTCATTTTACCCTTCATTTCTTTTTATTTTCGGTTCTGTTTCAAAGCAAACGAACGGTGCCTAACCCTAAACGGTCAACTGGGCATGGGTAGCTCACTCACTCCCAAGTCCTAACCCTCTCTGCCAATTTGAACGGCGAACTCCCTCACTCTTCTTACGCCATCTCCGTTCTACTATCTATCTTATTAGAAGATAGCGTAAATCCTAAGCAAAATATTACCGTCTTCTTTAGCGTGACCCACCTTCATAAAATAAAACCCTATGCAACTTCACCATCCTCGTGTTCACTTCAAACCTCTCATTCTCTCTTTCTCTTTCGGATCACAATGTCGACCTTCGGAGCCGCCGCGAATACGAATCCCAACAAATCCTACGAGGTAATGTTGTTTTTCCCTTTCTTGAACTTGGAATCTGTCTCATTATACATTTTTTCGGTTTTTCTTTCTTTTTTGTTTTTCTCAGAACAATGAAAAAATTGAAAATTTCAGGTAGCCCAACCACCCTCGGATTCAATTTCGAGTATTTGTTTCAGTCCCAAGGCCAATTTCCTCGTCGCTACTTCATGGGACAACCAGGTTTCCCTTCTCAGCTTTTTTTATTTATTTATCATTTTTTGTTTGTTTATTTATCATATCACTTATCAAATCACAAGACATAACCTGTGTTTGATTCTCTCTGTGTGCAAAATTCTCTTGCGCAGCGGTAGTCACATATTGCGAGTGAGATTAGTCTCTGACCCAGTGGGTTGGGTACTGTAACACCCCGTATATATTCGGTTCATTAACATTAATTTATGGTCATTAAGCGCAGCAATTATCACAGATAATTAATTCGGAAGCGATAAACAAAATGAATCCGAGGGTGGTTGGGCTAAAGAAGCGCATCAAACGTCATTAACAACACCCACTGTACATCATATATGGTGAATTCTTATAATATACAAAGTATATCTCAAAACTATACAATTCCCCCTCAGGGTACAAAACAATAGGCATGAAACAAAAGTAGAGCAAACATGCTCTCAAACTCTATGCCTAAGGTTCCCTCATAACCATATCCCTCTACTCGGGCCTCTTGCCCTGGGATCTATCAACCGATCCCTGAGTATCACCTGCAAAACATAATCCCCAACAGGGGTGAGATAACAATCTCAGTAAACTCAGGGTCCTTGGAGGTCTTTCCTCCCCCTGGTTCACTTCCATGCCAATTTTGATATTATATGCATGGAAGTGAACCAGGGGGAGGA
>CM023948.1:26803929-26842255 GCA_013407115.1 Glycine latifolia | reverse complement strand
CATGCTCTCAAACTCTATGCCTAAGGTTCCCTCATAACCATATCCCTCTACTCGGGCCTCTTGCCCTGGGATCTATCAACCGATCCCTGAGTATCACCTGCAAAACATAATCCCCAACAGGGGTGAGATAACAATCTCAGTAAACTCAGGGTCCTTGGAGGTCTTTCCTCCCCCTGGTTCACTTCCATGCATATAATATCAAAATTGGCATCACAAACTAGCCATCACAGCTCTCAAGCCATAACAACACATATACATATGTCTCAAGGGTTTATCAACGCCCTTTTTATAAAACACATCAATATCATTTAGCCATCACAGCCCTCAGCAGTTCACAACATATCACATGTATATCATCACACCGGTGTCATTCCGTTAGACACCACCAATATCAGGAATGCAACACAAAACAATATATAAATATATAACCTAGCCTACACACTGCCTGAGGAAGATCATCCACTGAAGGGCTCTCATTCGCTCAGGATTCACGTCATATTTAATCTATTCTACTGGCCAGAGAAATCTTATCAATCAACACACATAGCCTCAATCCATGTATATCAAGTACATGATTCCAATCAGAATAGTAACACACAATTTCAATATACATGCATCAATTCATACCAGAACCATCACTCCCTCTGGAGTATGGTGGAACACAATCAAGGGGAAACACTCCCAAGAACAAAGAGCTTACCTGCTTTCAGCGCTACACCGGCTCTCCCGGCTTTGTAGTCACAACCACCAGCAATGTCTGTATCACGCCCTACACAAGGCATACAAACAATCAATCAATAACGGTCCTCAACCATTAGAATGAAAGGAAACGCTATTCCTTTCCATTAAAACCTCTTTGTTCTCTATCTTAGGGTTATCAGAGCTAACCACCTTATAGGCGATTTACAGACCCTCAACAGGATCTAGCTCAGCCTAACTAAGACACTAGAGTCTCTCCAAGACTCTGCATGAGCCAATTCCATGTCCTAAACAGACCATATTTCAATGATTATCAAGTTTATCAAAATGATTACTTCAACGCTCTTTCACCGTTTATATGGTCTCCTGAACATATTTTGTAAAAGAACCTAGGCTCATACATATCATAATACCCTCCATTTAACCCACATTCTTCCTACTCATACATATCTCAGAGTCAAAACCAAACTTCATCAATAGTCATGTTTCAAAGTTCTATTTCCATTAAAACAACCTCCTGATCATACTTTCCTAAATAACCCAAGCCTAATTCCAGTCCTAACTCAAATGGATTACTATTCACCCCATGAACAATTTCACAAATCAATCGGTAAAACTTAAGTTTTTTACCTCAAATCAGTCGAGGAAGGCTGGAGGATCACTTCTACAAGCTTCGGCGTCCTTGAATCGCCTTCTTTCTCCTCCAATCTCAGTTTTCCCAAAGTTCTCTAGAGAACGAGATTTCTCCGATTGATGGTTTTCTCAAGAAATTGAAGCTGGAATCTAACTCATGGAGGATTTCTAATCAACTCTCTAGTTGGGTAGGAAGTGTTTAGATGAAGAATGAAGTAGATATGAAGCTTCCTACTTCGTTAATGGCGGAAAGAGGCGCGGGGAAGAAGAAGAACTGATTTTGGCTCAGAAATTCGTCCAAATGACCCTTTTATAGGGTTCTGAATGCGTCCCCATGCTATTGGCGCCACTCCCCACGCTAATCGCGCCAAGAATTTGAAAGAAATGGCTTCCTGGAGCATTCTGGCGCTAACCGCGCCATATCTGGCGCACCTCCCACGCTAACCGCACAAGTTCCCACGCTAACCGCGCCACTCTCTGGCAGTCGCTAACGCTTTTTGTGACGGAATATTGTAAATTTAAATTTTTCTTTTATTTATTTAACCTTGGTTATTATAGGTACACTCATGCTTTTTGATCCAAAACAAAAAAAAAATGACAAGACAGAACAAGAAACCCTAAATATTAAACCTTCTTTATCACAAGTTTGTTCTTTTTCTAACAATGTCTCCACCTTGATGATAGGTTCGATGTTGGGAGATAACAAGGAATGGGACTGTTGTCAACAGCACTCCCAAGGCTTCAATTTCTCACGACCAACCGGTAATGAATTTGATTTTGAATTCCAATTTGTTTTATTAGAAAAAGTTAAGGGTTATTGTTGATTTTTGAGACTGAAGTGGCATTGGGTGCACTTTTTTAAAATCTAGGGGGCGTTTGGCAGGGGAAATTCTTTTAATTTACTGGGAATCGTGGATTGAGAATCTTTGTTTTCCATATTTGGCATCAATTTTAAAAAAATAGCATTCCCGATGTTTTGTTTTGTTGTTGAAGGTTTTGTGCTCCGCTTGGAAGGACGATGGCACGACAGTTTTTTCTGGGGGCTGTGACAAGCAGGTCAAGATGTGGCCCCTTACGTCTGGTGGGCAGCCAATGACTGTTGCAATGCACGACGCTCCAGTGAAAGACATTGCATGGATACCGGAGATGAATCTTTTAGCCACGGGAAGCTGGGACAAGACCCTGAAGTATGCATCTTGATTCTTATTTTTTATATATATTTTTTACAGTGTAAAAGGGGTTTAGTGATGTTGTGTTACTAGTAAAAGTGTGAATTTAGAGTATGGTTACATGGTGTCTTTTCTAGCATTTATGAGCTAGGACATGATAGAACCTGTGGTTTTGTTGTTGATGCGGAAAAGGATTTAGTAAGGGAAGAGTACCAGGAACTAAAAGGGACTACTATATAGAAGATTTATTCTAGAAGGATAACATGTTTGGTAATGTATTTATTTTGAAAAATAACCAGGGTTTCTCTCAGAAAGTTGGTAAAAAGAATCAATTGTTTCTCCAAAATGAGGTGAACTAAATGCCCACTAAGAGGGGCCCTGGATTGAGTTAGCTGAGGTGACAGGTGGTTCATATTTTAGGGAAATGATTCATATGAACAGGGGGGATTAGGAGGCTGTGTGTGCATGGGAGAGGGTATATGAACATTGCAGTTTGTTAGGTTAGGCCATAGGTGTATAAATGGGATAATAATATTTTTCCCCGAGGAGTGTGGGCTTTGGTCTTTCCGTTGTTGCTATAGAAGTGTATGCTTTTACATGTTTTTTTAAAAAATCTCCCTAAACTATGATTACAGAAGCAAAATGTAATATATTCTATGATCATGTGAAAATTTTCTTTTTGTGTTGGGGTCATGGAAACTACATCTGTTTGGGCCACACGTTTCTGTTAATGTGATGGTAAGGTGGCCATTTATTGCATGCTCAATTGATATATTGTAGTGTGTTTGTGTTCATTTAGGATAGGAAGCATACAAATAGAATAATTGTGCTTATATCTAACAAAGTATATCTTAGAATGGGTGGATTCATTTGGTTACACTTTCTGTCTTTTCATAAGTCGCTGAAAGAGAAGTGTCAATAGATGTAATAGAACCATTATATGTGTCTTGCAAAATATTTGATTCATGACAAGAACCTTTCATGAGCTGTTTTCCTTTCGTTTTTATCTTTAAGAAGTTTATGATTGTCTATATGGAAACACTGTGACACTTACTATGAAAACTTAGTATTTTGGTAAAAAAATGGCATTTTCTGTGCTAATTTCTTTTCTTGGTATCTGTTTGGCAGATTACGTTGAAGTTTTAACTATTTAATAAATTGTTTTATGTTCTATTTTCTTTATTTTAGGTATTGGGATACTAGGCAGTCAAATCCAGTGCATACTCAACAACTTCCTGATCGTTGTTATGCAATAACAGTGAAACATCCTCTGATGGTAGTGGGAACTGCTGATAGAAATCTGATTGTCTTCAACCTGCAAAATCCTCAGGTGATAGTTCATTTTTTCTAAAATATTTTCAGCGTTGTTGCTTGTAAACCTTGTATGCAATAATAGATTTGTATCATAATTTATTATTATATAGATAGATCTTTTTCTTTATCCAGCTTTACTAGTCACTCTTACATGATTTGTTTGTATTCATCTGTTCTACTCTTTCTGGTTCTCCATGATTTTGAGAAGGAGAAATTAAGAAGCACTGATTTCATATTTAACATTTGAGGGCTATTGATTTAAATAAATATCAATATTATATGTTTTTCTTCTAATTTATATTGAAATCCCAACAGACTAAATACAGGAGAAATGTATCTCCCCTGAAATTAAGAAGCACTGATTTCATATTAACATTTGAGGGCTATTGATTTAAATAAATATCAATATTATATGTTTTTCTTCTAATTTGTATTGAAATCCCAACAGACTGAATACAAGAGAATCGCATCTCCCCTGAAATATCAGACCAGATCTGTTGCTGCTTTTCCAGATCAACAAGGTTTTTTGGTATGTATTCAGCTCTCAATTACATTAATAAACTTGTAGAAGTCGTAATTGTTTCCTTCTTTATTTTATTTAATCTCATTACTGCTATGATATGGGGCAATTCTTATCACTATTGGTCAAATCCCTTGCTGTATATTAACTTAAAAATTTGAATTGCTAGCATTATGGAGTATTGACTATACACTGTTTCTCTGTAGGTTGGCTCAATAGAAGGAAGGGTTGGGGTACATCACCTGGATGATGCACAGCAAAACAAGAACTTTACTTTTAAATGCCACAGAGAGAACAATGAGATATATTCAGTCAACTCCTTAAATTTCCATCCGGTAGTACACCATATAATATCAAAGTTACTTAAATTTATTTTCTAGTTGTGGATTTAATATTCTTTTATGTAATCTAATTTTGTTTGTGTCTTTGCATTCAGGTACATCACACTTTTGCAACTGCTGGATCTGATGGTGCTTTTAATTTCTGGGATAAGGACAGTAAACAGAGACTCAAGGTTCTTGCTTTCTCTATTACACTCTTCTCACCTGTTCTTTCCTTCTGAAACCAATCTTTGGAATTTCCAAAACATATATTTTTTTTGTATATTATAGAAGCTTTTGATTCTCTGTGGTCATAGTAGGACCTATCTGTATGTATGCTAAACACCTGGTAACCAAAATATTGTTGTTACTCTACTTTCTAGACATTATTTTAATATTTTTTAAGTGGGAGTGAGGCACTTAGTTCTCTAATGTGCCCGTTATCACTCAATGGAAAATGGAAGGATGAATCCCTTTCAATATCTGATTTGGATGTTTGTGTTTCTTTTTGGGTTCTTAAAGCCCTGATTACTGTGTTGATCATGTATGAAGATCTTGAAAGGAATATGCTGTGTTCTATCCACCTTTAAGTCCTTTTGAAGTATTTGTTGTTATTGTCATTTGCTTATAAGATTTTAATGTCTTGCAGGCTATGCAAAGGTGTAGTCAGCCCATACCTTGCAGTACATTTAATAATGATGGCTCCATATTTGCTTATGCGGTATGTTTCATTTGCTGTTTTCACAAACCATACTTTTTTACTTATGAAGTTTTATATTTTTTGCTTCATTTCTCATGACATCCTTCCATAAATAAGGAAACCTACATTTGTTAGGGGGGTATAAGATCTGCATGCGATGCAACTTTTGCCTCTATAATTGAAGTCTTACTCCTCTTCTCTTGCTTACTCTCACTATGCTTTGTGCATGCATGGCAAATATTATACAAACTTGTACTGCAATATCCCAACTTTAAACCATTTCCGATGTAAAAAATTATGTTGTGGGGGGAAGCTTTATGATGCTTTTCAAAATGTTGACAATAAATATAGCAAGTTACATATTTACATCATAAGCAAATAACCAAGTTAAGAGATAAATGCTAGCAACACTTTTTTTCAGTACACTATTCATTATTTGGTGAACATCACATTAGTTCCACTAAATAGGGAGTAGGACCCGCATGATTTAGTAGATTCTATGTGAATTTCTGCGTATTATGTGTTGCAAACATTAATAAATAAATTGTTTATATGCACTATCAGTTCCTAGTTATATATAAATGGATTGGCAAAGTATTTCAAAATATTGATTCATATATATCAATGTGTCCCCATTTTGTTAAAACTTCATGCTTGTTATTTTTATTTCTTGAATGGATTCTCAATCCTTGTCCCTCTACCTCTTGTTCCATGCTTGTCCTAGCCATTTTTCAAAGTTAATTAGAAGGGATTAGGAATTAGTTATTATGATGCTCTCCATAGAAGGCACAGTTAAATTTGCTTATCAGTGTTGTCAATTTGACCATTGGTCCAAGTGTCAAGGAGCTTGGTTCTCCTTGCTGAGCAAAAAAAAAAAAAAAAGGAGCTTGGTTCTCCTTTTGTGAATGGATAGATAAAATAGGCACTGGGAGAATTTTGCCTGTTTAAATAAGTTCCACCTAGTTCAACTCAGTAGTCATGATTAGTCAATATATCCAAAATAAATTGCTTAATTCATCTGTCCTTGAATTTTAATTGATAAATTGAATGTTCAATACTTAAGCCAACAGATTAGTCAATTGCCAAAGCGGATTTTGAATGTTCAATACTTATTCATATAATTTTTTCCCTCTTTAAGCAACATATTAATTATGCTACTAAAATTGATGTTGGGAAAAGGATGAGGTATTGACACATATTGAAAATTTAAAATGTTAAATTGATGAATTTAAGGACTTTGTTGAGAATGCATGCATATTCCCATCCCCCTTTTGGGGATGTAGCACACGGTGCATGTCCTTTATGAAATGAATTGCCAAAATCTCATCTGCCACACGATGTTTAGGGTTAAATTGTCAGTTTTATGCAAATGGGATGCGGCTTATGCTTAACTCCATTTTAGTTTTGCAAGTTTCATTCTTCAATTTCATTAACTTGCTTAAAAAAATACGTGAAGTTAGATTGTTTTTTTGTAGGCATACTGACGTGACCCTTTCTGTTTAATTATTTGGTTCTGAAACCTTATTCGTTTCTGTAGGTTTGTTATGATTGGAGCAAAGGTGCAGAAAATCACAATCCAGCTACAGCAAAGAACTACATATATTTGCACTTACCACAGGTACGCTTGTGTAGACGTACATGCATGTTTCAGTAAGACTAGTAATCTTCCTATGGACACATTTAACAACTCACTGAACGAATGAGGCTGAACAAACATAAAATAACAAAACAGAATGGGAACAACTGTTTATTCTTTCAGTTGGAATATGATTAAGTAATGATTGGTATGCTTGATCATAAGATTTTACATCAGTCTTTTCATCTCTTGAACAATCTGCATTATAGAGGGTAAACCCCAATAAAACAAGTTGATGGCTGCTGCATTTGTGTTGGGTTCATATTTACTAGTGTTTATTCCATTTTTCCCATTCAACAAGCTTGAGACTTTAGGAGTAACCTTTTTTTCACATGTGAACAGGAGTCTGAGGTTAAAGGCAAGCCACGAGCTGGAGCAACAGGTAGAAAGTGAAATTTCGTGCTGAAGGTCCATTTTGTTTTGGTGCACAGAGATTTTGAAACTGAAATCAAAAGATCGGTCATTTAATGTTTTTTTAGAGGAACAGCTAAAATGAGAAGATTGTAATTCTTACTTTTATTTTTTTTTAATTCTAAAATTTTATCTTAGTTTTACCCAATTTTCTATTAGGCTGTTGCTCATTTATCACCTGGACCGCGATTCAGATGAAGCTGATATCTTTTATAGTTATGTGAATGGATCATGATATCTTACCCTGTGTTTGTTACGGATGAAATACAGTAGAAATAAAGAAGAGAATGAGGAAAAAGAGTGGAGAGGTAAAAACTCATTGTCTGGTATTTAATAAAGTAGTAAGGAAAGAAATAAATAGATTGTGACAAAAACAAATCACTGTTAGAGTAAAAATGCCGTGGAAATGTGGAGTGGTGAGGAGAGAGTATAAATTGGGAGAGATGAGGAGAGGATAGAGTTTTTTTTTTTAATTTCTTTTTTCTATTTCTCTTAACAAAAATATACTTATTTTCCACTTATTCTAATTTATTGTATTTTTAATTTCCATTAATCTGTATTTCTTTTCGTCCTACTAAACCCATCTACTAAATTGCTTCCATAGAGGTGAGAATCTAACTTATTTTTATTTAAGAAAAAAGTTAATATTTTTTGTTTACGATAAAATATCACATTATTTTTATTAGATTATTTGCTATGATAATTAAAGTAACTAGTAAAATATCACTTAATAGTTTTTTTAAAATTATAATTTTTTTTAAAGAATATTTTATGACTAATATTTTATTTATCATAAGAAATCGTGATTCTTTGAAATCATATTTAAGTATGAAAAAACTTTTCTTTGTATCAAACACCTTAATGATAATATGTCTCTTATCATGTTTATGTTTGTAAGCCATCCTGTTTGCTATTGATTGTGCGTATTTTGAGTTGTGCCTCTAACGTGAAATGTATATGTCCATTTGTAACCTTTGAAGCCGTGTTTGTGTATGTTTGGCCGAAATATCGTAGCTTAGTTGCTATCATCAATTTAACAAAATGAGTGTGTTTGGATTAACAGAAAAATTGGCCAAAATATTGCATTTGTTTAGCCCAAAAATAAAATATAAACTTTTGTGAAAAGGTTCTAGGTGGGAAATTATTAAATATACTTCTTTTAATTATTAATCTTACCTCAGTTTACATCTTTTTGTATTTTTTTTCTCTCTAAAAATTCCCCTTTCTGAAAATTAATTTCTAAAATGTATTCGATTGTTCATAACCCAGCCACACTCCATGACCTGAACCATCTCAAGTATCATCCTTACTGAACATATATGGTCATGGTAGTTGAAGATTTTGGAGGTTGGTTTGATTTTTCAACCTCACTCTCCATTGGATAAATCAAATTCCGCGGCACATCTCGACAGATTGTTCGTGCTACATTGGATAAGTTACAAAAGACAGAGAAGAATAGGTTGTATGATGATGGGTCTATGTACAGAATCGTAGTGTTATGTCTCTTGCAACTGAAAATTGCTTTTTGCCACCCCTTTTTTCCTTATACTACTCCAAAAAGATCCAAACAAACAAAAATATCCCTCCACCCAACACCACTGCACCCCCACCACTGCACACAAACATCACCACCGTTGACAACTCTAGTGCAGTGCAGGGAAGAAGGCGCAAATGGGGGAAAAGATGACCAGAAAATTGTAAAATGTGACCCCATTCTGGATACGTCAATCCACAAGGCACTAATTTTTTACATTAAGCAAATTTTAAAAAATTTAAGGAATTATCATAGAAATAAAAAACAAAATTTTGAAATATTTGAAGGGATCATATATATATATATATATATATATATATATATATATTGCCTATTCTTTTTTTTAAAAAATATGTTATTTTTAGTATTGAAGTCAAAGTGCCTTTCATTGATGAGGCATATGATATTTTATGATGAGTCGATCAAGAAAACCTTAGATCTAAGTTTTTCTTTATCACTAAGTAATAATATCCTCTAATTTTTTTTAGAATTTTCTCTTGGGCACATTTCACTTGTCTTTTGCAGATTTCTTTCATATTTTTGAATATCTTAGTAGACGTTTTAATTTTAACATTCTTTGCATGCTTTACATCTTTTCTTTCGAACACGAAATTCTCATACTATGGTAGAGTTGGTCCTTAGTCATTACAGCTTCTTATATGGAAATTTTCTGAGGAGCAATGCACGATCATGATGTTTTTCTTTGGAAGCTTCATGATCATGTCCATGTTATTTGTTTTCCAGTTTGTCAGAGTTTCACTTTGCTTTGACATGTAACATTTCCTCTCCCTTTTTATAAGATATTATTTTGAAATTCTTTGTCTCTTGTTACGAGACTCTTTTTTACTTGTCCACTGTTTTAATTATTATTTTTATATCAAAATACCCTTAATTAATTTAGTTCATAAATAATAGTACTGCCTCCATTATTTTTTATTTTTTATTTGTCTTTAAGCTTATTTTATTGAAACTAAGAAATACAATAAATTTTCTTAATTTTAACAAGTAATAAAATAGTTGTAAAATTTCTTATTTCATCCCATTCTTTTTTCATTTCATAATAAATACATGTTTAAATTAATTAAAGATAAGAAAGTAAATAAGAATATAATTAATAAAAGAATAATTATTGTGATGTTAAATTTTACAAATGACAACTGAATAAAAATAAAATTTTCAAAAATTCAACAATTAAAGAGGAATATAAAAAATAATAAATGTTATGAGTTGTCTCTTTCTCTCTTCAATGAGAATTGAAGATCAGAAGAGTTTAGTTTTAAATATTAAAAATTCATTGCTATTATGCTTATGCATTGATTATTTAAGGGTAACTTTAGAAAATAATATAAGTATTAAAAAATTTAATACCAGTAACTAAATTAATTGATTTTTTTAGTAAACATGAATTAGTCAACATCTTATAATTAATAACTGAGAGAGTATTTTTATCACTAAATATAACATAAACACTAAAATTCTCTTCAGGTTTCAATGTTTATCATACAACTTTTTTTTTTCTTTTCCTCTACTTTTTCTATTCATTTTACATTTTTTTTTTTATCTAAGGCGATTTGACACCTTTTAGAGATTTGAAAATCAAATTTACTACCGAATCCATTAGCCGGCAAAGAGCAAGACATTTAATTAATTATTAAACCTAATCCATTCAGTTCTTTCTCTTGACACTAATGATCACATGTTTAAATTCAATGCATGTCTCTGGTTTGTAGTCATCGATTTCTCTTTTTGCATTTAGCAATTACTTCTCCACAGAAAATTCCCACTTAAAGAAGCGTCACGATTTTTCTTTATTATGATGTCCCTAATTTTAATTAAAGACTTATCTAATCGACTATTTAATTTAATTAGTATAATACGATGATAAAAACAAATATGTTACTGTATCATTAAAATTAGAATTGATTAGACGATCTTATTGAATCTTACTCAAACATTTTATTCTCAACACCGGTAGCTATGAATCCTCATGGTACTAGAAAATAGAACCACAACGGATAAAGCATCTCGGAATTTAATTTGTTGGAGAAAATATTAAACTTTCTCGAGGATCTGTTGGTTTGCACTAAAATAAAGTGATATAAGAACGAGATGAACACTAAAATAAGATGAAATTCATATTTTTATGCTTTATTTTAATTTCAATTAAACTTTTATCTCAATTCATTCTCATTCCATTTAATTTCACTCTGTTGATATTGATAAGACTCTGACAAACTAAAATTTCAATATCTATGTGTAAAATATTTTAAATTTCCTGAAAGATCATTTTTCTTCCTAAAATACCTTGTTCAAACAGACAGCTGAAGTTTAATTTTGCAAATTAAATACTACATTGGGTTCCGTCTCGTGCTGCCTGCTTTTGTGGACTATATGTGCTTATAAAGGACAAACATTTTCTTGCTCAAATTGGGGAAAGGGAAACATATTCGTGGCCACAAAAAACCTTCACAAGTCTCCAATCGGAATTCTCCTTTGGTTGAGTATAATAATGCATACCTAAGATCTAATACATCATATAATCAATTTTAATTTCAATAAAAAAGTATTGTTATTTTATTTTTATTTTTATACTATTTGATAAAATAATTAACTTTATAAGGTTTTGTTGAGGTCAGCCAAACTGGGCCAAATCCAAGAAGCCCAATATGGATTGACCGGGTTGGGCTTTCCAGGAGTATTTTGAAGACAATCGTAGAATATGCAACGGAACCAAAAGAAATAAAGAACAATGATTACTCAATTAATGGACATTATACGAACGCTGATACTAAGGGATGCTGTCCATAACCAACCAAGTCTGTATTTATAGGTAAGGAATTCCAGGAGAAAGGTACGCTCTTCTGAACTCTCACTTTTCCTTAGACACAGTGCACACACCCCACGCCAGATTCGGTTCTTCGGGTGCATTGTGATCATTTTCTTAGGAATATTTCATCATAAATATTTTCAGGGAGAAAGAGTTCAGATCAAACAGTAACCATCCAACTCCATTGTTGGACCTCTGTTTCTTACGAACAGAACATTGGCACCGTCTGTGGGAACGTTAAAATTCGACTCCCACCATGGTAAACACGAGAAGACATACTGATGGAAGACCACCCGTAGCAGGGGCACGACCCTCCGTCCGGGTGGAGGACGCAGTTTCAGACACCGCATCCTCTCGGCCACAAAACAATCCTTCGGTTGCGCCAGAGGACCCACCCTTCCAGGTCAAGGGAGAGCAAGGATCGATTCAGCGCTTCACCGATAACGCGTTGCAATCCATCCTAGCCCGGATTGAACGGCTGGAAAGGAGACATGCCCTCCAACGCCAGGAGGATATGAACAACATCATCGCCCAGTTAGATGAGCGATGTGCGATGTGGAGGAAGGAAGAAGAGCAGCGAAGGCAGTATACCGAGCAGCACCATTCTAGACAAAGGGAAACCACGAGCCGAGAGAGAGAGTTTCGTCCTAGTCAGTCGGCCTATCGACCTCCGCTGACACCCGTGGCACCCGGGGCCGAGGAACGTTCTCATCATGGACGAGAAGCGGTCTCTCACCATGTGGAACGCAACGACAATCCGGGACAACTGGACCAACGGCCTAACATTCCACGCCAGCAGACCGGGCAGAAGGTGAGGTATACAGGAGAAAATATCGGCGTGGACAACATAATAACAGCCCATTCATTGATGAAATTGTCAATGCCCAGTTCATCGAAGACTTTGATGGATCCTTCCTGACAAAATACAATGGGAGCCAAGACCCGCAGGTTCACATCGACGAATTCGACATACAGATGTGTGTCCGAGGGATTGATGAGCCAATAATTTCTCGGATCTTCGTCACCACCTTGACTGGGGCCGCACAGGCATGGTTCCACACGCTGCCGCCTCGGTCAATACATAATTTTGAAGACTTCGGCCAGAGATTTCTACTCAATTTCGCGACCAGCAAAAAACAACCGAAATCCGAATTTGCGCTCGGCAAAATCCGCCAACACCCTAGGGAGACATTGCAAAGCTACTTGGACCGGTTCAAGGAGGCAGCATTATAGGTACAAGGACTGGAGGAGAAGGTGCACATCCATTTGCTATCAGCAGGGCTTAGTGGGTCATCACGACTCGCGAAGTCTATATATAAGGATCCGGTCAAAACGCTACTCGAGTTCAGGGTCCGATCAAAGAAATACTTAGAGCTGGAACAGATGGAAATCGCGAATTCTGCCCCGAGAAGAAAGGGTTCCCCGCCGAGAAATCGTCAGAACCCGGGGAGTGGGCAGTTGAATAAAAATCCTGATCTCGGACACCGCCCAGGACGATATGACACGAAGTACGACAGGTATACCCCGTTGAACACCTCCCGAGCTCAAATATGGAGAGAAGTAGTCTTGACGGAGATGAAGAAAGTAGACAGACCTCGGCCTGTTTTCAAGAAGGCCGGCCTTGACCAAACTCGGTTCTGTGAATTCCACAATGGACCAGGACATACTACCGACCAGTGTTGGGATTTGAGAGATGCCATAGAGAAATTCATCCGAGAAGGTAAGTTGCGTCGGTATGTGATCAAAACTCAAGGACAAGCTAAGCGGAAGGGCGGCCAAAATGATGACCAGAGAGGCCGGGATGAAAAACGCAAGAAGCAGGAGGCCGAACCGTTCCCGGAGCTGGAATTCGAATGTAATGTGATCTCAGGAGCCATGGGAGGAGGAGGAGACACGGCCAATCAGCGCTGAAAATACCTCAGGGAGACTTTGGCAGTAAGGGAGCAACCTCGTTTCAAAAACCACAGCAGCCCGGAACCCCCCTGCTATATTTCACCAAAGACGACTTGGAAGATGTCATACCCGGACACGAAGACGGCTTGGTAATTACCAGAATTATAGCTAACTGCCGGGTGAAGAAGATGTTTGTGGATAACGGCAGTTCAGCAGACATTATATCATGGAACGCCTTCAAAAAGATGAATTTCGACGAGGAAGACCTGAAGCCATGTCAGACGGTCTTATCCGGTTTCAACGGTGAGAACACAGCCATCAAAGGGTCCATTGAGTTACGGTTAACATTGGGAACAAAAGAGGCTTTCAAAACAGAGAGGGTGAAGTTCGTAGTGGCTGAGTTCCCTTCACCATACAACGTCATTCTGGGAAGACCGACTCTCCACTGATGGGATATCCTCATGTCTACCAAACATCAGAAGATGAAGATGATAGGAAGCAACGAGAGGGTAATAACCATCAGCGGCTATCAGAAAGAATCCCGGCAATGCTACTACACCGCGGTCAGAGAAGCCGAGGCCGGGACGTCGGCATTGCCACAGCATGCCGAAGAAAAGCCGAGATCAAGCAGCCAACAGCGGAAACCCATCAACATGGTAGAACTAGATGTCCGAGAAGATGTGGAAGAATGGAGGCCCGAACCAGTAGACGAGCTTGTGGAAGTACAGATAGGAGCTCAAGCTACCCAGATCACTAAGATTGGGAAAATAGTCGACCCAGTAACAAAGGCAGAGCTGATCAAGTGCCTACGAGACAACCATGATGTCTTTGCATGGACCGCCTCAGAAATCCCAGGAATAAAGCCCACATTTTCTTGTCACAAGCTGTCCATGTATCCCAACTCGAAACCGGTGGCACAGAAGAAAAGAAACCTCGGACCCGAGAGAAGACAGGAGCTGGAAAAACACATCCGGGAGTTACTGGAAGCCGGATTTGTACGTGAGATACAATACACCACTTGGCTGTCTAATGTGGTGATGGTTAAGAAGGCTAACGGTAAATGGCGAGTCTGCGTTGACTACACTGACGTCAACAAAGTTTGCCCCAAAGATTCCTATGCAATGCTGAGCATAGACCAGTTAGTAGACAATTCTTCAGGGTTCAACACGTTGTCGTTCATGGACGCCTACTCCGGATACAACCAGATCCCAATGCATCCAGAAGACCAAGAAAAAATGGCATTCCGAGGAAATGAGGCGAATTACTGCTATAATGTGATGCCCTTCGGGCTAAAAAATGCCAGCGCCACCTACCAGCGAATGATGAATAGTGTATTTGCCCAACAGCTCGGCCGAAACATAGAAGTATACATCGACGACATGATAGTAAAAACGGACGGAAATGGGAATCACATCCGAGACCTAGAAGAAACATTCGGCAGGTTAAGAGACAAGAACATCCGGTTGAACCCTCTCAAGTGCGCATTCGGAGTGACGGCGGGGACACGCCTGTCCCCGTATCGGGGGGGCGGATGAAGGATAACTGGGTTATGACGACACGCGTCCAGGATGTCATCGGCTCGCTTATCAAAACCCGAGGTAGCCCAATAAAAGAATTCATCCAAGCACCGCGGACAAGGTTCGAACCGAGTCTCAGGAACAGCCGTAATAGGCCGAGGAAACAAAGGAATACCTGAAGGGACTGCAGAAGGCCCTTTAGACTCAAAATAAGACTTAATACTACTAGAACCCGCCACAGTTGAAGGACGAGCCTTTTTGGGTAAAGAAGACTTGGAAGTTTGAGAGCCCCCAGAAGGCTTGGAAGTTTTGGAGCCCCCCGAAGGGACACGTAACAGGTGTTTGTTTTTCTCCTCGTCTGAAATTGGGAGACCAAAAAACCAAAATGCAGAGCGAGGAGGAACGGTCTTGCGAATATGCGCCTCCTCCTCCGGACTAAAACCAGAAGGACGCATGACTCAAAAAGATAAACGAAGGACAGAAGAAAATCAAGAGCAGAACAAAAAGGAAAAAACCCAAGGCAAGATACCAGATGAAAGAAAGGTGAATAACAAAACACAGCAAGAACAACAAAACGCAAAGACCCCAGGAAATAAAAAAGAAGGAAGAGATGATAACCTGGAAGTAGGAGTCTGAAGAGCTATGCACCAAAAAACGGGAAGACTGCAGCACGCCGGAGAAGAAAACGAGAGAGAAAAAGCAGGAAGAAGAAAGCAAGAGTATAAGGGCGAAGAAAATAGAGGCAAGTATCAGAAAACGAAACATTCAAAATATGTAACCAATAGAAAAAAGTAACCAACTAGAAGGGCAAAATTGTCTGGACAACCAAAAGTCAGGGGCAAAACAGGGGTTTCGCTAAGACCACTCATGATTAAGGGAGACAGAGAAAAGACGTAGCATTAAATGAAGGGGGGAACACGTCGTTTCATTTCTGAAGGACAGCCACAACGTTTCGCTTCCCCAAAAAGAAGCATTCTAAGACAGGAAAATGAATCGGTTTTGCCCTTTCCACAAAAAGTAGACCAAAAGCAGACCAGGCCGAGATAGTGTCGCCCGGCCGAGAAATGAGACACCAAAAGCAGGTTTCAATAGACAAGGTCGAGAGCGACGACTCGGCCCCGGTTATACTAACCACATCAGCATCTTTACTCCGGCCACAATCTGACCGACAATATGCTATCGGCTCTATTTCACCCCGGCCACCCGGGAAGCCGAGTAGCCAGGCTGAGGGGCAACTGTTGAGGTCAGCCAAACTGGGCCAAATCCAAGAGGCCCAATATGGATTGACCGGGTTGGGCTTTCCAGGAGTATTTTGAAGACAATCGTAGAATATGCAACGGAACCAAAAGAAATAAAGAACAATGATTACTCAATTAATGGACATTATACGAACGCTGATACTAAGGGATGTTGTCCATAACCAACCAAGTCTGTATTTATAGGTAAGGAATTCCAGGAGAAAGGTACACTCTTCTGAACTCTCACTTTTCCTTAGACACAGTGCACACACCCCACGCCAGATTCGGTTCTTCGGGTGCATTGTGATCATTTTCTCAGGAATATTTCATCATAAATATTTCCAGAGAGAAAGAGTTCAGATCAAACAGTAATCATCCAACTCCATTGTTGGACCTCTGTTTCTTACGAACAGAACAGGTTTAAAATTAAAATTAAAAATTTACTATCATAATAAAGATTAAAGATTATTAAAATGAGAAACAAGTCTTTTATAATTTTAATCTAAATTGTTTTTAATTGTAGGATTATTGTGAATATGAATATTGATAATCCAGATAAATTAATATATATGTAATGGTTTTTATTTGATAAAGATTAATAAATATCATTTATTAAATTATATATATAAATGATGTATATGTAGATGTCATCGTTGAACTGATTCAATTGAGAATTTCAAATAGTTAATATTACCTTGATATGTCAACAAAAAGTTGACATGAGATTATCATAATAATTAACAAATTATTTATTATGTTTTAATTTCAGACACCTAATTCCTTAAGGCACTAGTTGAATGAATATTGGATATAATTAAATACTTGTATAAATAATGATTAATAAAAAAAGAATTCATCAACTCATGATAATGAGTTCGAGCTTTATGATAATTAAAACCTTGATCAGGACAATATTGAATGAAAGATGAAAATATTTTCTTAAGTCATTCATTGATTACATGTGTTAGTTTATCAGAGTTTGACAATAATACTGTACTTTGGAGATAATCTTGAAATGTAAGTGATGAAAAATATTACATTATTCTTCTATTGATTTTTGAAGATATAAAATGTTATTTCATGTTATCTGCCATTAGAGAGTATTGTTAGATGTCTACCTTGATTAATAAATTAATTATAATTAATTTACTACTGATTTAATATTGAACTTATGAGTCACATACAAATGAGTGTTCCAATTTTTACAAAATAAAATAATTTATTTGGAAATCAAATTAGAGAATTTAGTTTAATCAAATAAATATTTAGTGGAATATTATTATATTCTTTGCTAGCACCAATAATATAATTAATATAAAATAATATTATTTTATAAATGTAGAAGATGTTCATAACATAAGAATAATGTTTTATTGCTACTTATCAAGATCAAATTATGTGATTATTTATCATAATTAGTCACGTGATTAATTGTAAATTATCTTTATCTTATATCAGGAAGTTTCATAAAATAAAAGATATGAAATAATTTTTATTCTTATAAAGATAAAGAAATATGAAATTATTTGAAATAATTTTTTTCTTTAAAAAAGACCAAAATCCATATCTGTTTAATATTATAAATAGAAATATTTACCTGAGTAAAGTGTAACAAAAAAAACTAGAAAAGTTGAAATATAATTTTGGACCTGAAAAGTAGAAAGAGAATTTACTGTTTAAAGTTTTACTCATAAAAAATTAATAAGATAGATTCATCTGGATATAAATATTGACAGAGTCTTCATAATAATATTGAACTTTATATTCCAATAATAATTCATACCCGGATATATATTTATTTGATTTTTACAGTAATATAATTTAAATTCATTATAGATTTTTTTAATTCCACTAAGTATGTTATGAACACTAAATTTTCTTACACTTTTGTCGTTTAAAGTACACTTGTGTGGTCATTAAAATATGGCAAAAATAATTCGGAAGAGTTTCCCTTGAAGAACAGGGAAAGAAATTTTCTGAAATAGGGAAACATATGATCTTAAGGTATGCATGTAATGACTCAATAAAGTCTATTTGTCAAGAATTTTGTTTATTTACTGTCAAAAAAGAATTTTTTGTTTTATAATTTATTTTCTAGGTATCTTAATTGTATTAATCCAAAAATTTCTTTTTATATTATTTTTTATCTATTTATTAAAAAGAATAATTATAAATTTATAATATAAAATAGTTTAGCAATTATTTTCAGGAGATTTTAAAAAATAAAAATCAGTATATCCTTGTTTAAAATCATATATATATTTTAAATAAACAACAAATTTTATGATAAACTATTCAAACTAATTTTGATTATAATTAAATTTTAAATTTTTTTAGCTTCTGATTAATTTTTTTAACAGCTAAGAAAATATTTATTTAGAAAATCTGAAAACAATTAAATTTTAAATTATTTAGCTTCTTGCTGTAAAAAAAATATTTAGCTTCTGATTAATTATATTGAAAATCTGAAACAAATGCATGAAAATTTGAAGTGTAAGAAACCTTTGACCCTGGACCTTAATATATTATTATTACAGTGTAAGAAATTAAAATATTTGTGTCAGGTAACATGAGACAACATAATAATTTTTCAATGTTGACCCTGGTTTCTTCCACTTGGAGAAAGAAAAATACATTTTTTTTAGTCCTTCTTCCATTGGATTCCAGAAACTAGCACACTATATATCCTGCTTTTTAAAAAAAAATAAAAATTCTGGCTATACGTACTCATCACTAAATATTTCACCGCTCTAATTAAAAAATTGACGTTTAGTTACACTTATCTTATTGCATGACTTTTGGCTGTGATAATTTATTAAAAATTAATTTGAAATGTGTACCTAGCTACACTCATCGCAAGACTTATATGCTAGTTTTTTTCTCTCTCTAAACCAAATGTATTATTTATAGGAAATAATCCTGTTTGGTCCATCTGAGTGATTAAGAAATAATTTCACATCAATTAATTCACATACTTATTAATTATTAGTTTTTTTAATATTAATAGAAATATAAGTCAAGTATCAAAAGTTTATAAGAACTCACATATACACTGCTCAATCAAAGCTAGACTTTTGTTAGTATTTTCTTTTATAAATTCACATGACTTTTAAATTAATAAAATATTAAATTGAATTTTTTTTAAACCAAGTTAATAACTCACATTGATTATCAAATGAATAATGATGCATCTTAAGTACGAATTATTAATATATAGGTGCGTTAAATATTGAAAAAAGAGTTCATAATTATTACATATAAGTGTGACGGAGGAGTGAAGGGGGAGAGAGAGGGCAATTTGGGTTTGAGAAGTGAAAAGGGTAAAAAGTGAATTGTTGACAACAAACTAATTTTTGAGAAGCATAAGGGGGGAAGGAGTGAGTACATACGGGAATGACTCCGCGTTTGAGCAAGACGCATAACATTTCATGGTTCAGTGCCGTTGTTGACAAAGTCAAGATCAACTGTGAGGGATCTGTAGATAACAGTGGCATGCCTTTGTGTGGAGGTTTGTTCTGGGATCATTTTGGAGTGGTTATTTTTCTTTCTTCTTTTGATTTTCAACAAAGTGCTTAATTTGAAGACATGATTTTTATTAAATTTTTTAATAAATAAAGTGAATAGATCTGTCTAATATGAAACATAAATTTATGTAAAATATCCTTTAAGGTATGTATAATATTTCAATTTTTTTTAAAATTTCAAAATAATATCTATTAAAAAAATGAAAGAAATCTTCGAAGATATTCCATATTAAATTAAATGATACTATAAAATTTACAAAAAAATGTTCCAAGATTTTGATTTGAAATCTATCCTAAAATACTTTTACAACTTAGAATTGCGGTGTCATCGTGTCTTTCCCGAAACAAATCAGTTGTCTATGCTTTGACAAATTTGAGTTTTTAATTGAGGGAAAAGATAGAAGAAGCGGATTCCACATCAGACTCACAAAATATCTCTTCATATTTGTTGTCTTCGTTTCTAAGCCGAAAACAACCATAACTAATTCCCAAGGTCATTTTTAAGGTAGTCAAATAACTTCACTGTTCTGACTGCTTTTGATCGTGTTTTCGAATTGAAGCCTTTTAATCCAATTATCCAAACCACAGATTCCACGAATTCTTTTTTTTTTATTTAAATTATTTGATAATGACAGGTGGTGGGCGGCAAGAAACACGGGTAATATGAGACCAAAATGAAATTACACAACAAAGATTAATCATTTTTATCTAAAAAGAAAAATTAAACTAAATTGTATATAAGATGGGTATTAATATCTTATACACAAAGTTAAAAAATAAAATTGCAATACAAAGAAGACAAAACCCTTCCGAATTCCCAACCAACATTACCGAAAAAAACAACCTAAAAAAAAAACACATAAACACAACAGACCCCAAAATGATGAAGGCTACAATCCTTGCTGCTGCCAAAGCCACCCGAGTCTGGCAATAAGACTTGGCAAGTTAACATGAGAGCCATGATCTAATTTTAATGAGACCCATAATCTTTTCTCCTTTCTGCTAGATAATAAGATAATTACTATGAACAGTAAAAAAACTTACTTGAAAATTCAATGTAGTGCATAGTAAACGTTTGAACTCAAGAGAAGTGTTGAGTAAGTTAGAATAATTTTATATCGATCCACTGATAACAATTATTCGTAATCATCAATATATAATCATGTTTGAAATAATCTATTTTGAAATCAAACAGCTACTTTTTTACATTATTTTTTAAAAATAACAAATAATTATTTCTTAATGTTATTAGGCACTAAATTTACCAAAATGCTAACAAGGAAACCCCTACTCGAATCATAAACAGGTCAATTCAAGACTAAAAATTATGCGGATAAAGTCACAGCTTTAGGTTTTCAAAAATATTTTAAATTAATTACTGATGATATTTTTAAAAATTCAAATAAATGTTATATATATATATATATATATATATATATATATATATATTAAAGTCTGTCTGATTCTACTGTAACTTTTACCTTTTCTATGAATATCAGCGACTTGTTAAATATTATTAGTTGTAGATTGACATGATTCTGTTTTTTTAAATCTGTTTCATCTGATATTTTTCTTCTACTGATTTTTATATTATAAATTACTATTAAGTTTTGTTACTATTAGAAAATAACATATTTGTTAACGTTTATAAAAAAAACATTTATACTAATAATTATATTTTTTGGGGAAACAATAATTATCTTAAAATTCTTATACAAATAATCCTAATTAATTGATAATATAAAAAAAATTACACTAACAATGAATTTTTTTATCAAGAAATATAAATTTAATTCATGGACACCAGGGGAGCTGCCATAATGTTCATTACATTGATAATGTATACATATTAAATCTAAATAAATTATTTAAAAAAAACTATTTCTTAAAACTCGTTATAAATTTGTATAAATGTCTGACAACTACTAACTATAAATAATAGTAAATGAAACAAAAACATCACACCCAGTGGAAAATTGCATGATATATAGCTATATCTTAATTAACAACCAAAGTGTCGGATTAGGTTCTTTGGCATCTCTTTCAAATAACTTATTATTTTATTACCATCTTTCCTGTTGCTTTGACTAACGAAAAGCATGCCCCATTTGACTTTCAACTGTTGTTTGAGTAATTTTCTATTACTAACAATTTATACACAAAAATTGACAATTTGTTTGGACAAACCAAATTTATTTTAGACCTGAATAGTAGTTCTTCATTTGTACCTCTTCTCATATATCTGCATTAATATTGTTCACATAAAATTATTTTATTTTATTTATTATATTTCTTATAACTTATCTCACTTGTCCTGTTACCACAAATACACCACGAGGCAATGAGTTTGATTAGTATGATTGAATGTCATTAGTAAGAAAAGTTATGTCAATCCCTTGTAAGAAAAGGAATAGTAAAATCCACCTGCTCACTAGAAAACATGTCGTTATAGCCTTCGTTTCTATTGGTTGAAGTTGTTATTATGCGCATATTAATTACATTCAGTTACTTTTTTTTTATTGAAAGGAAAGTAAGTATTTTTTAATTAACCACATCAAGAAGAAGTGATCAATTGCCTCAACCTACTAAGTTTTTTTTTTTGTCTTTAGCGACATTAAAAATTAATTAGCTTGACAATTACAGAACCTTTTAGGTAAAAAAAAAAAAAAGAATGATAAAGGGTTCAAAGATTTTTCAAGTTTCAGTCACGAACACAACTACGTTTGAATTAAGTTGAAGAGGGTAGAGTGTTAATTTGATCATTTCAAATAACTTTTTACAACTTAAGAGTTATACCATCCAGGCAACTTTGACGTTGGTATAGTTGATGAGAATCCTAACTACTGGGTCCCTCTCCCATTATTGGGAATCCTCTTGCGTCACTTTAAACATTAATTTCTGTTTGATATATACTATCCACAACTATCAAAGTTGGGTGGGAAAAAGCTGATATATCAAAAACAAAAAAAAAACTGAGTGAATTTCGTAATAATTTCTTATTATTGTTATTCAGCTAGCTGTAACTTAAAGTGATTGAAAGATTATTTAAAACTTTTTTTAGCAGGTGAGAATGTATATTTAAATCGTGATAAAAATATGCATAAGAAAACCTGCAGATCGTTAGTCTACAAATAGATTGATTTAGATAACACTTAATTTGTAAAGGTCCTTAATCAATAGATTTTTTATTTTTTATTTTTGTTTCTGCATAACCAGAAAAATTAATATTAGTGATGAAGCAATTTACATATATATAGTTTTAAAAAAATTGTCGCTAATTTTTTGTGATGTTAATATTAGTGATGAAAAACTAAATTTAATTTCCTCACTATTTTCCCTAAAACTCATGGAAACGATACCTTAAAGACAAAGCCACCACAGCCATTTCATACATTCATGAAAAAATAAGTTAAGTTACAAAAAAGAGAGTATAATGAATGTTTTCAATACAATGAACATTGTATACAAACGAACACACAGTATGCCAATTAATAAACATTGTAAGACTAGAGGACTAGCTAATTAACAACACTAAATTAATGTCACGTTACATAAAATATTAATCTCAAACTAGGAAATCATTTTGAACAAAGGGTCCTCTAATAGGAGCTCAGGCCAAATAGTGCAATTATCTTCCACATTAGTACTCAATGAAACCTCCGTCACAGAAGGAGCCACAAGGGAAAAAGGAGAAGAAGGAATGGTGCTTGAACATGAAAGAAGCCATGGAGTATTGGGATAGCTTTCTCCTTGAGAAAATTGAACCATGTCCTTATTACTTGATGGTGCTTCATATGAACAAGAAGGTGGTGTTTTCAATTCAGGCATGTCAGAGAAAGGCATGGTACAATTAGATAACATAATAACGTTCTCAAATTGTTCATTTGAAACATTGATGGTGTCCTTGTTCATCATGAAGGTGCTGTTTATTGTGCTATTAATTGTGTAATTAGGATCTGCATCAATATTTAATGAAGCTTGTGGCTGCAAGAGGTGTTGCTGTAAGCATTGGAGCCTGACCAATTCTTGAAGCCTTGCAAGGTTTTGTTCGAATGGTTGGTCCAAGAATTCTTTGAGGTTAGCCAGTGCTATGAGATGAGACAAGCCTGTGAAGATATCATCAATCCGAGGCTGGTGTGTCATTGGATCATAACCCATTTGAATAAGCTTCTTCTTGAGATGGGTGTTCCAAAAATTCTTGATTTCATTATCTGTCCGACCCGGTAAGTGACTTGCTATTGCGGACCATCTAGTCAAAGGAGAAAAAAAAAACTAAAGTACATAAGCTTCAGAGGTTTTAAAAAATAATCTACAACAACTGTGATTCGGACAGTAACATTAATATTTTTTAATTGTCTGCAATCATATCAACTGTATTTGTTCGCGATATCAACAAATGCAACAAAACCACGATTCGATTGCAGCAAATATTTAAAATCTTGCTTTAGAATAATAAATCAAATTAATATGATTCATTTGCTCATCTGTTTTATTAGACTATTACAAAATTCCTGTACATATATATAATGCATAAAAAAATAGTTATTGAAGAGAAATTTAATAATGGAATTAGTGGCGACTACAAGCATATACACAAACCGATATAAATTAATGGAAATTACAATAAAGTTATCCGGCTATAAGAGCAGCCCTCTAATTAAGAATATAATTAACATCAAAACACATAAAAATAAGTTACTATAGTGGTGTTGAATATTTACTTGTTTCCTAGGATAGCATGGAGATCTAGAATTGTTTGTTCTTCTTCTTGTGAAAACTTCCCTCTTTTGATGTCGGGCCTCAAATAGTTTGTCCACCTTAACCTACAACTTTTGCCACACCTGTTGAGTCCTGTTACCAAATACAAATGATCACCCCCATTAGTTATTTGGCCCGAGAGAATAAACTAATTAGGAGTTTTACGACAATATAACATAAATATCCATATAGTAGTATTAAGTAATAATCTAGCTCAGGTAATTGAATAAGATACATAAGTTATTATCTCTTATAACTATCTTTAATTTTTATAAATAAAAAAATAGTACCTGCAAGTTTTGGAAGAGCTCTCCAGCTTGCATGACCGTATTTTTGAATGTGGTCATTAAGCTTTTGATCTTCTTCAGGTGTCCAAGGGCCTTTCTTCAAACCAATTTCATCACAACATGGAGATCTTCCCATATCTATTATCTTATGGTATCCTAGTTATTGTGTCTTTCTTCTTTATTCTCTCTTTCTAAGCAGGAAGCTGAGTCACTTCACTTCCTAGCTTCAATTTCAAATGTGGGAAATGGGGAAGGATGCATCCTACACTTGCAACCTAAATGGCAGCTATCTATTTATAAGGCGAATATGTGGTGTCTATTTGGCCCACAACTAGGTTTAATTAATAGAAGTTTTGAAACTCATCACGTGTTACCTAAAACAGGCGTACGTTTTCTTATGCAAAAGGACATAAAACCTTTGTCAACCCATATTAGTGGTTGGTTACTGCAGAAGTAAACTTTGATTTTTGAATCCAAAAGTTTGAAACGCTAAAGATTTTAATCAAGCACTAATTTCAAAGCTTTAAAAAACCATCCGTTAAACAAAGTCGGGGCCGTAATATTCAGAGTCTTTGCCACTATTTCATAATTGCAAATGACTGCATGCATCACATCCATCTGCATTTTTTACAGTACTTAAAAAAAATTCAGAATTAAGAGTTTTTTTTATAAACTTTTGCGGAAATACTTGTAAAAAGTTAGTGAAAAATAAAACAATTTTTTATAAGTTAAAATTTACTTATACATAAATTAAAAACATTTTTATATTGATTTCTTCAAAAGCTAGTTTTTAACTTGAAAAAATTTATTTCATTTTTTGTTGTTATTTTCTTTTTAATTATCTATAGAAATATTTATCCACACAGGTCGACAATGACTAGGGTGAGTCTTGTAATAATTATAATTTGGATACTTGATTAAAGACCACGAATATAATCATGTCAATGTTGAAAATACAAGGTTGGGATGAGAAATTAGATATATTATTACCCTCACTTATTCTATTTTCAACCTATGTTAGATGTTGGTTATCCAAATCATACAGCAACGAAATGAACCGAGTGATGTCACGTACGAATATCTGGATGATTTTGTAATAAGAAAAGAAAAAGGGGATTATAACCATTCGTGGATCTAGTTAGACGAGAAGTTGGTGCGGCAAACTCTAAATTTCTTACCCTCTCTAAAACACACTTTCCTTTCATAAAATTTGGAAGCCATTAGTGGGTTCTTTAATGCATTCCTTCGTCGTTTTTTCGTTGTATTTGTCTTGTATTCATATGAGCAAGAGCTGACTTTATCGTTTATTCCTATGAAAATGAATGATAGCGTGTTTTATTTTTGTAATGGTATTCAAACTATGCATATTAATTGCGATGATAATTCACACACGAATCCGCGTGGAAGAAGTTTTGTTATGTACAATATGTAACTTTTCATATATACTCTCTCTTGTCTTAAATATAAGAAAAAATCTGTGACATTAATTAAAAAAATTAATTAATCACATTTAATTGCATTATTTTTAATTAAAAATATTCTTTTCTCAACTTATCATTTATTGAAATTTAGTACTGAGGTTAAAAAAGTCTTTGAAACTAACACCTCTATTAAGTGAAGAGTATTTTAGATATAATAACACTAAACAAGATAAAATTAGTTGAAATTTTTTTAATTGAGATAAAGAAAAAAATGTTTTTTTTTACTTATGTTTGAGATCAGAGGGAGTAAACTTTAAGATAAATGCTAACCAATATTCTTAGGACATTGGTTAAAGAACAAGAACCTTTGGTTGGAGAGAAATTTGTTGATGTCGAAGAATCATAAATTATGGAATCATGAATCTTGATAATTAATAAAATTTGTTGGATTGATCATAGATATTTTTGTGAGTATTTAGATATGTTTCTTAAAAACCAAAGAGTTACTTGATATTTTTTTTATCAGTTACTTTAAATATTTATCATAATAAATAATGTAATAAAGGTAATATGATGCATTTACTGTAATAAAATAAAATTTTAACTCAGAAAATTAAGATTTTTACCTCTCATGAAATTTTTTTCATGGAAAACTAAACTAAAAAATATTTTGGGAAACCTTATTTTCTGAAAATGTAATTTTTCAAAATTTATACCAAATATGGGAAACAAAAATTCCCAATCTAACATTCTAGGGAATTGAAAATTATTTGCTACTAGACACCCCCTAAAAGGATAAAGATTTTAATAGGATGTGCAAAATTACACATTACATGACTTTTTGTACACTATTCTACGATTTACACATTAAATACTTCGCACATCTGTGCAAGAATATGTGAAAGAATCTGCACACTAGTGCAAAGTTAAAATATGTTGAATATGAAGTTGCTAAAGTTGCACAACTGTCCAATAATCCTATACAAGACTTCGCACACATATGCATCGGACTTGCGAGAATAAACACTTATTTTTAAATTTTGTTTTCTTTTGAGCTGGAATACTTATGAACCCATAGCTTTAAATAGAGATCTTTTGTTTTAGTTTAGGGTTTCGAGGCTTGAGTGTGGAAAAGAGAGGGAGATTCGAGACATTGGACAACAGCTTTGGTGTTCAAGGTACGAGTAACCCATAAACCCCAACCAACCCAATTAGTTTGGTTTAGATTTTTTGAGAGTTTGACTCAAACCCGACCTAACCCATTCAGACTCCATAAATATACGAGTCATATATTGTGTTCTATTTTTTTGAATACACCTTGCCTAACCCATAAAATATAATTAAATTTATTATTATATTGATAAACCATTATTTGACAGCATTTGAACTCCAATTTTTGTCTCTTTTTGTCTTGTTTTTTTACTCCATTTTGTTAGTAAAGCTTATGAGTATGTGCTAAGTGTGAACAATTGAGCAGTGAAGTGGATAAAGTAATAAAAGAGATGAGAAACAGAGAATTCTGAGCATTTTCAAAGAGCACGGCCCATGCTGGACTTGTAGTCATGCTATTTTAACATTGCCTATGTTGATTTCTCAAGAATCTTCTCAATCAATGTCATCGATCTGAGCACGACCATGTTGAACCAACATAACCTGTGATTCTTGTAACATCCTTGATTTTCGACTTCTCGACAACACTTACACTATAACATTTCACGTGGTGACACTCCACTCAACATTCTTGCTGGTCTGAACTTTTCACTGGTTAGAATTCTATGTAGGTAACCCTTTCCACAAATCAACAATGACTAAAATAAAAAAAATATTGCATTAGCATTGAAACCATTAATTCTATTAGTCAAATATTGTCATAATTTGGTCTTTTTTGAGTGTATTTAGGCAATATATACTTACAAAGCTTTAGGCAAAAATAAATTATTGTTCTAAAAAATTGTAATTTTTACAAAATAAAAAATAATTTATAAATATTAAAACCCATTTAATCCAACCTGATTCAACTCATTTATGATTTAGTTTGTTAATAAAATTGCACAAACGCAACCCAATCCGCAAAATTTTATCAAGTTGGATAACAAGTTTAACCAAACTCAATCCAATACGACTCGTGAACATTATATTATTATCCAATTATCGCACAAGTCCTCATTGATATGATACTTTACCTATCATTGTATTATTTGAGTGATTTGCTATTCTTGCCGGAATCTCAGCACCCTTACACTCGATTTTTAGATAAATACTTATATATATATATATATATATATATATATATATATATATATATATATGCTAATAATTATTATTAATTTTTAAAATAAATTACCTCACTGATCCAAGGTCTTGGATCCGCCATTGCCTCCTAATATAATTTGCAAAACCATCCCAAAAATAATCAAAGCAAGACAAAAGAGATTGATTTTAATGTAATATTAATGTATAAAAAATTATACTTTGGTATCTTGATATATTATTAGATCATTAGTCAAGTGATACTTATATTATTATATATAAAAGTTCATTTTTACATTATGATTAAAAAAATTAATAAGTTGATGATAAGACAACTATCTAGTGCATGTTTAAAAGTAGTTAAGTACCATCTAGTCTAACAAGAAAAGAAATTGAGTTACACATGACCTGTGGAATCAATTTATGTTACATGTATTTTTATCAACAGTTAATTTTCTACATATCATTTGATGTTATCAACAGTTAATTCTAAATATCATTTAATGTTATCATCAAGTACATTTTACACTTAGAGGTAAATATAAAAATTTAAGACTCTTAAATCTTTCATGAGAAATATACTTAATTTTTACTAGATTTTGCTAATTTTAGTGTGTAGCTCCATTTTTTATTAGTTTAATGAAATTTTATTTCTTAAAAAAATAATATAAAGTGATAATACTTTTCCTATCTATTGTTATATAGTGCAATACTAAATATAAGTCAGTATTTATAATCTTTTATTAAGCTACAGTAAACACTACATATATTATGATAAAATTTGATCAAGCCTTATTCGATGGGGCCTTTATATACATACAAGTTCTTTTCACTATTGGGCCCTTTTTCTATTATATATACGTAATAGAGAAAGGAGAAGAAAGATGGATTGCTATATATTGAGTTGCGTTCAAAGGTGGAAGATCAATTGCTTGTTCAACTCAATTTCACTGTCGGGTAGACCAGCTTCTCATAATCTCGACCATATAAAAAACGAAGCAAGTTCAACCTACATAGCCTATATAGATTAACGTTATTGATGTCACCATTGACAGTGCAAGTGTGATTTTCCTCATTAGAAGTAATGAATCTTGTAATGTCAGCTAAACAACTGATTTGCTTGCTTTTTTAGGTTTCTACCCGTTACATCTAAACTAGGACTTTGCATGCTTCTCCATGCCACGTATACGTATATATATGACTTTGTTCTTTTCTATTTTTACGGACAGACAAACAATGCTGACCATGATATGTGAAAATGAAATGTTCTATATCCTATTTTTCTATCTCCTTATCGTACAAAAAAAAAGTATACCAAAAATCTCCTTAATTCATCCTTTAATCAAGTATATATCAACAACTTAAGCAAACCAAAAAATGAAAAAAAAATATTTTTCAAGGTAATACTTGTTTACATTTTATTATTCATGTGAGGTCCATTAATTCGTTCCTATGTTATAAATTTAAGTTCTAATTTTATTATTATTGACTATTTGTAAAATGAGGTAACATATATTTTGTGGAGGTAACATACACATAATTATTTTTTAAAGTTGTTAAAAAAATACTTATATTATATTTGTAAGTTAAATTTTTCGCTAGAGATAAATATTGTATTTTATATATATATGAACAAGTCTTCTAGCAATGTTGGCACATCTCGTGCTAAGCTTGGTTTTCATTTGACTTATAAAAAAATATGCTAAAAAATGTAAAGAAACGGGAAATGTTTATAGAAGACTTACAAGTTTTATAGATATGAGTATAATTGTTGTGATTTGTATAATAATGATTAACACAAGTGATAATGATTTGTATCTTTTAATTAAGTAGTCCAAAATTCAAATCCTATCATTGTGTATGAAATGAACTATATTGGGAGAAGATGTAATGGACTAGTGGAAGAAAATAAGCATTTGTCGGCAAAAGAAGGAAATAAGCCTTTGTCCCTATTACCATTGACAACAAAATGATTATTTTTCCTTCAGTAGTCCATTACCAATGACTCTTTTTTTGTTGGTGTTCTATTAAAATTCTTTAAGAGAAGTAATGCGATGGAAAAGAGGCAAAGGCTAATAAAGATGATGATTTCCATCTTTCCTTATCTCACGCTTCCTTTGATGAATATAGTATGGGGCATGACAACATTTGGAAGTTCATTCCTGACTCAGAGAAAGGATGCATCCCCACCAGACAAAAGCTTTCCAATTCCTTGGGCAAAATATTGGAGGGTCTATCGAGCCAAAACATATGGAAGTAGAATCTAAAAGAATAAGGGGTTGTGTGATATCTCATGCTCCTAAGGAGGTAAAACATTTCTTATAATTGAGTTTCTCATCATCTATTTAAAGCTATTCCTTGGGAAGAAGCCTCTTCTCCTTTGTAAAAAAATTTACTTCACACTTGGTGCAAAGAATTCATCTAATCGAACTAAGTCAAATTCACAGGTGTGGTGGAACTCAGAAAGATACCAAGCAAAATTCCATTGTTCTTTATGGTTTTTCGAATCCAAACAAAGATGTCAAGCATGTTTGAATTGCTTGGACAAGATGAATAAAAAAGTCACAACCAGACCCAAGTGTGTTTTGGTCATGAGTTATACTTCATTTTTAGCATTAATGAGATAGGAGGGTTCAGGGTTTGCACACAAAAAGTATATGGCTAGAGCATTGAGGGAAGATCCTAGGATCCTGGTACTTGATGAAGGGCACAACCCAATAAGCACTAAGTCAAGGTTGGGGAAAGGGTTGATGAAAGTGAAAAATGATATGAGAATACTACTTTTCGGTACATTATTTCAAGACAATTTCTGTGAAAACTTCAACACACTTCACTTGGCAGGACCAAAGTTATTTACGAAGTGCTAGATTAACTAGACCCAAATTGAAGAAGGAAAAGAAAAACGGTAGAGTCACGAACTAGAATATTACAAATAAACAATTTTATAGATGTTTTATGAGAATGCTGATTTTGATAATGTGTTTGCAAACCTATATATTTTCTAATGAGTACAACTGACATGCAGCGTGAATTTTTGCTGAAACTACATATCAGAATGGATGAGTGCAATAGTTAGCCTTTAGAGCTAGAGCTTTTGGTAACCCTTGGATCAATACATCTATGATTGGTTAAAACAGCATCATGTGCAAATAAGCTTTTCATTGCAGACCAGCTGAAGCTGCGAAAGTTAAATTTGTTTTGAGCCTTTTCTAAGTGAATCTTGGATTCGCAATGTAAGGAAATTCGATGAGTGGATTCAAATTCACTCAACGAAATTTGAGCCATAACCTAGGTGAAGTTTCATGGGAAAATTTGCTCAACGAATTTGGGTTTGCTAAACAAATTTTTAGTAACTAATTTAGTGTTAGGATTCACAAAGACTACCATTAGTCGTACCCACCTTTGTCACCCACTCATTGTTCCCATGCTCTAAATTCTCTCTAGAGTTCTTGTGTGGGAGAACTAGGATTGTGCTCTAATATTTGTCAAAAATAATAATATCCATTGAAATATAAAGCAAGTGTTTGAGAACTTTGAATTTTGAAAAAAAAAATATAATACTTGATAATTAATAAAAATAATTTTAATTGTAATTTATAAAACTTTGAAGTGTTTAATATGATTGATGTTTGAGTGTTAATCAACATACCAAAGAAAGTATGTAACTCAATGGTTTTATTGAATAAATAATTATAGAAAAAATATTTATTAAATATGTGAAATTTTAAAAGACAAATGCCATAAAGAAAAGTTACATGTTTATAATTAAAGGAAAATAATAAAGAGGTTATCAAATAAAAAATGAAGATTCAAATTTCTCATATAATTGAATGAAAATATTTATTTATTTATATAAAAGTAGATATACACAAACTAATACATACAACTAATCATGATGTGACATAATTGGTAGACAATTTTATTCTTTAGATTTAGTAAAAGACAATAAATATATTAAATGCATAACAACTTTCCAAAAAAAAATCAATAGAATAATTTTATTATATAAATATTAAATAAATAATTTTTTATTTGTCCGTCAAATACTCCCTTCAGACCAAAAATATTAATGTTTAAAGTTAACGCAAATAGCTTATGAAATGGAGTTATAAGGTTAATTTAGTAATACAAGAAGAAGGGAAGAGAAAAAAGATGTGAGTTCGATTTTCTGCGCTAAAAGAAATTAACAATTAATAACTACAATTAGTCAACATTTGTGGATAGAAAAATTAGTTATGAAATATATAATACTATTCACAAACTACAAATGTCTACTCATAAAATAACATTTATGATAGGAATAGTTGTGGAATAACTTATGTTGGAAAAATATTTATGTTATAATTTAAAATTTAAAGTTAAGTATATATATTGGTTTTTATCAGATTTGTTTTTAAAGATACTATTGTTTAATTTTATGTTTACTGTTCTGGTTTATTCTAAATTTTATCTTACAATCTTAGAGAGAAAAATCCATACTTATACCATTCTATTAACAATATGTCTACCATGGATTTACCTATGACTAAAACCTTTTCTTTAGAAGAAAAAAAACTCCCATGGATGGTATATTTCTTTAGAAAATTGCATCGTGCTAAGTATTTGTGTCGGGTTATATTTGAACTTCAATAGTTTTGTAAAAAAAAAAAAAATTAAATAAGGGTATATGTGAAAGGAAAGAAGTATTGAGACTTGGAATTAATATGTAATACATCAGTAGTTTTGGGGAAAAAAGTTAAATATCAATAATTTTGATGTGGAGGGAGTATCATATTGTCATAAATAATCTAAAATTAAATATGT
Organism: Glycine latifolia; assembly: GCA_013407115.1. NCBI lineage: Eukaryota > Viridiplantae > Streptophyta > Magnoliopsida > Fabales > Fabaceae > Glycine > Glycine latifolia. The sequence goes on along the minus strand of CM023948.1, from coordinate 26,808,801 downwards.
GGGTGTGCAACTTAATTGGTGATTGGTGGTCATGGCACTACAATGAAGAGATACCAATGAAGAAACAACAAAGAAAAGCACACAATTCTTTAAGATGTGTGTAAAACACTAATCTTTAGGTTTGATTTGCCAAGCCACCAAATTCTATAGAATTGGATGAAAGAGGGTGTCTTGACGAATCCCTTTCAGGATACAATTGAATCCCTTGACATGATTTGCACACCACGTACATCAGGCGTATTGTCAATAACAATTTACAAAATAATAGTTTTTTTAATTCTTTCTTTGTGCACAAAAGAAAAAAGGAAATCATATGGATACAAAGAATCTGGGGATTTCTCTGGTGAAGAGTTACATCTTATGAGGCTTGGTGAAGAGTGATATCTATTCATACTTACACCTTTAAATGAATAGACACATACTTTTATAAAAGAATGCAAGCCTTCATTAATTTTGAAAATATTTCACGATATAAATGTTAAATTAAGTGAAAGACAATAAAAATATTTTATTCCCCCTAACAAAGACCATATTGGTGAGAATCCAAAATTATTTTTTCCTAAACTTGAAAATCAACCGAAATTAATGTAGTACTGATTTGATATATATTGATTCGAATCTCACATTAGTTATATGTTAGGTAACATAGTAATTTAAATAATTATTGTAAAATTAATATTTCAATCAGTTTAAAGTAAGTTTCTAGTTACAGTAAAAATAATGTTTTTATAAAATGACATTTTTAAGTAATATTTTAAATTAAAACCTAAATTCAAGTAATATGTATCATGCACGACATATATGCTAATAAAGATGACACTAGGTAGGGTGTGGGTGGGTAATTATGCTACTCGTCCTCATACTCATACTTTTAAAAACATTTTGTATTCAGACTCATATACGTTGGATAGTAACTTTAATACTTGTTTCTTTTTTTTCATTGGTATTTTTCTTTATTGCCAGAAATTAAAGATAGCTATAAGAGAGTTTAGAATACTTACACACTATGCTCAACCAATTGAGTTAGACCCATTCAATTTTCCATTGGTACTTAAATGTTTATAGTTAGTCTTTGTTTGAAAAAATAACTTAAAAGGGTTAAAAGGACTAAAAGTCTCACATGAGAAAAAGACCCATAAACATGAGTCTTAAGGTTTTAGATTAAAATATGATATTAGATTCACTTATGTAGTTGCTCATAACTTATTAGTAATTTATGTAGTTGTTCATGACTCGTTAATATAAATATCCTTATTTACCCCCTCTGATTTACCACCTCGTAGAATAAGATCACTTAATTAGTATTTTTTATGACTTGCTCATTAATTTATTACTTCTTTTGCTCTCTTTTTTTTTTATCAAACATGGATAGTTTTTTTTTTTTCGTTGAATTCAAACATGGGTAGTTAGTACGTACTTAGTAACTTGTATTCTGTCACAAAAGGGGTAACCTTGAACTGCAAAATTACCATGTTCTTTTATATGGGAAATCTAGTATCCTAATTTTAATATCCACCGATCACATTGTTTTACGTACTGTACCTGCCTCGAAAAATTAAAGCACATAGCTTTTCTTCTCGTTGATTACATGGTGGTAGACAAACGCAAAACACACAGCTTCCATTCCACGTTATCACGAGTAACACTATCTTTTCTTGTCAACCTAGCTTTTGTGAACTCTTCTCCTATCCCAAGAATGGTGGCAATACGTGGTGTTTTTTAGCCTCTCTTAAACTCTCATGGCACTGTTCCATACATTCTTTGGACCACAAATTCACATTGAAAACTTCAAAGCTTCTTTACATAATTTTTTATTCTGATATTTATAATTAAATGTCTTTTTAATTTATATGAATATGTTGTTTTTTCTCTTTTGGCCATGCAAATTTTTTGCATTATTTTTTATTTTAAAAATAACTTTTCCATTGCAACTTAATAATAACGTGTCATGCAATTAATCATATTACATAAAAAATAATTTAAATTACCATATATATGAGATAATTTAGTTAGATGAATATCACATTAATATTAAATAATGGCAAAAACTATTTTTATAAATTTTAACATGATGTGACATAATTAACATATAATAACAGTTTCCTTAAATATGTATTTAAATATTTGTACATATAGAAAAACTTGTGTTAAAAGAAGTTGGCCATTAAATAAATCCTAATAATATCTAATTAGTTTTTTTTTTTTTTGAACGAAAGATATCCCAAGTTTATCCAAAAACATATACATTTTATCAATATTAGAATTGGGGATTCATTAAAGTTGCAATTATCGGGATTGGGAAATATTTTTGTTTCACAAGCATTGGAAATACTATATATTACTCCTAGTGTTTGAACATTCAAAAAAGGACTAGTTGTTGGAACGATAGCTTCTATAAACGTGTAAAGCTACGTACCCTTGGATTTTATAGGTATGAATACTTTAAATTTGATCACATGGGCTTAATTCATTTCGAATGAATACGCGTAGGTTAATTTTGACTTGGGTTTTTCTCATTAGAGCACTTGCTATATAAATGAAATGTTACCCTTTTGAAGTGATTTCTCTTTTACGCAATTTGATGTTTAGGGCAAACATTACCTTCAGAAAGGAAGAGTAATTGTACAAGTTTAACTGAGACTGTCATGGTGCTAGTGAAGAACAGTGCTTGTGTTGTGCTTGTATTTCTTTGTGCTGCCTGGCTATCCACTGCTCGCTTGAACCCTAAAGGTATTTTCTTTAATTTGATTTTGGTGTAGCATATATGTTTCTGTGTATTGTATATTACTTCCTTTCTAGACGTAATCAAATTAACATTATAGGCCAAAAAAATATTGACCACATAAAGTTGAAAAATGCAGGTGCTTCAATTAATGATATTCCAGATATAAAGGTAACTCAATATGCATTTTAAATATCTTATGATATATTGAGGGAATGTTTGATGGTGTTTGAAAAAATTATTTAAAGTTATGAAAATACATTGTGCCTTTTTCTTTTCTTTTATGGGAATGAATCATCTCTGCTTGCTTTTTTTCTTCATTTCTTCCATTTCATAAAGCTTTTAGAAAAATAAATAAAATGGGGATGATACATACTTTATGGAGAGTGACATTTATATTTTCGATATGGAGGGAATTTTTTTCAGAAGTTTTTTTAACTTGTTTTAGTACGATTCAGAGCTGATTTTACGAATAAATTCTCATTTGAAAAAAAAATTATGCATTGAATAAGCATTTAGTGAAAGAAAAAATGAGTTTAGTCTTTATACTTTCAGTCAAATGGGTTCATATACGTTCATGTTGATGATTTTTTTCTTCAAACTTAAAAAAAAAACATGGATTTGGTTCCTCATAACTTTAGAAAATTAACATGAGTTCTAAGAAAGGATGAACTAAATACACACGTTTTTCGAAGCTTGATAATTACCAAACTCATCAAAATATATAGGAACCAAGTTTTTTCCTCTTAAAATTATTTATCTTAACACGCCCTAAATATAAATGATAACTTTCCATTTAAAACAATTGACAAAAGCTTTATCTTGTACTATATTGGAAATTTCTTGAACAGGCAAGTATTTCAACTACTGTTACAAAGAGTACTATGGCTGCAATTGATGAAGATAACTTGAACAAACCAAGTGAGAAGCTACTTATGAACAAATCTGGGAAGGTTATCTCTGCTCCCAATGTAGATGTCAAAAGGAATAATGCAAGAAGCTGTTTGTCTGATGAGGTCAATGAGGATCCGTTGGCTTTCACTGCTGATTATCGTCGACCAGTGCACCATCCACCCAAGAATAATAAATGAACTCTTAAAATTAAGTTCATCCTCTTAATTATATGGAAGATATATGGGTGTGTTTTGTTTTGTTTATCTTATCCTTTATATATGTCGCTTACTGAAATTATAATCACTGCTCCCGGAAGTTATTATATACGTTATATAAGTGTTTCTTGTCATCGATATTCTACTGTAAACTTAACATATCGAATTAAAGGAGTGTTTAGCAATTAATAATGAGGTGTCTCAATCACGTTTAATTTCCTGCTGTTACTGTTAGTTTGGCTCTAAAATTGTGGTGCTTAGTTATATTTTTATCCGTGAAAATATGATATCTTTTATTTTAGTTTTTATAGATTTTTTAATTTGCTTTTTTTTTTATAAAAGTATGAAAATACATGTGTTTTTAGATTTCACGAGAGTCTAAGTGTTTTTGATAAAATTATTTGTTGAAGTAGTTGGACAATGTAAAATTGCATAAATGATAAAATTAATAAAATTTTATGCTAAATAAAAAATATTAAAAAGAAAATCTAATAAATATTTAAAAATAAAAAAATAAATATAAAAAGTTAGAAGGTAGAAACTAACATTTTAAGAAATACTATTACAAGTAATATTTTTAAAAATATTAAAAGTTACTAAAAAAAACTTATTTACTAAATAGTCAATAAGTTTTTTAGTTAGTAAAAAAATTAGAAACAAATACAACAGTGCAAAATGCACTAACAACTAATAACCTTTTTCCCACAAAATGGATATTCATTTTTTTTTATTACAACACTATCTAAAATTAACAAATAATTAATTCATAATAGAGTTGACAAAGGTGATACAATACTATGATACGTTCATATATGAAAAATGATCTATGTTTAACTAGAAAATTCATATCAATTTATTGTGTGCTAAAATATTCCCTTGAAAATTAGTAGTAATCACACACTTGAGTGAAATTAGTTTTTCATTCAAAAAAAATCAAATTCTAGTATACATTAATTTGTACTTTTTTCATCATGATATAATAAAATAGTTCAAAATGACTTACTAGACTAAGAGCCCTAAAGCAACTCTAAGATAAAATGG
>CM023948.1:26702305-26803919 GCA_013407115.1 Glycine latifolia | reverse complement strand
ATATATATATATATATATATATATATATATATATATATATATATATATATCCCCCTACATTTTATTGTTTTCGCTTTTTCATATTGATTTGAGAGTTTCACAATAATCCAACAGGGTCTTTTGAGGGTATGATTTTACCCAACAAGAAAGGTGAGTTTTTGAGAGACCAAAAGTAGTTTTCGAAGAGGAGCAACGGAAGAAGGTACGGTGCATAGGGAAATATATATTTCATGTTGGATAAAAGTGTTGACAATTGCAGCAACAAAGGTACGTTTTCTCACCATTCTCTACATACGTTTTGATTATAATATCGATTGTTATGCAATGATCTCTGTGTCTATAATGCATGCTATATACTTTCTCAATATGTGAAATGTTCTCTCTAGAAATCCAAGTCAATAATGTGAACTCACACTCCAGCACACTGAACTACTTCTAATCACGAATCCTGAACCCACAGATTCATATAAATCATCCATTGAAAATTCAAACAACCCACAACAATGCACCTAGGAACGAGCTCAGCGACGTCGTTTTTCCGTCTTGGAGTTCCTGTCGTATCTGCTTTTGATCACCGATTGCAGCAGCAGCATCATCACACCGCTTTCTCTTGTGTCCGTGAGTGATAGAGATTTTATGCATTTTTATTTTATTTTATTTTTATCTTGGGTCCCTGTGGGATGAAGATTAGGAATTAGGGGCTATTGCTATTTTGTGTTACAGCGGTACTAACATATTTGGACCAGTTTTTTTTTGGGCTATTGCTATTTCCACAATTTTTATTTACTAATGCACTCGCCTTTTACTTTTGTTTTCCAAAATTACTGTGCGGTATACACTCTCCTTTATCAATCTGTGTTTAGTCTCCATAGGATAGCAACACAATTATGAATTATGATCATTGACCCCAACAACATTTGCCCCGAGGCAGAGTTGCAATTTCGAAACATCAATTTTCCTATTGAGAAAAATGGTTTGTTTCGAAAGTGCAACTGGGGTAAGATGAAAAATCATGGATCCCCTTTCTTACTCTCCGAAAGCTATTTCCAAACTAGGGAAACCAAGATAAGCAAGAGATTTACAAAGTGACTTCGATCCATCTAAACCAAAAAAAATAATTAAGGTAATCTATAATACTTGATTTTCATGTGAATGTTAAGAGCGACACAGATTCATCACAATAACTGGTTCAACTGCCCCAAAAACATTGAGAACCCAACAATTGTTAGAGCATATAGATGTTGAGACAGAGTCCATTAGCAATTTAGTGGTCATCATAAACCTTGAGATCAAGGGAGATAAAGAGTATCTTTGAAGATCAAGAGGATCACTCCAGGCTCAATCAATGAGGGACTGAGGTATAGAGTGTACCAAGGGGAGTGCATTTTTATGGGTAATTTAGGAAGAAAAGTAAAAAAGGAGTATATTAGTAAATAGGGCGAAGTGTATATAGCAATTGCCTGATTAAAATGGTTTCATTTATTTTCGAGTGTTTATTCTTGCCGGTAGTTAGTCTTGTTTAGTTTATTTTAAGATAAAATGAAAATAAACATTTTTAAAAAATGTAAATAAGAACTTCATTTGTATTGTATGTGTGTAAGTACGTAAAATTGAATACAAATATTTTGTCAGACGATAAACAAAAATAATAATACGATTTTTAAATTTAATAAAAGTGTAATTAAAATTTTAAATAAAATAGTAAGCATAAAATTGAGAAAGAAAAAAAAATTAGTAACTTATAAGCTACTTTATTTTTCAAAATAATTTATCAAAATAAGTTATTTGAAGTAATTTATAAAAAATAAGTTACTAAAATAAGTTATTCAAGTAGCTTATCAACAAGCTTATTTTTTTTAGTTAGTTTATCAGTCAATGTATTATATAAAACACATTTTTGATTGGATTTGTTAGCATACCTGTCAAACACTAGTGTAGTTAGGTCCTGCGTAATTAAATATTATTTACTGTTAAAATAAACAAATCAATCAAATTTAACTTGAAATAAAATTTAAAAAAAATCTCAAATTAAAGTTGATGGTACAATTGCTTTTAATTTTTTTAAGGTGCAACCCATTAGGAGTAAACAGAATTGATTGAAGAGCAAATTCTATCTCTCTCTCTCTCTCTCACGCTGCACATTTATTGGAAATTTTTTTAATTTGATTTTTTTTACTTCTTAATTAAACATTTTTAGGTCAAATTAGTTACTCTTTACAACAATTTCGCCTTTTATCTCTCCACATATTTCTATCATTAATTACTCCATTTAATTAATCATTACAACAATTTTGTTTCCCATATATTCTTTAAGAAGCTTATATCCTCGTATAATCCCATATCTCTCACTATCTCTACAACCCGTGCATCTTCCTTCTCTTTATCTCTTAAGGTTATTCTCTTCTCTCACTTATTTCACTCCTACCTCTCTTCAACTTCATTTTATATTTCGGGATTTTTAAATGAAATAAATCATGTTCGTTCCAATGAAGTTGAGTTTTAACTATTACTTGAACCTCTTTTTTTTATGCAGGTCAGGAATATCTAGCTATGAATTGTGATGTTCAAGAAAACCTACCCACGAATCTCAAAGGTTAGACCCATGTATTCTCTCATTGTTATATTTTTCATTATAATCACAAAAATGCTACATTACATTTTGTTTTTGTTCTCAATTTTTCCCTTAAAGTTTTGTTCCAGACTTTTGTTGCTGTTTTTTTAGATAAACATTCTTTACTCTCAATCAAATAAACATTATTTACTCTCAATCTAATGAAAATCACAAAAACATATCGTTAAACTGTTATTAACCTTAATGCAATTATTGTTTAGCTAATGTAATTGTTAATGAGTGACCTTGTTTAAATAATAAAAAATAAGATTTTTTTATATAAGTTTTTTCTTTAGAAGCATATAGCACTTGTTTCTTAAAATAAGAAAAAAAACTGTTTTTTAATAAGAAATGACAAACATATTTAGTGGTAGATCTCAAATTGAAATCTTAGACCATTTGTTGGTAGATCCTATAGGATTGAAGATCTCTCTAATTTTTTCTTTAGTGATAGATCTCATTTTGATATCTTAAGGAAAGAAAATGAGGAAAATAATTTATTTTTTTTGAACAATGTTTAGATCTTGAGGGTTATTCTATATGAATTCACTTTCTATGTTAGAGATCTCTTCACTTTCTTTAGTAGGAGATATAGTGAATATCAGATCTTCAATTCAAGATATTTACTCAAGATCTAACACTAAAGATGTTAAAAAAATAAAAAATAAATACTTATATAATTAAAATAAATACGTATTTCAACAAATAAATTTAAATAAATTCGCACAATATCTGATTAAGGAAGAATGTTGAAGAAGACATAATAGACATGATTGATTGAGAAGAAAATGACAAGAACGGTCTTTGAGAGTTTTGTTCTCTGTCATTTAATTGTTGGAGGAACAAGCTTAGGTAAAAACATCTTATAAGTTTGTTGAAATAATAAACTAAATTTTCCCATGATTCATACTCTTAATTTCAATAAAAAAAATTAAATTAATTATACTGTTAAGATAGGAAATTAAACAGGAAGATTACACCATTTAGCTTATCTTAAAATAAATTTGCTTTAAGTACCGTGGTTGGACTATAATATGACTACATTACACCATCAAATACAAAGTGCTATAAAAAATATTACTGAAAGAAGAGTGCTCTAAAATATCCTCTATAAAATCACGCTTTTGAATTTAAAATTTATAAATATGGTAACTAGTATCTTAATTTAATATACTAAATTTAATATATTAAATTCATATACTACTTATTACATTAAACACATATATGTAACAAATTCAGGAAATAAGTTCTTAGTAAAAATATTAATAATAATTCTAGAAAATAATAATATTGTTAATTAGTAACATACATCTTAAATTAGTATAAGTTATTTATAGTATAAGTTGTAATTATTATTTTTCCATCATATTTTTTTCTGAAAGGCATCATAGTTTAACTCACCTAAATTTATTTATTCAGAAAAAAAAATGTATATTGAGTCTTCCATTTTATTAGTGTTAATGATTTATGGAATAATTAGATAAATAATAAATTTACAATTAAAAAAATACGTTGAATTAAATTTATGTGTTAATTATAAAAATACAAACGTGTAGATTAAATAATTAATATCTTTAAAGAAACATACTTATTTTTAAAAAAAAAATACTTACTATATGCACCAATTAAAATTATGAATAATTATTTTAATAATTGATTAAATTTATAACTTAATAATTTCATTAAATAAGGTTCAAATCTATCTCATGAAGATTTGTATTCATATTCTAGCTGGTAACGATTGCAATGCAAATTTTTTTTAATTAATTAAATTATTCATATTTTATTTAAAATTAATAACAATTAATATATATATATATATATATATATATATAGGTGAGAGAAAGTAAAACGAAGGAAAAAAAATTAAGACCTTTCGCGTGTACATAGGATGGATGCGAAATGTTATAACTAAGTCACGGTCCTTAATAATATATATGCTTAATATATATATATATATATATATATATATATATATATATATATATATATATTTATTTATTTATTTTTTTGACCTAAAATAAGAATTTGGACTGTTTTACATTCTTACTCTTGGGTCAATCCTAGATGCTAATACTTTTATTATTGTTATTAAAAGGTACTTTGGATTATATTATTTGAATCTTATTGTGAGTTAGAAACTATATATATTAAAAAAATTGTGTTAATATATCTATTTTTGAAATTATATTATTTTTTAATTAGCTAAATTATTGAAAATTTAGTTTAGCTAAGTAATTTTATATCTTCTTTTATACATTGAAATATAATTTATTAATATAGAAATTATATATAAAATATAACATAAAGGGTGATTTTTTTTCTTTTATAAAATCAAGTTGGAGAATTTAAACTTGACTCACGGAAGTGAAAATTTTACTTTAAATCACCTTGACATTTAAATTTTTTTTCTATTCTGATAAATTTTTTAAATCTCCCTGATAAACTTTAACATTTAAATTGTTAATTCTAATATCTAAGATATTTTTTACATTTTAAGAAGCATTTTTATTAATATTTTTTAACCTATTCTAAACAAAAAAATTAAATTTATTTTCATAAAATTAGAAATATTTTAAAAAAATTAAGTGTTAACCATTTAATCCCTAATTTTTTTTATAAATAAACAGTAATTATAAACACTTTTTTATTATTCTCTTCTTATTTATTATCTTCTGATTTAACGAAATAATTTAAGATTTTCTTTTATTTTGGAAATTTTAATCTTATTTTTACACATTAACATTAATATGTAAGTATATAAATTTAGATAATGAAAATGATTACATATATAAAACACAACCGATGGGCCAGAATGATCAAGCTTTTATGAATACAAGTAGTAGATCCTACAATTAATTAAGAGGATGAACAAATTCTAGGAACCATTCTATCATTTTAAATTTATCATTATAAACATTTTAATATAAATATACTTTTCTTGCTTCTTATCGTTTGACTTAATTTATTGAATATTTTATTTTATCTAATATAGAAAGTGTGAATAATAAATATTTTATTTTTTATTTTACACATGATATCTAAAATTTAAAACCTTAAAATTGTAGGCACATGCATTGATTTTATATTTTTTCAATGATATAAGAAACTAATAAAATTATTAATATTAATAAAAATTTCTCCCTCTAAATTTTGTCTAATATCTTTAATATAATTAAAAAAAATTATCCCTCCAAATTTATTTGGGCATCCCATCGGTATTATCTAATTTTTACTATAAGCTACTTCAATTAACTTACCAACAAGCTTATTTGGTGGAATAATTTTTTTTTCTTAAATTAACTTTTTGTGGGTTCTATAATGTCACATAGGATACAAGAGTTTTATTTATGTTTTGCTCAAGATAGGATGCAATAACTTTGTTCATTTTTTTGCTTAAGGTGTAGATTCTAATTTGGGTTCTTTGATCTTTTTTGTGAATTCAACATTTAAAATTAGGTAGAGAAAAAGATATTAAAAATAATATTTTTTTTAAAAAGAAGAGTTTTAGGGAGTTTTTCTCCTAAAATTGAACCTTCAAGATCACATGATTCTTGAGTTCAAAAATTTCTATTAAAGATACTCTAAGCTCTTATATAATTTTACTAAAAATGAATATTATTTTTTAGGATTGAAGTGACATCTCACACTTTTAATGACTAAATTGATTATTTATGCTTATTTTAATTCATTATTAGCTTAGTGCTAGTAGTGGCTTACACTAATATTAAATTCAGTTTTTATAATTTATAAGTAATTTTTTATATTATTTTGAATTTTAATATATTATTAATTATTTAATTTAAATTTTAATAAATATATGCTAGTAGATATTTCAATATATATATATATATATATATATATATATATATATATATTTGCTCAAAATTATTGGGAAATTGTCCTAGAGAAGATTTTTTTACTTTAACGATGTCTTACATAATTTTATTTTTTTAAAATAATTTAGTTATTTTTTGTTACCGTGTTATTAGTAGAATATTTTTAGTGATTTTATCAATGACTATTTTTTTTATATCAAAAGTGACATTTGTCAAATGACAAAATCTTCATCAAAAGTAGCATTATAAATATTTTATGTAATGTTATAAGGGAAAAAGCCATAAGAAAAGGAGGAAAAAAAAGTCAGAAGATATGGAAGAGAGAGAGGAGGAATCATATAATAAGGAATAAAGAACCTGAATTTTTAATAGGAAATAGAACTCCTTAAAGAAAGTTTTCCAAATTTATCTTAATTTTAATTTTTTTTTGTTACATATTACGTTTCCTAATTTTTATTTTTTAAGTCAATAAAAATTGATACCGATGTTTTATACTTTCTCATTTCATTCTAAAATTTATTTTATTTAAATATTTTTAAAAATAGTTTATTTTTAATTATTTTCCAAAAAAAATATTGTAATAAATTATTTTCATTTAAATTTAAAATATTTCCAAAAACATTTTCTCAACTTTCTATTAACTGTCATATCAAATATTGATGTAAATTATTTGTATATTTAAATTAAGATTATATATATAATTAATTAATTTTATTTTGATTAGCCTCATTTTAATTTGAATTTTTTTCTAAAATATATATCATTAAAAGAAAATAGTTTTATTTTTGCGTAGTATATATTTTTATGAAATAATTTGGTGCTATATATTATTTCTGTATAATATAGATTTTTATAAACTAAAAATAAAATAAAATAACTTTGTTTAATAGTTTTTTAGGGAATGAATTTGAAACTATCAATGTAAGTACCTTCTTATAGAACAAATAAATTATATATAAAAAAATATAATATTGGATAATATGTATATATGTATGTGTATATAGTAAATAGTAGATAAATTGATTAATTTATTATATAAATTAAAATTCATATGACTTAAGAATTAAATTTTTTAATTACTAATAATTTACAATAATATTAGTTATTATAATTATATTTTTATAAATTACATGATAAAATAAAAAATTCCAACAACATTTTCGGGGGAAATTAATCTAGTGTTGTTATAAAAAATTGATGATATATTGTATAGCAAAACTTTATTTTTCAATAATTTAATTAAACAATTAATGTAATTGATGTAATGGATTTGTTGAATTGACTTTCTTTAATTATTAATTAATTTGAATCAAGTAATTAATATATATCAATTAAAACTTAACATTTAATAGAATTATCAAGTCAATTAAATAAAATAAAATTGAATAAATATAAAATCTACATTAATTAGTTAAATTATTTAAAAAGAATGAATATATGATTATCACTTAATATCATCACATAAAATCTTAATATTATATATATATATATATATATATATATTAGATTTTTTTTTGTTTTTTTATTAATTCTTATTTAGATCACATTTACTTTTAGCTTTATTTATCTATTTATTAAAAGAGTTTAATTTTATTAGAGTACAGGTTAAAAAAAATATTTTAATATTTCAATTTTTATGGATAAAGAAAAATTACTCTATCAAATCATGTCCGTAAATCGTCTTGTTGTCCCGCAATTTCCGCTCACAATAGAATGCAATAATGCATAAAATTAACGAGCCGCGCTGCAAGCCAAGTACTGAAAATTCTGTGTAAAACTAAAACTTTTTACTGAAGTTGTCACATGAAACTTTTTTTTTTAGGATTTGTAACTTTAAAAAATATTTTAATTCATTACTACATATTTAATGATTTTACTATTTTTTCGATTAGATCAAACATATGTTTCTGTTTTACTTTTTTAGTTTCTAATCTTTCAATTATTTGTGTTTTTTTAGATAATTTTTTATATTATTTTTTGTGTGTGTGTAAATGAGGTAATATCGAAATAATTAAAAGATTAAAAAATTAATAAAAATACCACGTGAATTTTATAAAAATCATTCTAAATGTAGCACAACTCAAATTTTAAGCTTATAAACAAACTTAATCATTGACTTACCTCGATAACTGATTATATAGATAGAAATATATAAGTTTATTAGCAAATAGCAAAAATCAAACCCAAGCCTTTGTGCTACCTTACCCAACTTTTGTAATCGTAACCTTTTCTTTTTTCTATTACTTTATAAAAGTTAATTAATTTTTATGTTGAATAGTGTGCTTCCATTCAATATTAATTAATTTATTATGATATCAGTGGGCAAGGAATGTTGAAATACTTAAACAACTAAAAAAAAATTCATGGATATACACTTTTTAGGTGAAAGACGTAGGAAAGAGGATGACAACATTAAAATTAAATTAAATTAAATTGAAAGCTGAACTTTTGAGGTCCGGTCGAATTGAAGTCGTTTATGATTGAAAAGACTTCCGTTTCACATGATCTTTAAAGTTTTTAAGTTACCAAGCCTTCTTTATATATTATTATACCTTCTTGGGGTTCTTGATAACTTAATCTTTTTATGCTACTGCACTCAAGGATGAATGGTTATATGTCCTTTTGGCCATATGCCAATTGATCGGTTTCATGACAACATTGTTCGACCGCGCCTTGCCTTGGTAGCTAATCGATGCCTTGTCCCAGGCAAAAGTTTTAAAATTGTGATTCACACTATCATTCATTAATTACATCAGTGGTCGAATTAATGGATGATTAATTAATATGTATGATTCGGTTTATCATAAAAAATATAAAAAAATTATTTTTATCTTAAAATATTTCTTATGATGCATTGAAATTCAAAAAATTTAGAAATATAAAAAACACAAAAAAATTTAAATTAATTTAACTCAACAAAAATGCAATTGTCATCATAAAAAATATTCAATAATAAATAAAAAAGATCAATTTAACTCAAAATCACACAAAAAAAATAAAAATAAAAAAATAAAAAAAATAAGTGATCTGATCAAGGTCAATAAATCATTAGTTTGACCACAAACCTGACCAGATTAATTCGGATAAAAAACATAGTACATTAAACTTATGATTCAATCCGATACAACTAACAAGTCACCAACAAGTCATGTACCTTAAAAAAACACATATTTAACAACTATAAAAGCAATTAATAAAATAAAATAATCGATTTTCATGTAATCATGTACAATTTTCTTTTGCTAGTGTATGATATTAAGATTAAGATTAGCAAAGTCGCTTATTACAAATTATGACTTTTATGCAAGTATAAATATATGCATATAATCATGTAGCACAAGTCAAATTATGGGTGAAAATAGGCCCACTTCCCCCCGTGACTGATGTCTTTAGTAGGAATCACTACTGTATATATGCAACGTGCCATTAACTATTTTAACAATAATATTTATATACGATATAAAAAAGGGCAAACGTTTATATTAATTTTGGGTGGATATATTATATAGGTACAGGAAAAACAGATATAAAAAAGAAAAAGAAAAGCAAATAAAAGGTGTGATAACTAATATAAATCATTTTCTTAGTTTTACATGTATTTGTTTCACTTTAATCTGTTTTGGGTTAGTCATATTTACTATAAAATCTCTTAAGAGCTCCATGCTGCATTTATATCCACTCTATCTTTAACACCATTACTTTCAACTATTATTTATTTATTTATTAATTTTAAATTACGTATGGTGTAGAATGCTTGATGGTGAGTTTTCATTTGATTAGTAAGGTGATTCATTCACGGACACTGAATTTAGATACCTAGTGGTATACTACACACAAAAGACAAAAAGGTCTACCGTATTTGATTAAACAAATGATTTATTAATTGTCAAAATCATAAAAGAATATAAAATTATGCTAAACAGACGGAGGTTTTTCTGGTCCTAGCCATTGTTTATATAATTTCAAGTGGTATTATTTTATGTAATTTCTACCTTTTGATTACATTCTGAACAGCTTATTCTTTTTATTTGATGAACTGAATAGCTTATTCTATTTTTTTCATTAACTATGTATAATTATTTTTTAAAATCCCCTTAATTTTTTTGAAGATCCCTTAAATTAAATATTGTTTCGCTCAAACAAATTTAATTAATTTGTCATATCAGTCTCTTTTTATTTTCACAAATATGTAGTTTCAGAAATACTATCATATACATCAAATATAACACCTATCTCAATTAGAGTATTCAAACTATAGTCGGTCATGTGATAAGAAACTAGTACCTTTGGTTAGATGCAACCCAATTGAACATATACACTCATGAATTGATAAAATAAAATATTTACCACGAAGCATTAGCAAGTAACTCGGGGTCAATGTTACCACTTACCACCATCTTAATTAAAAAAGTTCATGTGACAATGTACTTTAGACTTTAGACTAATAGATTAACTTAATCACTTTACAAGTCTTTCTCTCTCCTTTTCCCACTCTCCTTAACGGTTGGTATTCGGTAATATTCTTTTGTTTTCTGGCGTGTGTGGAAATACGAGTAATAATTTCACCTTACAACTACTATGATGTCTACTTTCCTTATATAATAATAGAATCATTAAGTGGATAGGAAAGACACAACAAGAAATGCTATAAATAGCTTTGTCTAGTACTACTAAGTGGTTTCGATCTTCTCACTGTAATGCTAATGTGTTCTTCACTTCTCCAAAACTTGTAGCTAAGGATATTACTACTCAGCAAAAAATCATGGAAGTTCCAATCAAGTATCCGGGTAATCTCACCCTTAGGGTGGTTCTCACTTGCATTATGGCAGCAACTGGTGGGTTGATTTTTGGTTATGACCATGGTGTTTCAGGTAAATCCAATCTTCAACATGTTAAAAAATTCTTGCTTTTAATACTAAAATCCTTTTCTAATTTCCCATTTTGACCCTGTTTGAATCTGAAAATGAGGTTTGATATCTGGGTTTTCAATGCATTATTGTTTTCTGTAGATTTATGTTAAGGGTGGGGGTGTTGTGTTTTAGAGAAAGTACTTAGTACTTATACCTTAATTAGATGTTATTTGTTACAAACGAGGATTAACTTTTATTTTCTGTTTTAATCTTGAAATGAATATATTTTCTGATTGATGCAATATCGGATGTGGGATTTTTTTTGTTGTGTTCATTTCATAGGGGGAGTGACCTCTATGGATTCCTTCCTGAAGCAATTCTTTCCATCTGTGTATGAAAAGGAGTCTAACGTGAAGCCTTCTTCAAACCAGTACTGCAGATTCAACAGTCAGATACTGACACTGTTTACATCTTCCCTCTATCTAAGTGCTCTAGTTGCGGGTCTTGGGGCATCCAGCATAACAAGAATGTTGGGTAGGCGTGCAACTATGATTATGGGTGGAATATTTTTTGTTGGAGGTGCATTATTCAATGGATTTGCCGTAAGCATCTGGATGCTTATTGTTGGCAGGTTGTTGCTTGGTTTTGGCATTGGTTGTGCCAATCAGGTATATTTTTCTTTAGATTTTAATTTCTGTACACTCATAAAGTGTTTTTGAGGAAGAACTTTGATATAGTGGTAAAGTTTTATCTTGGTGACCGATTGATTATGAACATTGTTATAAAATTCGGTTCGGACCGACCGGTCGGACTGGTCCAACTGGGATCCAGTGGTACAACCAGGTCGAGTGCACTATCAGACTTCTCAACAAGTGACCCGGGATGACTTGGTTAAACCCGGCCGATTTTGATGAAACTCGACGACCCGATCGATTTTTAAAACCCGGACTGGGTTGTGCAACAGTCGCACTGTGAGGTAACTCATCACGCCGCTCTCGCCTTCGCTAACGCGGACAACGATGGGGGTGGTGGGAACAAGCAACGCAAGAAAACTTCTAAGTTCCTGAGAGTACGCCTTGGTGATGGTTCTGTTTCAACCCTTCTTGATCAATCAGATCCTGGAACAACAGACGACTCAAAAGGTAACAAGGATGACTCTGGAGGAGGGCCTCCTGTGCGAGGTGTTTGGCTAGGCTGAAAGAGGAAGTGGAAGCGAAAGAGGAATCATTGAAGCGGAAGAGGCGAAAGAGTACAGAAAAGATGCAAAATGAGACGTAGCACATAAATGGCGTGAAAGTGAGGTTGAAATATGGAACAACGGAAAGCTTTTATATATATGGGGAAGATTAGGTTTTTTCGTATTTGGACCTAGATCCATAAACGATTTATTTCTTGCACCTCTTTATTGCTTACTGTACACCTTCTGACTCATTTTTTTAATTAAAAATTGGACTTTTGTTTTAATTAAAAAATAGTTGCTATTTACACTTTTTTTATTAATATACTTTACTTATGTTATCAAATTTAATACTTCAATTGTTATTTTGAATTTTTTAGTATACTTTTCTTAATCAAATAATATTAATTATATACTTATATATAATATAATTTTAAAACTTTTAATATAGACAGGGTCAAACTGGGTCAACTGACCCACCGATTTGACTATTAACTCATTGATCCACTACTTCAACCGGATCAATGACCATGCCGAATTTTATAACACTGGTTATGAATTCAAATTCAGAAATAACCTATATGTAAAGGTGAGACTGCTTGAAATGATCCTCCCTCCTAACGTCGCATAGCAAAGAGCCTTCAAATACTAGGATAGGTTAGTTTAGTTTTATAAAGTGTTTTTACTCTATCAACCAATCAAAAATCATACTAAGCTTTTACATTGTTTTTACTCTATCAACCAATCAAAAATCATACTAAGCACTCTATCAACCAATCAAAAATCGTACTAGGCTTTTACATTGTTTTTACTCTATCGATCAATCAGAAATCGTATTAGGTTTTTACTCTCTTAATCAATCAGATATCACACTATTGACAACTTTCAAAATAGCTATTGTGAAAACCCTTTATACTACTACGTATTCTTTGCTTAGGTCTCAATTGGATCCTGTTTTGATTATAGTCCTTTGCTAACTAATAATCACTTGTATTTTCAGTCAGTTCCAATCTATGTGTCTGAAATGGCCCCTTTTAAATACCGTGGAGCTCTAAACATGTGCTTCCAATTGTCAATCACAATAGGCATCTTTGTGGCCAATTTGTTCAACTACTACTTTTCCAAGATACTGAATGGTCAGGGATGGCGCTTAAGCTTGGGGCTAGGTGCAGTCCCTGCTTTCATTTTTGTTATAGGCTCATTTTGCCTTCCTGATTCACCAAGCTCCCTTGTTGAACGTGGCCGTCATGAAGATGCCAAAAGGGAGCTTGTGAAAATTCGCGGTACAACTGAAGTTGATGCAGAATTCAGGGACATACTTGCTGCTAGTGAAGCCTCACAGAATGTGAAACACCCTTGGAGAACCTTGATGGACAGAAAGTATAGGCCACAGCTTGTTTTTGCCATATGCATTCCCATCTTCCAGCAGTTCACTGGCTTGAATGTGATCACTTTCTATGCTCCTATTTTGTTCAGAACAATTGGTTTTGGAAGCAGGGCTTCTCTCATGTCTGCAGTGATCATTGGCAGCTTTAAACCTGTTTCAACCCTGGTTTCAATTCTTGTTGTTGATAAATTTGGAAGACGCACCCTTTTCCTAGAGGGTGGTGCTCAAATGTTGATTTGCCAGGTACTTCCGCCCCTCTCGTCACCACATAAAGTCCATGCTGTGTGGATTCACGTTAGAGCATCTAAAATTACGTTAAAATACAGTTATCGTGATTTTATAATACTCGCATATTTGATCCTTGTGTTAAGAAATTTATTTTAAGTAACTTTTGCATCTGATAAAAAACTATATACTGAATCTTAAAATATCCAAACATAAAATCACTTCCAGATCAAAATCAATTTTGTATACCACCATTCAAACACAAACATTTTCCATTTCACTGATTTGGTTAATTTTGGCAACAGATCATCATGACAATTGCTATTGCAGTTACATTTGGTACCAATGGAAACCCAGGTACACTGCCTAAGTGGTATGCAATTGTGGTTGTGGGGGTCATCTGTGTATATGTTTCAGGTTTTGCTTGGTCTTGGGGTCCTTTAGCCTGGTTGGTACCTAGTGAGATCTTTCCCCTTGAGATTAGACCTGCTGCTCAGAGCATCACAGTTGGTGCCAACATGATCAGCACTTTCTTCATAGCTCAATCCTTCACATCAATGCTCTGTCACATGAAATTTGGTTTGTTCATCTTCTTTGGGTGCTTTGTGGTGATCATGACCATATTCATCTACAAGTTATTGCCTGAGACAAAGGGTATCCCACTTGAGGAAATGAGTATGGTTTGGCAGAAACACCCCATCTGGGGCAAATTTTTGGAGTCAGACAGCACAAATGACAAAATGAACGAAAAATGTTGATCATTAGTTATGTGTTGGTTTAAGTCTTTGATTTATGCAGACTGGTTTAACAACTTGAATTTCTTGGTCTGACTTTTTTATGATGTTATAATGTACATAACATTTAAGATGATCTTCAAGTTGTATACTGCAAAGACCTTTAGCAATTGATTATCAACTTGGTTAGTGTAGAGTTATAATAAAGTTACATGCCATAGTCAAAGAATAAAGTTCTATTGGAGTGTGACAATTACTGTGAGTTCTATTTTAATGTGGAAGTAGGCTTGCGGGTTTGGATTCTATCTATATATGACAGTTGGATACTAACAGCGTATCTCATTACTCATCACATGCAATCTTTATATTATTTATGTTACATGCAATATTAGATATTATAATATATAATATAAAAATCTTTTTATTATATTAGATATTATATTATATTAGATGTATGACAATTCTCTAAATCTTTTTATTATTTATATTACATGCAATATTAGATATTATATTATATAAAAACAAGAAATTACAGAGTGCTGTTGTGTCGACAGCAATATTTTCTTAACCATCACTATTGGTCACTCTGGGTAAGAACACCATGACATCATGGCTGATGCAATAATAAAATCCAATGGAACACTAATTTCAATATCTCATATATCAAAATTTAAAAATATATGAAGCAAATATATAAAATCTCTAAATTTTCACTTAATATATTTAATATTTTTATTACCCAATTAGTCACTTGAGAAATTTGTACCCTAAAGCCACGTAAGAAATTTAAATCTATATTAAATTTACAATAGCTATACAACTTTAAAAAATCAATAAAAAGTTAACATACTTTTATTTAAGTTTATATATATATATATATATATATATATATATATATATAAACTTTTTGTTTAGGGAGCATTCAAAATAACGTGACAAAAAATGTTAAATATCTTGTATTTCGCATAAATATTTTTTAAGCTTTATTTTATTTTATCTGAGGGTCATATGGCACTATAAAAACCGAAGCAATTGTTCAACACAATCACTTCAAAGCAGAGAGAAAACCAAGGCTACTGAGTCTAGTTTATTGCAGCTACTACACCACCTTAGAATCTCATACGGTCTCAAAAATGAAAAGCCAGTATCTGATCACCCTTTGTTTTGTGTTAACTTTTCTTTTTTCCCTATCATCAACAACGAACTCATATGAGTCAACATGTCACAAAAAAAGGTTCCCAGCTTTGTATGTTTTTGGTGATTCCCTAATTGATTGTGGGAATAACAATCATCTTCCAAGCGGTGGAGCAGATTATCTTCCTTATGGTATAGATTTTATGGGTGGCAACAAACCTACCGGTCGAGCCACTAATGGAAAAACCGTGGCTGATTTTCTTGGTAATTAACATTAATTATTACTTTGCCATTAATTTGTGTTTTTACTTTTTATCATTCAATTAACTATCTTTTTGGTTCCATAAATTGATGTTTATCATTAATTTCCATACATTTTTTTTTCAATTTTCCATAAATTAAGCTGTTGAATTGGTTTCAATGCAGCTATGCATCTAGGACTACCCTTTGTCCGTCCTTACTTGGATCTTACAAATCATCAAAGGAACAAAATCAGCACAGGCATTAATTATGCATCTGGTGGGTCTGGCATTCTTCCCGACACTAACAACGTTAGTAAATGTCACACTCACACCTATGTTTGGATCTACTTCATCAGCTCAGGTATTTTTTAATTTTTAATTTTTGTCTTTGACATCATATATATATATGTACGTACCATTTTTGTAGGTGACGTCTTTGACGCTTGATAAGCAAATTAAGTTCTTCCATAGGACTGTTAAGCATAATTTGCATAAGATGTTCAATGAGGAAGAAAAAGTGGAGAGGCATTTATCTGAATCCATTTTTTTTGTCTCTACGGGGGTGAATGATTACTTCCATAATGGAACCTTCCGGGGCAACAAAAACCTTGCTTTATTCCTGCTTAATGAATTCACCCTACGCATCCAGGTATATCATATGCGGCATATAATTGAATTTTAATTTTCATTCCATAATTACTCAATTTCGACCATGTGTAAGGGCAATTGCGCTTGCACTCTACCAAGAGGTGGGTATTAAAATTATTTTATGGGCAATGACATCTATATTCTTCCATGCCTTTTTATCGGCGAGAATCCAAGATAAAATTAACCTTGATTGTTTTGGTGTTGAAAAAATAATAATTATAATTTTCAATAAGTAATACGTTTACTAGTTAAAGATTAATTCAAACATGTCGAATTTTAAATAAATGATAAAAGCCAAAGTAGGCGGTGGGTCGCAATGGCAACAACTTAGTATACGGTCGAATAATAATTTATTGTCTGATGAGGTCATATTATTCCACTTTGCCACGACTCCTTATGGAATTGCATGTTTCTTTTCACATTATTCTAGTTTGGATTTTGGAATATCTAGAACTTCCAATTTTCAGAAATAGGTGACTTCTTAACACGTATATAATGGCAAAATAAAATGCCCAACCTTCTTTTGCAGAGAAATGACAAATAGAACAGAATTAAATATAGACTCTAAAATGTGGTAAGATTTAGAGTGGAAAAAAAAAAGAAAGAGCTAGATAAGAAAACAAAATGATAGATGTGATGTGATCATGCAATAAGTAAGAATATGATAGATATTTAAGGTTACAGTGATTGAAAAAAAGTGAAAAAAAAAAATGAAAAAAAAAGTCACAAGTTTGAATTGTTCAACTGATATTTTAATGAAATTTATAATTACCTATAAAAACAAAGTAAGAACATGACAAGTTAAAAAAACAAAATGTGGTGAAAATGACACGGTAGGAAAAGTACATGTATGTCTATAATTAATTAGTAATTAGTATTTACTAGTTCTTTTAGCAACGCACATCACAGAGTGAAAACCCTCAATATATTATCTTTAATATTCAAAATCTCTTTATTGTTAAATGTACCTCACAACTGACATATAATTAATTATATTTTATCATGCTAGTTATAACAAGAATGGGACCTATGTATGTCGTGCTTCATCATGAATTCTCTTTCCATGATTCACACTAGCTAGCATTCATGTTTGCACTTGTCAGCCAAGAAGATTCATCAGCAATAACATCACTAACGGGATTTATTTCATTTGTTGTTTTCTGGCAGAGAATATATGATCTAGGAGCAAGAAAATTTTTCGTGAACAACATTCCCCCAGCAGGTTGCTTTCCATCAAAAGCTATCCGAGCAAGACCAAGAGGAAATTGTGATGAGAAAATAAACAAAGCTATCAGCTTTTACAATAGAAGGTTGCCTGAAGTGCTCCATGAGTTGCAATCACTGCTTCCTGGCTTCAGCTTTGTACATGCAGATCTTTTCGGATTCTTTAAGGAGATAAGGGAAACCGGAAAAAGTTATGGTAAGAAGAAAAACCAAAGGTTAATCAAACGCTAACTTAAAAGCTTGTGTTAGCACACTTGAATAATAACCTCTTTATAAGGCTAATGGAGCTTTTGAGAGTTTATGAGAATTTCCCTGTCGAAAATGTTTTATATTTTTGGTAAAAAAGCTCTCTTAATTACTTGTATCCAAACAAAACCCTTACTAATTAATTACTTTCTTTTGCAGGGATAGTGGAAACATGGAAGCCTTGCTGCCCTAACACCATTTATGGTAATCTCCAATGTCATCCCAACACTGTTCCTTGTCCAAACAGAGACACTCATCTTTTCTGGGATGAACACCCCACACAAATCGTAAACCAAATATATGCAGGGCTTTGCTTCAATGAGGGGACCATTTGCAAGTCCTCGGGCCTCAAACTAATCTAGCAAGCCTATAGTTCTATATGTCTTTGTGCGATTGCTTTATTATAATAAATTGCGATCAAAATCCAAACTAGAGTAATTGCTGATTGAAATTGTAAGGTGTTACTATATACATGAAAAACCATCTTTAAATTAATAAAAAGCTTTCATGTGTCAAATCATAAGAGTAAACGTAGATGAGCGAAAACATATGTTAAACCTCAACTCAATTATTAAGTTAAAGAAACTTGTGGTACTTGGTGTTCCAATCTTTATATATGCATAATTCTTCTCTCTTGTCTCTAATATATAGCTGTAATGAAATCACCAAAAAAACCTAATTCGTCAAATATTCACTATAGTGACAAAAGTGGAGCCATACACGGTTAGGTCCACATTTCATCCTCATCAACAAGTGCAGATTTGTTATCCTTAGCCCTTTGCATTTCACCCACCTAAAAATATAAAATACATTACATTATAAATAAAACTCCATTTATGACAAGAAGTTGAAATCCAAATGCAATAAATAAATGAAATCCTACAAGATCCTTACTGAATTTTTTAGCAATCATCATCGTTAATCGAACGCTACATTATATTTGGGGATGGAAATGAAAAATAAAAACTTGATAGAGAACATACACTCTACGGTCTGCTAGCTGTAGGTGATAGCAGATGGGGCGAGGAGGAGTGCGTAAAAAGGAAAATGCAAAATCATGTGTTGAAGATGTCAATTACAAAAGGTGGAGTACAAGTTTTACGGTATTTAATTTGGAAAAAAAGAATTAGATATGAGAGTGTATTAGCAATAAGAGGAGTGGAAATAGTAAATCTCATTTTTATTTTATTTTTTATGAGGATGGTTCTGTCTTTACCGACGTTTCATATTCATGTACTACATGGCACAATGAATACACAGTTCAGTTTACAAATTTTTTATTTTTGGTGCAAAGTTTAGGAAGTATATTTATTAAGATGGTAAAGGAAAAGGAAAGACTCATTAATTATATAATTAATTTCTTGATTATATTTTGAGATTTAGTTTAATCCTAAATTATTAAAAGATTCAATTTCATTTCTTAATTGTTAAAAATGAAACAATCATATATATTTTCTTTCATTTTAAATAATGAAGGGATCAAATCAAACCTTAAAATATAATTAAAGTTCCGATTGTATAATTAAGCCAAAACGAAAATGTAGGATTGTGATTTTGTGGGTCAAAAACCTGTCATGAAACTGTGAAGCATGAAGATATCAATAGCATTGCTAATCATGTTAATCTGAATTCCGAAGGACATGTTTTTAGAATCATTTTAACGAAGTATAAAACTATTAGAACTCAACTACTATTCTCTCTACTATAGTTAATAACATGATCTTAATTTATTATTCTCTCTGTTATTTGAAACAGAATCTACCACCTGATTTTGTTCAATTTTTATGGGAATCTCCATTATAGAAATTAAGGTTGTCTAATTTTGAGGGGAATAATATCAATACCTGTTATTTGCTCATTCGAAGCTCTAAACAAAAAACTATCAAAATAGGAAAAGGGTGGAGGAGTTTTTGTCGCCAAGCTGACTTCGCAGAGGAGGATGACATTACGTTTGATTTTAAAGACAAAAATGATGATTTGGTACATGTTACAAAGGTTGGTGTTTAATCTTGGAACCAATGAGTTAAATTCATCTAGTTTTATTAAAATCTAGATACTAAAAGAAAAAGGGGAAAAAAATGTTCCATTTACCAGCATAAAATTCTTAACTTATATGAATTGTCATACCTATGGTTTAATTGTTCTGCTGCCATGTTATTTTAATTTAACATAGCTTATTTTTTCGTAATATCTACTTGATTGGCCTAAAATCGCCCATCGATAGATCCTTGTGCAAGATGGTCGGTGATTAAAGGTGTGGCAACAAGGGAATATTGGGATATATCTTGTGGCGAATCGTATGTAAAAAAATCATCATTGTTGTTTTTTTGTTTCCTATTTCCCTATGCCTTTGTTAATAACTTCACCAAGGGGATTTGATTTTATTTAAGTGTTTGTGTATGGTGGATTGAACAATGCATCTCTAATGAGAATTGAAATATACAGACACAATATGACTGTGAATATGAAAATAATTAACAACAACCATTAAATTATGATTGAAAAAATAGACGATTTAGGACTAAAATATTTAAAAATTTAAATTTAAATATAATATAATCATTAAATCTCTAAAATATTTATCAAACAAATTATATTTTAAAATATTTCAATTCTCATTAACTTATCATCATGAGTGTGTCGTTATTATCATTATCATCATTATTATTATAATAATATTTTATATTGTTATTAAATTATAATATAACCATTAAATCTTTAAAATATTTATCAAACAAATTATATTCTAAAATATTTCAATTTTCATTAACTTATCATCATGATTATCGTTATTGTCACTGCCACCATCATTATTATAATAATATTTTATATTGTTATCTAAACTTTTGTGTATAGAATTGTTTTTTTTTTTTTACAAAACATTCTAAAAAAAACAGTTTCAAAACATGCAACAACGGATAACATTGATTGAATAACAACTCTATCTTGAACGTTAGTTGGATTGTGAGGGTTTAATAATGATTAACCATTTGTTAGCTTAAATCCTTTTGTAAATATATTTTCTTTTAAATAAAGATACAAAATGATAATAAAAAGATATTTTCTTTCAATTGGGGTAAAATAAATATTTATATAGTTATATAGTTTTGTACAGCTAATTAGAGGTACTGTTTTTACTTTTTAACAGCATTGTGGAAATATTAATACTTCTCCTACACGCAATCGACTTTCAAACTTATTTTTATTCCAAAAACCATTTATTTAAAGAATTTTCTAATGTTCTTCCCTCAAATCAAAATATTAGTAGCAACTACACTTTTAATTTATTTGACATCGTCCTGTTGTAACCCGGTTGTGACAAACAAATACCAACATATATAAGAATATTTTAGTCATTATTTGAGTATACATATATAGAGGAAGGAAGAAATGCATTTTAAGAACTCTCATTCCTAAAGTCTCCATTCCTTCCCCTTTTCTAACTAAACAAACCAATTACATGGTCACTATAGAAAGAAATGCATTTAAGAGGAAGGAAGAAATTTAAATACATTTTAAGAACTCTCATTGGTAAACTCCATATATTCTTTTGCCTTTCTACCTAAACAAACCAAGGGTTAGATGGTCACTATAGGAGTATCATTGTCATATAATGTTAGTAAGAATGATTAATTTTCAGGAATATAAAATACACACAATTATCGTGATTCTTATTCATATGAAAAATGGTTGATATATTAGATTCTTATTGAAATAAAGTTACTTTTATAATAACTACCCATCAGCATTTCATTCTTTCATCTTATTTATTTTTATTTTTTCCAAAATTTACTATCTGTTAAACAAACATATTTATGAGAATAATATTCACCTGCACAATATTCTTAGTAACTTGGTCCCGGAAATAAAATTGTATACCTTGAAAGTTAAAACAAACGGCACCATAGTTTCTAATTTCTAAAACCCGTGGTTGCGTTGCTAAGCACATTAAAAAGAAAAGGGTGCCGCTGGACATAGAGTTTTCTAAGACACAGAGCATTGTGAAGCAACCGTGTCCAAGGTTCATATCCTGGTATTCCCATAACCAGCACTTAGCCCTCGCAGGCCTAAGTGCCTAACCTTCCCATCTAAACCTACTCTTATCCTCCCACCCAAACATCCCCGCTGGTGCAGAGAACGTCCGTGAGGTCGACAACAGAGGAAACTACCCCTTCATCAACGCCCTCTCCAAACTCCAACCAGAAATCATCCACTGGTTTGCAACCCACAGTAACCCTCCCGTGGCCCTCATCTCCGATTTCTTCCTTGGCTGGACTCACCAACTCGCTACCCAACTCAGTATTCCCAGAATCTCGCTTTACGGCGTCGGCGCGTCCTTAATCACCATTCTCAAGCGCTGCTGGAAAAATCCACACTTTTACAATTCTAATGGAGATGATAATATTATTAATTTCCCCGAAATCCCCACAACGCCGTCGTTTAAGAGGGAGCACCTTCCCACGGTGTTCCTGCGCTACAGGGAATCGGAACCTGAGTCGGAGTTTGTTAGAGAGAGCATGGTTTTTAATTAAGCCAGATGGGGCTGCCGTTGGAGGAGTCCGACCCGAACAGAGGATCAGAAATTTTGCGTTGGCTTGATGAGGTGGAAGAAAAAGGTTCGGTGTTGTACGTTTGCTTCGGAAGTCAACCTATTGTTTAGTAAGGGCAGCTAAATTTATTTGTTTTACTTGTATATCTATAATAATAAAAAATTATCCCTATAAAAAATAGGTATGTTCTTATAAGATAATTTTTTAAAAAATATAAGAAATAAAAAAAAATTTGATACTAATTTTATTATTTTATCCTTTTTAATTTTTAGATTTAATTACTATTTTAATTTTTTAATTTATTTTTTACGTTCAACATAATCCCTTTAAATTGAAAATGTTCAATTAAGTTCTTTATTTTTTAAAATGAGTTCAATTTAATCTCATTTTTCTTCTATCATCTCTGAATATTTTTTAAAAAATTAGATCAAATGGAATCTATTTTAAAAAATAAAACCTAATTAGAAATTTTAAAAATAAAGGTATTAAATTGAATATAATATATATAAATTAAGGGATTAAATTAAACCTAAAAAATAGAGGATCAAAATAATAACCTAATTTTTAGTGTTTCAACTTAAGACATTCAATCAAATACAATGATTCATTTATTATATAACTTATATACACTACATATTTCATTTGACTGATTCGATCCCAATTTTTAAATAAAGCAAGAAATGAATTAAGCACACACAGAAACATACTAACAAACACAACTGGTAAAATAGAATTATGAAAATAACAATAATAACAAATAAATTACAAATAATATAACAAGATCCTAATAAGGATTATCCTTATGATATGTACCTAGTTCTCAACTTGAGATATTACACAAACAAATATATTATATATGAAAAAAGAGAAGCCAAATCACAAGCTGTGAGAAGGGGCTAACATAGATAACAAAACAAGCCCACATGCAAAGACCAGTTCCATTCGTGCAACCCGACTATAAACATCCCCTAAACAAAACTTTGCTTATCCAATGTATATCAGAGGTGATGTCCCCACAGATATGAAACTCCACTCATGAAGTAAATTGTTGTTCATCAATAACCTATATATTACATGTTTGGTTTTCAGGTGAAATATTATTTTCAGATTTTTAGCCAATGCTTGCCTAATTTTGATGCCCCCCAAACCCTCAGGAACCAGAAGCAAAAGGAAGAGCGCCAATTAGCATATGTGCATGTTTGTTTATAATTGTAAATTTCTATTTATTGTAGGGTTTCCACACAAGAGTTAGACGAAACAGATCGACCTCAATAGGCAGGGCTCAAAATATAGCCTAAAAGGAACTGGCCCTATTTTGGCCCACTATTATTTTAATTTTTAATTTTTAGTTTAGATTTATAAATTTAGACAAATAAAAGTAAAATTGACCAATTCGGCCGGATTACCAGGTTAGGTCAAATGAAAGAAATAACTTCAATATTTTATCTTCTCTTTTAGCTCTTTAATGGTATTTTTTTCATAGTTTAATAATAGCTTTTATTTTACATCCTATCAATCGACCCTCCAAATATGTTCTTGAATTTCATTACAAGCTTTCCTAAGTATAATAGGAAGGACACACTAATAGTGGTGGTAGATGGATTTATGAAATTTGCTAATTTTATTCCTCTAAAACATCCACATGTAGGATTGATTTAAGGATAAGGTTACTAAAGCTTTTAGACCATTAATAATAAAAAGAAAAATTGCTATTAGATTTTTTAAGGCAAAAAACTCACATATGTTGATAAAATAGCTCAATATATAGCTTTTTCATTTAAAGTAAAAGATCTTTCAAAATTATTTTAAGTCTCATTCAATGTTGGGTTGGTTGTATCCATATGCCCAAGATGTTATTGCAATCTTTAAGAGGTGGGTAGATTTCTAGCCTCCTTTATTTTAGGATAAAGGCAAAACTTTGTTGGAATCAAGCTCGAGTTCAACTTAATTAACTAATCATCGATCCCCAATCAAATGATCAAATTGAAGTGGTGAGGTGGTGTCTTAAAACTTGAAATAAACCAAAGTGGTGGAATCAATTGGGGGAGTTGGGTTAATTTTTTATATAAAAAATATTCACTATATCATTGAAATATACATTGATTTTGTCAATAATTAATTTTATTAGAAATTTGGTTGATTATTTATAGTGAAATCTTGAGTTAGTTTTTATTAGTGACAATGAAAGTTGAGGGACATTTAAAGGGAAAAAGAGGGGAAATAGAAGAATAATTAAAAAGGGTATGGCAGAGGAGTGAGGTCAAGCTTTTCTAATCGTAGAATAGAGGGAGAGAGAGACTTGTACTCCCTAGGATCCAAATTCATCCTAGAACAGAACTGAAGTTTTATACAGTGCCTATTAGATTTTTGCAGTTAAATAGATACTATATATATATTCACAAAATTGTGAGTGTCAAACTTACAAAACTAAGAATTTGGATTTTTCTTGTTAAACAAATGAGTTTAGTAAAGTATTTAGTACATAGAATTAATTCATATACTCACGTAAATCTCTAATTGTAAACTACTTGAGAAAGTCCTGATAAAATGTGAATAAAAGTTTCTAAACGAATCCCAATACAACATTCAATGGTCAAGAATCCAGAGTTATAAAAACAATAGAACCATTCAATTGAGCCACATATCAAACCTAGTCTCTTCATCTCATGCACCAAGCTGTTTAAAGAAACCTATAATTTGTTTAAAGTAAAATGAGAAAAGGATGACATATCTCTGTCTATGTGGGCAACATGTATGTATCAGACTTAAAAGGCATATTATGAGTAAGAGTTAAGAATGAATTGCAGTGAGACAAACTCCACAACTACTGTGAGTGGTCTGTCTTTTGATTAGGAGTGTCATTACCTCTCCCCTGTAACATTTGGAGTAAACAAGAAAAACCCTTTTGAAATAAAATAATTCCTTGAGAAACAAAATGAATTAATAGTGACGAAGTTCTTCTACGGAATATATTGTGTCATTATGATGATTTCGTAATAACTCAGCCATTTTTTTCTAATGCTATCGTGGCCCATATTATTCTAATTAATAAGTTTAGCTTTGGTTGTGATACTCCTAGATTCATGGTTATCAATTTTTATAATAGTCCTTTTATCTTAAAAATTTCTTGGGAACTTTAATTTCACAACTGGAAATATATGCAATAAATTAATCACATACATATATGTGTATTTCTATAATGTTTGTCATATACGAAGTTCTGCTACATGGATTGTTTGACTATACAACCTTGGTAACTGTACCCTATCTTAATCTACTTATAATTTAGAGTAATGTTGATAATAGAATTCAGCAAGTAGAACAGTTCAAAACATTTGGTGAGTGAATTTTTTTCTCTAATTTTGTTTTGTTTTGCATTAGAAATTATGTATGATGTTAATAGATTGATTATAGATGTTGCCAAACACAGAAAAGTATCTTCTAATTTTTTGAAAATGTGTTTCCCTATCTCATAGGCTTAAACATATTTCTTAAAATGTAAGAAGCCTAAACATTTCATAAACTTGAAACTCACATTTCACCAACCAACTTAAGAATTGTTCCTACTTGCCATCCATCTCTCTTTGAATCTCCCACTATTATGAACACCAACCAATTTAACATCATTCCCATTTATAACAATAGACTATTGCTAGTCTTTCCCAGAATGCCTATGTAAGAAGGCATGCTATGCTATTGCTATGGAGAAGAAAACAAGAGTCCAAGAGTCACGCAAATTCAACCAATTATTTTTCCCCAAGCAACACAACAAAGTGTACCCAATTAGGCTACAGAGAAGCTCTTCAACTTCATCCTTGTCTTCGTTATCATCATCATTGTCACAAAAGTCAGATGACTCTTCTCTAACAGATTCCTTGAATCTAGCGGATGAGAGTTTTCAATTTGCACTGAATTTGATTTCGCCGCGTTGTCAAAGAAGAGAACCAGAAATTACTAATGATGCACACCAACAACAAATTCCACAGACTGCTGAGCCTGGTGAATTGAAAAGGTGCAACTGGATCACAAAGAACTGTGGTATGATCAATTTCCTTACAAGTATCATCACTTTTTGTTTTTTTCTTCTTTTACATTGCAAACTTAGAATACTGCATAAAAACAATCACTAGGAAATCAAATAAAAGTTTCAATTAGTCAAGTATCACTTCATATACTATGTTAGCCCTTAAAATCATATATTTCAGAGAATGGTGCTACTGCCACATGCTAAGTGTTCAGCATTGCCATTATTTTTGGGGATAGATATCTTTATGTTTATGAGTTGAATTTTGATAAACTGACAGTATAATTTTTTTTGAATGCACTAACAACTAAATAGAAATAATATTAGATATGACTTTTAAAGTAATGCGAAAAATGTGATTTTACTTTTACCCTGTGTTTTGTTCGAATCTTGCCAAGGTCCCTGTATTTTTATATTAATAAATTTGGTCCTTAAGTTTTTGAAAATACATGTTTTTATGTTCATAAATAATCAAGTAAAACATAAATCTACAAGTTTTTAAAGTTTGAAGATCAAATTCATTTATATGACGGTACAAAAATATCGATCATGTTTGACCAAAAATATAGAGACTAAAAACACATTTTTCGTTAAAGTAATTATTACAAATTCAATATTTTCAATTACATAACAGTTCATGAGATTTTCTACTTAAATACTATGTTTATCTAGGAAAAAAGGAAAATGAAAGAACAGTAACTTGCTCTCTGAAAATAAGTCTTTCCTCCAGCAACTTCTATTATGTAAGATTCAAAATAGCTTGAAAAGAGCAGATTTCTCTCACTTCAGTATAAGTAGTGTGTAGCTTGAACGTAAAATCAAGTGGCATACTCTATGATTGTTGTGTATTGTTTGACCAAATTGCTATTAAAATTAATAAGATTTTATTTTAGAAGGATGATTGAGTTACTAATGACAACTTAGCCCATGTGTTAAAATCTTGACTATCATGAAATGTTATGTTTTACCGTGACAATAAAAAAGCACAACATTGTATCAATTTTCATTCAGATATTCATCTCAAAATTTAAATTTCACACTTTACATAGGTCTTACGCTGATAAAGTCAATATTTCTTAGAACACTACTTCCACCTATGTATCTTTTGACGTTTAAGAATAATATTTTCACTAAGAAAAAGTAGAATCAGAATTGATATAGAAAACTTGTGCAGATAAGGCTTACATTGACTTTCACGATGAGTGTTGGGGAGTCCCAGCTTACGATGACAAGTAAGTAAAGTTTATGTATGTTACAACTTTTTTTTTTACCTTGAAAAAGACACATTATTATTTTTAATTTTAGATATACATGCTGATAAGAACGATCCATTTCTTTGGCTTGATTCATGATACAGAAAATTGTTTGAGCTGCTTACACTATCAGGATTGCTGATAGATTACAACTGGACCGAAATTCTGAAAAGAAAGGAAATTCTTAGGTAAGGAAAAATTCCAATTTTACATGTTGCTTAGTGTGTGATTACATTAATAAATCTTATAATGGTATGCATGACACAGAAAAGTTTTTGCTGGATTTGATCCTAATACTGTGGCCAAAATGGAGGAGAAAGAAATCATGGAAATAGCATCAAACAAAGAAGTTTTGTTAGCCGATTGCAGAGTTAGGTGCATAGTAGACAATGCCAAATGCATAATGAAGGCAAGTACAGAATCAATAATGTGATGTGTATCCAAAATGAGGAATGCTAGCTTCAGTGACATTCTTTTTCTAACACTATTTATGTAATGGTTTGAAATTTGTTGAAAATCACCAATTTTGATGGGTCTCATTTCTAAATCAACAGAGAGAATCATTAAATAAGATGTAGGATCCACCAAAATCGGTAATTTTTAAAAATTGTGAGCTTTCCTCATCCAAAATTTTAGTAATTTGGGTTTTCGATGACTTGACCAATATGGCTAAATTAGTTGTTGATTTACCATTTTGCCCACAGATTGTGAGGGAATGTGGATCATTCAGCTGCTATATATGGGGCTATGTGAATCACAAACCAGTGATTAACAGATACAGATACCCAAGAGATGTCCCTCTAAGGACTACAAAAGCAGATACCATCAGCAAGGACTTGATAAAGCGTGGCTTTCAATTTTTGGGTCCAGTGATAGTTTATTCTTTTATGCAAGCTGCAGGATTGGCAATTGATCATCTTGTGGATTGTTATAGGCACAATGAATGTGTAAGGCTCGCAGAAAGGCCTTGGAGACATTTGTAACATAATCGAGGAGTGCTACCGACACACGTTTTAACACATTTCTTGCAATACACTTTCTATTGTTGATTAAGATTTTTCGGAAACTACAAAATTATTGAATAAGAAATAAGACTCACAAAATTTTGTGATTTTCAAAAAAAAAAATAATCAATAATAAATAATGTATTCAAAAGAGTTGTTATAAAGTGTGTTGTTAGTGTTTTCTCTCTGTAACATTCATCAGTTTGCATAATTTTCGATTTGTTTTTTGTATCAACAGCTATTCAGTTTTCCATACATGCCTATTCTAGCAAGAGAGGGAGGTAAAACATGCATGCTTTGTAGTCCCTCTATTTTTTAATTTTTTGGTTTTTGGTTTTTGGTTTTTGGGGTCATTTTTCCTTCTCTTCTTTCCATCTATTGTCATAATGATCAAGTCAAGCTTTGCCGTTGTCAATAAATTGAAGAGGGTTGCTTGCTTGCCTTTGAATTTGAGTGATGAACAGAGTCAACCTTGAGGCCTTGGTTGTGGAACACTACATGTTTGGTATAGTAAGTGCATCACAGACCAATTGTACACTACCGAATGAAAATTTTCTTGTTTTCATTGTTTATAGTCTGCGTTTTATTATCTCTAATTCTCTATATCTTTTTGTATGATTTTAATAATAACAAAAACAACTACTAGTTTCAGCTATATAATCATCCTCAAAAACTGGTGTGAAAATGGTTGGTTGTTAAGGTACTTTTTGAATAATGAGGGTCCTGATGCTGAGGATTTTCTATTTGTTCATTGAAATGTTGACATTCTTTAAAAGAGAAATTATGACGTCGAGCACATTCTTTACCGTAACCATCTTACAAGTCATCTGAACCTTATTTTTTATTGGTTGACATATAAAATTATTTTCACAGACAATTTATAGAGATTAAATTGTTTTTTAGACAGGATTCTCTATAAAATGGGGAGAAATTGATATAATTAGAAAATTCTTATACCCGTTATACAGATTATCACATATTTCTATTTCTTATAATATACCTTTTGTCGTGTGAAATAATTAACTGAATGGATCAACTGATAGCTCCAGTAGGATTTTAAAATAATGTCAAATGATTGGTACTAAAAGGTAAAATCCGTTATTAGTAAGTGTTTGGTGTAGATGAATGAAGATTATAGGATTGTAAAAATGTAAAATTGTAAAGGAAGGACTGAAAATGAAAGCAATAAAGTGGTAAGGAAAGGGGTAAACTGCTAAAAATAATAAAGATAAGATGATGAGTAAAAATACATGTTATTTGGATTGATTGTTCTGCTCTTGAAATTAAGTTTAATTATATAATTGATCTCATGATTATAATTAAATAAAAATTTAATTGTAATTTTTTATTATTAAAAAGTTTAATTAAGTTATCAATTATTAAAAAATTTAATCAAGTTCTCTAACGGTTTCATTTCTGAAATAAAAATAAATATTTTTACATCGATTTTTAATACAATAGAAATAAAAAAAGAAATTTTGACATTAACCAATATAGATTAACATGATGTATTTATTAAGATATGTGATCGTTGTAAGTAGATGTTTTTGCATCAATTTTCAATACAACCAATATAAAAAAATAATTTTACATTGATTTTCAATATAATCAATTTAAAAATGTCTATTACACATTTACAATCAAACTATCAGTGTTGACAATATTGTAGTATTTTTAAACAGGATTTAATTGAATTTTTTAATAATTGAGGAACTCAATTAAATTTTTAATTATGATTAAGAAATCAATGGTATAATTAATACCAAAATTAAACCACTTACATATAAGGATTTTATGATAAGTGTCCCCATAAATGACGCCAATTTCGGTAGGAACGGTGGAAGTAGGAGTTCGTTGGGTTGCAGTGATTAGAGAGAGAGAGAGAGAGAGAGAGAATCTTAGGATCTCAGATGAGTAAAAGTTAGTTAAACCCTCTAAATAGAGGACTTTATAAGAGTGATATGGCGGGAAGGTTCATTGAGGACACGAGGTCATGTACGCTAAGTAGTCAAAAATGAGATTCTATCTTGATTCGAAAAGGGGTCACAGAATTGTAAACTGTGAAATCGTAACTCAAAACGTAGATTCTATAAGATTTGTAAAATTAAAATATATGCATACAAATGCCTATATATGCATCTAAACATTATGTAAATTTATACAAATTTGCAAATCAAGTCTAAAGTCAAATCTCCAAATGCTGCGTGAATTTACATAGATTGTTGGACAAGACTTCTGGTCACAATATTCAGCTAAGGACTTTGGTCATGATACTTGATTAGTTGATTCTGATATATAATCAAGCAACTCGCTTATTAAGTCTATCTGCAACAAACTTTCCTTGGTTCTATATATATGACAGTAATGTGTATGTGGTGAATTAAAAGTTGTATGTGGTCATGGCCATCAGTATCTTCAACAAACTAATTTGAGAGAACCTATACAAACATGATGAATTACAGACACATGTTTTGTGTGGGGGTTCATAAATTACCAATTGGTGGCACTTTTTGAAAATTTACCATATAAGGGGTAAGTTGTGATTGTCATGCACGACTCTTTGATTGAAGTTGATTATCTATTTATGATTTTTGAAGTTTTTTTTCCTGAAAAAGAAGTTGTAATTATTTATACGACTAACCTATTTTTAAGAAATTGTTTCAATAGTTACGACTTTAATAATTTAAAAAAAATAAAATAAAAACAAAGTCATTCCAACCTTAACGACTTTAATATTTTATATTTGAAAATCAAATTCGTGAATTGATCCACGACTCCAAAAGGGAAATTTTTTTTTTGTTTTAAATATTATTAAAAAATGGTTATAATGGTATTTTAAATATTATTTTTAAAAGGGAATTTTTGTTTTAAATAATTTTAATTTTTAATATTTTAAAAATGGAAAATATTGACCTTGATATTCAGGTTCAAATTTTATATTTGATCCTTTGAAAAAGACGAGACATATTGAAAATATCATTTACTAATCGTATACATGATGAGATGAAGAAATCAATTTTAAATAAGTCTAAGAAATGTTCATAGTGTAGAATTGAATGATATAATTGTAATATTATCCATTTAAGTAACTTAATATCTAATGTTTTATAAAATTTTCAATTTGTTGTGGTTAATTTATGTATTGTGTTGTTGTTTTTATGCTTAATTTGTATTGAACTTATATTTATGTATTGTGTTTTTTTTCATTTTAACATGTTATTTTATTAAATGATAATTTTTTAATATTCAAATAATATTATTAAATAAAATTATCAAAGCAATTAGAAAATTTAAAGACCTGAAATCGTGAAGAACTTACGTCTTTTTCATTAGTCAAATTTTAAATTAAAACAATTCCCATAGAAGTCATCAACCATGTCACGATTTCGTTTTTTAATTAAAAAAATTGAAGTAAAAAATTGAAGTCACAAGGGTTATACGACTTTACTTTTGTTTAAAAAAAAAAAAAACTAAAGCCGTGAAAATGATTATGACTTCTTTTTTAAAAAAAAAAAATCAGAAGATGAATGTTCGACTTCAACTATAAAGTTATGCATGACAATCAGACCGATAATAAATTTTCAAAAGTATCCCCAATTGCTAATTTCTAAAAATATTACCCCACGTGTTAGAAAGGCCCACTAAGAAGTTTATCTTTATGCATCCGAATTTTTTTTCCAACTATATAACAAGGTATAAATAGGAAAACCATAGAGGATTTTCTCACATGAGTCGATCCTCTTTTGAAACATTTATTTCTGCAAATTATATTCATTGTAACTTTTAACGACTAATCTTTACAAAAAAAATTGATAGTAGTTAATAACTATCACTTCCACTTTCATATCCACAAGAAAAAGCAAGAAAAAAAATTTCTATGAAAAATAAACAATAGAATGCAATGTAATAAATGTGTGAGAAAAATATAAAAAATAGTTGAACTAATCTATATTGAGTGAATCAAGATAAATATTATGTATTATTTTTTTCTTTTCTTTTCTCTCTTTATGTTATCTAGTCAGTACCTAACAATAATCACTTGGGGTGCTTTATGTAGTCTTTGGTTTTATAAGCCTTTATTTTGTTGTACTTTTGGTTCAAGGAAAGAATTATATATAAGAATATCAACCATCTAACTGTATTTGAGTTTACTATTTACCATAATCCTATATTACGGCCACTGTAACAAACTATTCGGGCTAAAAGCCTGTATAATGTTTTTTTCTTCAAAAAAACGAGTTTAACTAACGGATTCTTTAACCAACTACTGGAGCTAGGCCCTCTCAATAAAGCCTAGTTATATGATGTTAAATACTTATGTTCTGAAAAATAATGGTGGGAACAACTTAGGTAAAGTCAATTATATGAATTATACAATACAGTGTCACTTGATTTAGATAAAAAGTAAAGCTTCCAAAATATTATTTATCAAAAAATCTTTTATTGAAAGTTTTTTCTGGTCTCCTTTTTATTCTTTTCACAAAATTAAAAATTATGCAATTTACTCTTCTTATTAATATTTTCATGACTTTTTTCATGAGTCCAAACCAAACTTCAATCAAATTTTTCTCATATTTTTTCAATTAGTACTATAATTTTTTTAGTATTCAATCATTTTGTTTTGTATTTTGTTATATGATCCGATATTTATTTTAATATTCTTATTTATGTTACTCTATTTTTTTCATATTTTTCATTTAAAGTTATATTTGGTGACTTGGTGGTCATCGAATTAGAAAATAGAGATAAAAAAAAGTTATTATAATTTGAAAGAAATTGTGTTCCCCGATTGGAAAGAAAAGCATATATAAGAAGTGTGCTAGTATGCCAAATGTTGATATCTCATAATGATAAGCAATAATGCTTTACAAGTTTTATTACAGCGCATCATGAAGAGATATTCGTTGTGTGATAATTTATATAAAAAATAAATCAGGAATAAAGAAGAATTCCATTCCAGGAAATTTCAACTAAACTTTTGCAGTGAAACTTGATCCACAAGAATTCACTTCAAAGATTAGTCAAACACAAGCATTTGCCTCTGCTTGACCCACCTGTTCCTAGTTCCTACACCTATGATATTCTTTTCTGTGATTCACAGCAAAAAGTGCTTCTATACTCACTTCCTCACTCTAACATATAAATCAACACCTGTATGCTTCTAGCTTTCCCTTGTTCTCAATTAATCAGACACAAATCACTCTTTGTTACAAGTGTGGATAGATGCCTTGCTTTCATTGATGATCAATTTTAAATATAAAATCTAAGGTATTAAGTGGTGTGACGGTTAAAAAGGTTTTTCATATAAATATTGTGAAATTTTTTCACATATTAAAGCTCATAAATGTAAAGTGTTACACATCACCTAACGATTAATTGCTCCGGTCATAGGATTTTACCATAAAAAAATTACCACTACCACACTACTTCTACCAATATTAATAAGAAGAAGAAAATCGAACCAAACTCATACAAAATGGAACCAATGGCTTTGGAAAAATAAATTATTTTGGAGAAAAAACCAAACCAAACCACTGTAAAACAAAACTGTTTTAAAAAAAAATAGTTTAATTAAATTCAATTCCTTAGAAAAATTGATCCATATATTGACATAAAATGGATAATCAAATTAAACCAAATTGTTTTGGAAAAATCTGAGTCGATCTAGTTTATAAAAACAGTCCAGTAAACGATTAATCGAACTGTTTTCTGTAAATTAAATGCTTCGGAAATGGATTCGGTTTGGATTTTTAACAAATCCAATTTTTTTACAGTAGTAATGGTTTTGAATCTGGGCTTCTAATCTCAATTACCATCCAATTTCGTCAAATTGAAAAAAGCTATAGCAAAACCTTTACAATCACATATTGCTTTGAGATGCTAATCAAGGGGACAATGAGACAAGTCCCAGTTCCACTCTTCCTCTTGTCTTTTTCCCCCTCTCAGGAGTATCATTCTAACTTGCAATGCAAACCATTAAATGCTTCTCATTTGGAGACCCTCACACTGGTCAAGCCTCGAACAAGTGGCAATAAAAAAAAAAACTAAAAAAGAAAAATATAGTTACAGATTAGCTAGGATGCCACTTCACCAAAGTCACTTTCCAATTTGGACAATCTTCAGGCCAATCTCTTGCCACTAGGCTAACTAATATTTCCTGCAGAAATTCAAGGCTAAGTTATGTCTCTTAATGACAACTATTATTAATCTACTAGGAAGATTATGTAAGATGCAAAACCCTATCAGACCCACAGGAAAAGTTGTTGGAACTTAGATTATCAGTTATCAAAACTCTCACCAAATCTCTCTAATGTTTATCTAGCTGTCTCAAAGACAAAATTGTTGACAATGACATGCTAAGTTACCCCAGTAGATATTATATACTATATACAGAATTGAACCCCGTTTTACGCAGCCCTTTTAAACACTTTTCTTAAGAAACTAGTCTAAATTGATATAATTTGTTGGTAGAATCATTTGTCTCTTCATACTGTTACTGTATATTCCATTGAATCATTGATCTTCAAAAATTATTAATTGTTTTGCATTTAAATCAAACTTTAGCCATTTTATTCATTTCACTTTTTTCATTGTATAAAAATTTTCATTTTATTATATGAATTTAATTATAATCAACTGTCAATCTAATTTTTTTTATATTATTATCTAATCCTGAATTATAATGTATAGCTAAATTATTTTATTTATGATAATTATTTTAAGAATCGTATATCAGATTATTTCTAATTTACTGGGAATTTAAGAATCTTTAAATTAACACTGTATCAAAATTAAGTTTTTAGGACTTAATTTGAATAAAATTTTCTATATGAGAAAATAAAAGGATAATTGAAATAAGTTTCTCTAGTTAAAATGCGCTTTTTAAATAAGCTAAAATCATTTAGTTTTAAGAAGAAGAAAAAACATAATTTAATGTATGTATATGTCAATTTTAACTTATATAGAAGAAAATTATTTTTTTATTTTTTATTTTTTTATAAATGCTTTAAAAATTAATCCAAATTGAGTATTGGTATTTTTATTTTTGTAACCGCCCTAATTAGAGTCTTTTAACTCTCACTCTAAGTATCTCCCACAAGCTTTGATCCTTGAGTTAATAATGAAATTAATTTTCTATTTGAAATTTAATCACATTTAAAACTCATCATCTCTCCTCAAAAGTTTTATTAGTAAAGTCTTAGTATAATTATGATGAATGAGAAAGAAGAGAAAATAGCTTTGTTATTCTCTCCTTCTCTTGTAGACAAGAGAGAATTGAAGAGATGATAAGATGCATTAATAACTAATTGAAATTGATTAGGAGGATTCAGCCTCTCGACATAATGAAGAGCCAAAACATTCTGGTCCAATGGTTATAGTGGGACCATTTCATGTGATGTTTGTTTGGTTTGGTTGCTAATATCTGTTTATCTTCTGCTTCAGCATCGGCAACCTTTGTTTTGTAGCACTTCACCTTTGCTGGATAGTTGATTAATCTTAACAACCCACACATAAAATAATACTCGTGTCCATTTCAACCAATGCCATAAATAAGTCACAATTTTTAGAAATTATCGAAAGGGAGATTTGCTTCTTTTCTATTTTTTGTTATCACGTAAATTTGCTTTCTTAATATTTAGTTGAATTCTTAGCACCATATAAAAAATAAATAAAACGTTCAAATCGTTGCGACGGCAGAGAAATAATACAGAAGATTGATGGCAGCCACTTGTGAAAAAAACGAAGCCGACTTGAATACACTACTCGTTGTTAATTATGATTTCTCATCCGCTACGTAGATTGACAAAATAATTACTAGGATAAAATATCAAAATTTGTCTTAGTCTTTATATATTAAAAACGGTAAATTTCGGAACAAAAGTGACCCCAAAAAAAAAAACGATAAATTTCGGTCTTGATAATTTTGTGATCAATGAATTTTTTTTCTCTCTTTATGAAACTTTTGATACCAGTGTAAAGGATAAAAATTCACCAATTATAAAAAATACTATTATTTATCATTTTTAAAATATAAAAAGATTATATACTATACACATTTATTATAAGGTTAATTTGATGATTAGGAACATAAGTTTAAGAGTTGAAGGAAGAAGGAAGCAGAGAAAGAGGAAGGAAAGACTGAGTTTGAATTCCTCTTTCACTAATATTCTAATAT
The DNA here is from genome assembly GCA_013407115.1 of Glycine latifolia. Lineage (NCBI taxonomy): Eukaryota > Viridiplantae > Streptophyta > Magnoliopsida > Fabales > Fabaceae > Glycine > Glycine latifolia. The sequence goes on along the minus strand of CM023948.1, from coordinate 26,766,595 downwards.
AACTAACAACTAATCACATTAGTTGATATAGAAAACGTATCTTATCTTATTATGAATTTAACAAGTTTCACCTTAAGCTAATTATTAAAATTGCTTCAGGACAGTCCGTTCTTAATTTTTATATGATACCTGAATTTACTTAAATTATATAACTTTAGGAGTTACCTACATAAGTAGGTTTAATATGTAATAAATAAACTTTCCATTAAAAAAATATGTAATAAATAAACTTACAAGTTACAACCGGTACTCACGTGTCTCCATGACAAGTGAACCGGTATTGCAGGACTTGGAAGCAGCAATATGGCACAAGGCAACAAAAAGATCCATGGTTTTGATTAGTGTTGATACCTCTACGCCCACCACTCTAGATGTCTTTATCAAAGAAAACAAGTGTCATCAACGTGCTCTTAAGATAAGGAAGTGACTAAATGCATCAAACTTATTGAATATTTAGACACAAGTTATCTAGATATGATGATGATTTCTTAACCTGTATCAAATAGTTCATCATAAAGTTAGAAACATGTTACTTTGAATCAATTATTGGGTATTGAACCAGCGTAAAATGAATGTAGAATAAACATAAATAAATAAATAATAAAATTATCCCATACAGGATTAATAAAATTAATAACCTGTAGTATAGTCTGCTTTACCAGTTATCAGACTTTGCTGCAAATAAAATTATTGCTTTCACAGTAAATCAACTACTTTAGTTCACTTATAGTGAAGTTTTTTTTTTAACACCGACTTTATAACAACTCACGGTAGAATAAAGAAAATTACTTTTACAGTGAGTTAAATTCATTTTTTTAAAAATAGCTTTCAAGATAAATAAACTTGATTGCAAATGAGATCACAAAATACTTTATTTTACAATCCAAAAGAAATCTACTGACTGCAATTTCAGTCACAACATCAAGGTTTTTAAGTACTGGTGTCACAATTGTAGCTGCATCAATCACATTTATCAGAAATTTCTCACAATATCGAGAAACGAAACGAGACGAACTCGCGATTGCAATTTAAAACATTGGCAGAAACCAAATTAAGTGGAGAAAAGAAAAGGGCACATGCCATTTGACTATATACACAAATTTCATTTCACAATTTTATCCTACAAAGAGAAGACGAAGGGGAAAAGAAGAAATGAAATCATGAAATCAAAATACAAACAACTAATCGGCTCACCACTTAGCTGATGCCAAGTATATTTACAGCAGGTTTTCCTACGACGTTTCCAACCATAGCACTCATCCAAATCTCATAAACCAGAACTATATCTTAACAACCCTTCATTCATTCCCTGAAACCTACAAAGCCTTATTCTTCTTCATCCTATAGTCGTCTCCTATCATACCAACATATCGCTCAACTTCAAAACTGGCAGGAAGTACCAAGCCTCTGTCTCTGCCTCTGACCTAAGGTTATGGATTTCCTTTTGGCAAATGCCGGATACAGCAGCTCTTGAAACTTCTCCAGAAACAATGGCCATTCATCCTCAGTCATTTCTGTCACATTCACAAAGCTTATGCTTGGAGGAAGCTGCTCATTGGCACTCTTGTGACCAGATGATGTATTTGCAAAATGACCATTATCCACCTTTCCTCCAGAATATTTCTGCTGATTCTGGTTTTTCCCATCTAACATGGTATTTTTCAGCGACACAGAAAGTTCTGAAACACTTGGGATTTTTTCTTCAGCAGAAGAACTAACAAATCCCTGAGGAGATTCTCCCTCAGCTTCCTCCTCTTCCTCCTCTTCCTCCTCAATGCATTCTTCCAATTTGGAAAGCGGGTTACGAGAAAGGCCGTTCCCAAGTGCAGGCTGAAAAGTTGCTCTGGTTAAAGGGTCATCTATTGCCATCTTTGGCGTAAAATCTGATCCAACTTCATCATAACAATCTATATCAAACAGAAACTCATCATCTCTCATTTCAGCCCTGGGAGACAGTTCCTCCCTGTCCCTCTCCGCCACTATCTTCTTCGCCTCCAAACAAACAACCTCAAGTTCACTGGGCTCCTCCTCACCCCTGCGAAACTCCCTAGTCATCATCTCTCCAATTTCAGCAAGGCAAAGGCCATAAGCCGCAGCCTCCTTGAGGAAAATAGTGCACAGCACCAAGACTCTGAGACACGCCTCGCGGATCATCGGCAGTTCCCTTCTCAGCATCTCACAATCATGATAAGGGTCAAGATCTTCAATGTAGGCAAGCTCATCCTCCGAGAATGGAATGGAAGCCTGTGGCCAATGAATCCATTCAAAATATGGATCCTCCAAAGTTTCAGGCAGGCAGAGCCCGTGGTCAATGGGAATCAACTCCACCTGACCAAAACTCCCAATGCCATCAAGTTTCCTAACCAACAAGTTCCCAGCATGCCTATCCGTGTTAAGAATCCTAATGTCCAAAATCCCTATACGATGCACAGAAGCAACCGGGAAGCTCGATGTCCCATGATCACTGGCATCAAAATCATGAGGGATAAACTGCTGGAAAGACGCAATCTTGCTAAATAGCCTCTTCCTCCATAAATTGTTCCCGTTGACACCATCATTCACATTGAACACCGAGTGTGTGATCTTCACCAATGCAGTAGGAGGTACATTGGCAAAATGATCATAGTCGAGAAGATAAGCAGCAACCTCTCGAAATCCGGTCTCCCCGACCCGAACAGATCGCTTCAGCCCAGGCTGCCCAAGCGCCTTGCCAACAAAACCTTTCGGGTTATTTGGGGCAAAAGGCTCCTCATCGGTTGGCTTCACAATTGCAACACTATCCCCCTTATTGTTTCTGAAATAGTAAGCACCTCCAAGCCCACTATGCACCGGAATCGGTTCAATCCCCATCTTAATTGCCTTCATAATGTCCTTGATAATGTGCTTAACCCCATCAAGCCGATTCGACTGTCCCAATATCTCAATAGGCCCACTTTTATCAATGTCCCTCCCCTTGGGCGAAAGACACGGCGTGGAGGAACTCCTAGGCATATGAGTATTTTTCCCCCTAGTGAGCAAAAGCGGGGTATCGTTCCGAACAGCACTAAGGTCATTCTTGAAGACCATATCCCCAAAAGTGAGATAACTCTCATCAACCGGAACATTGAGGGCAAGCTGCAGCCTCCTCTTAACAGTGTGCACATTGTCACCACGATCCAAATCCATACCCAACACACACCCTTTCTCCGTCTGCACGAACACGCGCCTCCGCCCGGCGGGTTGCTTCCCGTGGTACTCTCTCCCAAGAGGACTGCTCCTTATCACTGCCACAGCCATCTGAGTCTGCACAGGGCTGTCGAGTTTCCCAGACATCAACAGAACAACAACCACGGCACACGACAACGGCGGAAGAAAGATTACTCTTCTTCCCTCCCAAGTAGTTGTCAACTACACCGAAAGCTTTGTACCAATGTCTCAAACCCTCAACGATCATTAATTTCTCACAACAACCACACCTTCATCACTTCAAGTGTTTCGACCTTAAGATAAATCTGCGTATTAATAAACATGAACCATACGAAAAAAACATGACTAGATTCAATCTTAATTGAAACTTAATAATAACTATAATTAATAATTATAAAAAAAATAAAACTGTAAAGGGAACAATGAGTTAGGATTTTGAGAGAAAAGATAGAACATACCCGTAATTTAAGGAAATGAAATTAAACCGCGTGGTTTCAGCTGAAGCCAATGCGAGATCTGAACTAGAAACAAAGCGAGAGAGAGAGAGAGAGAGAGAGAGAGCAAAACCCTGCGAACGGTGATTCGGAAGGGGAAGAAGAGGACGGAACCGTACGATGAGGCAACGCGTCCGAGTTGACTCGGAGTGATTTTTCTTCTTCTTCTTCGCAAGAACACGCACAAGAGAGACCTGTTGAACTAGAGCTCTCTCTCTTTCGCTTTCTATAATCTCTCTTCTTTTTTTTTTTATAAATTTTATTTTTTTTATCTTGTGCTTTGTATTTCTCGCTCACGCTCGAAGCGTTCCTTCTTGCTTTAACCCGATGCGGGGAGTGCGGTTAGGCAACTAACCATGGTTAGAACCTGACCACTCTTGGGGAGAGGAAGGGTCTAGAACCGGGGTTCGGGCCGTTGGATAGTGCCGTGCGATTAACGACACGTGGTGGGGAGGGTGACGTGGAGATAAGGGAGTGGAGGATGATGTGGCAATGAGGAGTCACCGTCGAGGAAGAAGAGTTAGCGAAATAGGGGAATGAGTGCGTTCCGCAATGTTTTGCGGTGTTTTTTAGTCGTCGCTGCTTACGCCCACGCGTTTTTCACACGTGTGATTGGTCAATACCCAAACTAAGAACATTTTATGTCTGTAAGAGAAGGATCATGTTCAACTTTATTACATACTCCAAAAGAAGTGAAAGATTTTTAACATAGAAAATTAATTCTTATAAAAGAATTTTTAAAATTTGTACAAATGTTCATAAAAAATAATTTTTTTATTCTTTTTTTCTAAGATCTTAAAATAAGATATATTTCTAAAGAAGAAAATGAAAAAGATTTTTAAAAAAATTTAATCATATATAATATTATGAGATTTATTAAAAAATAGTCTAAAATTCTAATTTAGATTTATCACAAAAAATGTTCTAACCTTCACAAAAAATATTACTAATAATAAATGAGTGATGCTACATGGATAACCATTAACTTGTTTTCACATCATTTACACCTATCACATTTATAAGAAAAAAATGTTCAATTCATTAAAATTAATAAAAGGGATTACATTAATTAACCTCTCAAAAAATTAATTTTAACTAATAATATCATTAATTTAAATTTTATTCTAAAATTATCTATAGCACTAAATGGTTTAAGTGATAGTTATAATAAAAGATCATTTTTGTAACTAATGAGTGTATATCATCAATAAACCTTCTAATTAATAAAAATAAATGTATTTCACCAAAAAAAAATAATTAATTTGACAACTAATACACTTAAAAAATAAATTTATGTTTCTTATAATTAAGATAAAAAAATCTTTTTTTTTCTTTTTCTTAGATACAAAGGATACTATTTTTTATTTCTTAATACAAAGGACTTGATGTAGTATTATAAATGTCAATCAAGATTAAATTTAATAAAATGGACTAGTTAATGTTGATTGACAAGTGAATCAAGTCATTCATATCTTTATAAGGGTGTCTAAATTGTCTAAATTCTCATGTAGTTCACTATTATTTGATTATCTCTCTTATTGTATCGATATTCAACTTATTAATGATATAAGCATTTTGCAGTATCAAAAAATAAAGGGGACTAGTTATTTATAAAAGTTTAATGTCTATATGTAAATCGATTTTGTACCGTTATTTAATTATAGATTATTATTTAAATTATTTTAAAAGTCAACCAATTTATAATATATGGTGAATTATGGTTAGACGATTGTACAAAACTTTTTATACGATAAGTTAAATTTTTTTTTATATTTATAATGTGGTAAATCGAGGTCTTAATTGCTGCTAAAAAAATGTGTGCATTTAGCATTTAATTGTGTTTCATATAAAATTGTCTCCACATCAAAAAAATATTAAATTGTCTCCAAAAATATATATTTGTTGTAAAACAATTAATTTAAACTCTGATATAAAATCATTTTAAAGTATTGATAATATTTTGTAGAAATTTTTGAAATTTAATATATATATATAGATAAATTATAAATTAATATAAATATAAATATAAAATTTTAATTTATAATATTTGAATTTTTAAACTTATATATCATTGAGTAGTATAAAGCTTTTTTTTGCAAAAATATATCATAGACAATTAAAAATATTACAAACTATCCGTGAGGAGTATAAAATTAATTTTTAATATATTTTTTTAAGAGAATTCTCAATATAAAATTAATATTTTGAAATTGAATAGCATTTAATTATAAATTAATAAATTTTGAATAGAGGATAACATAATTAAGTTAACTTGTAAATATTTTAGAAAAAGAAGGTTATATATTTATAATGTAAAAATATTTATGCAATGATCCAATTATAATTTATCATATATATATAGTAAGTGTGTTAAATTTTAAAATAATTCAGATGTGATTTATAATTAGATGATTGTATAAAATTCTTTTAAAATTAGATTATTGTATAAAATTCTTTTAAAATAACTAGTTTGGATAGACATTGAACTCAATATTTTAAGATAAAAGCTTAAGGATTTAAAGAAGATGATAATTAATGGGGACTAAATTTATTGAATTTTGAAATTAGAAAAAAAAAATTAATTAAATCAAACAGTTGAAAAAATAAAATCACACAACCCAAATAAAAAGAAAAACTAAAAACATCATTTAGTCAAACGAAAATACTTTGACCAAAAAGTAAAATTAAATTTCCCTTTTGCTTTGGGTCCTACTGTAAGATCATGGGTTTCTATATTTGTACCGTTCAAATTGAAAGTAAGAAACTAAGAATTGTCATCTCGATCCTCTACTTTTTATCTGGAGAAAGGTTAAGAACATTTTTATATTGAAAATTTTTAGTTTTTTACTAGTTAATTTTTTTATTAAGCAGGAGAATTGAACTGCAATATGTTCCTCTCTCTCTCTCTCTCTCTCTTCTCATATTACTATTTAACCAATTTTATAATTTGTAAAGGTTAAGAACATATTATTTAATATGTTCTTTTGAATATATTTTTTATTAATTAAAATTTATTTAAAATAATAAAATTACAGAGATTTCACATTTTATTTTTTTATTTCCTTTCTTGATTTTATAATTTTATATAAATTTTAACTAATTAAAAATATATTTAAAAAGATAAATATTAATAATACACTCTTAAAATTTATTAAAAAATATAAATTTTTGTGAGTTTCATTTCTCATTTAATAACTTTTTTTTTATAATTTTTAATAAATTTTAATTTATAAAAAAAATTGTATATGAAAGAATGTACTAAAGAATATATTATTAATATTTTCATTAAAAAATTGTTAAAAATATATTTTTAGTTTTTTTTAATGTTCTATCACATTTTTATACACACTCTCTTTTATTCATCATGTTGAAAATAATAAAATTTCGTGAATCTTATTTTTATAATTTATATTTAATTTATTGATTCTCTTTTCCAATTTTTTGGTTTTACCAATACCTATCTCATTACAAATTGTCAGGGTAGTTGGTCATACTATTAATTTTGGTAAAAGAAAATTTGATCGTACGAACCAAATGGACGAACACAGCCACGAGATCAGATGGTTGATCTAGACGACGTCGCTTTCAATCTAACTGTTAATACGCTCTGCAGCAGATGAGAATTGCTTCTCAGCATTGACTCACCATGCACAAACTTTGTCTTAAATGGAAGAAACATGATGTGATGATAACATCAAACCTAATAAATCTGAATAAATCTGGTTAAAGATATTAATTAAAGAATTAAAAAATATTTATCATAAAAATTATGAGAAATATTAAAAAAATTATAAGTTATATAATTTTATGTATCCTAAAAAAATTAATTTTTTAACCAATATTTTAAAAATACTAATTAAATTATCCGATAAATGAATTAATTCAATTTTATTTATTTAATAATGTGCAAAAGAGAATAAATACATACAATAAATAAATCTAACTTTGGCCCCACTTGGGTTGCTTTATTTAATTTTGGGTAAGCGGTTATGTTCCCCCATTGATGAGAATTTGCCTTCAGCTTTATTATTTCCATGAAGTGTGTTAGAATACATTCTTGTAAGACATTTTTAACAAATTTTTCTTAGTTCAAATTATAAAAATTATTAAATTTTATTTAAAAAAAATGAGACTTATAATTTTTTAGTTTTTATATATTTCTATTAATAATAAAGAATATATATAAGAGAGAGTGTTAAAAAAATTAATTGTTAACATTTCTCTTACAAACAAAGCTATATCATCCAAAAAGATAATAAAGCAATGCTATAATGTAAAAAAAAAAGATAATAAAGTAGTGTTCTGATCTAAGTAATCTAATATTAACTCATCTTCTATTTATAAATGTAATTACTTAATTTATTAAGATTTTAAAAAATGATTAATTTAACTAATAATAATAAATTTATCTTAAATTTATATTTCTTTTTCTAAATATATTGTTGTCATTAATATTTCTCTCCCTTCTAAATATTTGTACGTTAATATAATATTTCTTTTATTTAATTATGAATGTTTTAGTATAAAAATAATTAACACAAAAAATACTTATGGATTAGGTCTTATAAAAAAATACTATTTTTAATTTTAGTCTTATAAGTAAGAATAGATGTTACAATAATGAGTGTATTTAAGAAAATGAGTTGTTAGTCTTTTTTACATAATATTGAGTTCTATAAATAAGGATAGATATTATAAGTAATATTATATCATCTCATCAATCTTTTTTATATATTTATTCTACTATCGTAAGAAGAAATAATATTAAATAAAAGAGTAAATTAGACTTGCATCTTATGTGTTTTGCTTAAATTTTACCTGATACTTCTCTTTTTTTACATCCTACAAAAAAAACCTTTAATTATTTACCTCACATTACACTTAGACCCCATTATTCTTAAACACTGTTTAATAATCTAACAGAAATTAGGCACATGTTGTTTACATGATTTTTAATAAAAATTTATGTCTAAAATATTCTCACATTCTTTCTCTCAACCTGAAAATATTTTAATATTATTGCTTCTTTTTTGTTTTTTTGTGTAATTTGATGTAAACTCAACTTTTTGTTGGACATGAAACCACTTTGTTGGTATGCAGTGTTAACAACATTTTTCTCATCTTTTGTTCTACTAACATATATATGAACTAACTTTTAATTCTTAATAAATATTTTCAGCACATCATTATCAGTCTTAAATGGGAGAATTTTACCACTAGCAGTAGAACAAAATCATAAAATAAAAGGGTCAGATGATGACAAATCTAAATCATTAGCAATGTCGTTCACAGAGTCATGTATTCTATGTATTTCAGTTCATCCAATGTGTTCATATAGTCCCAAACATCAACACTATTTTAATTAACAATAATAAACAAATAATTTTTAGTTCATCCATTGTATTTCATGTGATGTCAAACATCAACACTATTTTAATCAACAATAATAAACAAATGATTTCCAGTTCATCTATTGTGTTTTTTGTTGTCTCAAACATAACACTATTTTAATCAAGAATAATAAACAAATGATTTTAAAAATCATAAGCGATCTCAAATTGATCCTCCATTGAAACCTCATTCAAAAATAGGTAACAATAAACAATCAAAATTAAATAAATAATCTTAAAAAGTAACCTATATACAAGGTCCAGTGGTCACTTACAGGCATAATCTCGGTGTGAATAGAAATCGTGGAATAGGAAGAGAAACATAGCGCTCGTGAACATCAAAGAAGAAGACAAACGAAGACGCTCATGAATGTCGCGAACTAGAAGATGAACAATGGAGAATTCGCAAACGGTGAAGAGAAATGGAATGTGAACGTCATAAGAGAAAAAGGAACTCACAACTCCTAGACGCTGAAGAAGAACTTGCAAACAAGAAGAAGATGAACAATACTCACAAATGGTGATGAGGAATAAAACGTGAATCCTAAATTCTGAAACTAATTAGGAAGAAATAATTTGGGTTTTAGAATTAAAATATAAGGATAATTTTGTCTGCTCACATATTTCAATTGGTGTTAATTAACAGTGTTAATAGAAATGGGTAAAAGTATTGTGAAAAAATTTAGAAATATCAAGTAAAATTTAAGAAAACACAGAATGTGTAAGTGTAATTTACTCTAAATAAAACAGTAAAATATTTAATATCTTCAAAACATACAACACAATTATTACTCACCATTTAAGAAAAAAAATAAAAACATAGTCGTAGTATTATATAAGAAGTTTAGAATTATTCTTCTCCTGTTTGCATATAAGAAACTCCGAAGAATCTTGAACAAGAAGAAGCAGATTTAGCTGGTGGCACCCACTACGCTTTATTTGCCGCATTTTGAAGTGGTGCGGGAATCAATATTAAACTGTGGGCTGATTCAAGCCATGTGGGCTGAGACAAGGTATAAGTAGAAGACAAGAGTGTACACTGGATTTCTGCCTCAGTTTTGCATATTGTGTATTTTTTTTTATTCATAAAAATTAAAAATAATATTAAAAAATCTATAATCACATATCTTATTTAATCAATTTAGCTACTTGCATAAGCCTATATAAAAAAAATTGCAAACTAGGTTTTAAATATCAAATCTGGACATATTTGTTTATGTAACCATACATGGACAAATAATAGAAATTGTCCTTTTATGAATATGTTTTATCCATCTCAATGTCAATGGCGTTATAATAAGTATAACAAATTTTTTATTTTCAATAGGAAAAATAAGTTTAAAATATGATATAATTATAATATACTATAGTACTGCAAATATTTTATACTATATGGCAAGTTTGCTAGTTTTTATAACAATTATTTAAAAAATCATATATGAGATAATTTTTTATTAATTGACAGTAAATTCAACTCTTAAAAATATAAAATAACATTCATTCATTAAAAAAATGGACCAGTTCAATAATTAAATAATTAACAACTTAAATTATGCAAATAAAATATACAAACCAGTGTAATATGGAATCAATAATTGCATTTCATTAAATGCTATTATTTTATGTATTTCAAGAAAATGTATCACTTATTGGAGAAATGTGTAAATTTAAAGTATAAAGGTTATGCGGCCTTTGTGACCTTGGATGCACACAATGCGTATGATTTTACAATAACTATTTTTCTCTTTTTTCTTGGAAATAAAAAAATAGAGTATTCTTTTTGCTTATAAATTGGAAGGTGTAAAAGAAGGTGGAAAGGGAAAAACATAAAAATTAGTTAAAACAAAATGTTGCTTTACGCTTTTATGGGTCCTTGAAGTGTCTTTATCCTTTTCAACTCATGCAACTTGTCATCAAGGGTCCCATAAGTTTCATTTCTTAAAGTTAAAAAAAAGGAAAAAAGAAAGTAGCATTAAAAATCATTCTAGATTAAATTAAAAGGTATAATTTGTATCTCGGATTAATTCAGGGTTTATTTTATTATTTTATTTATTAGATAGAAAATTTTACACAAAATTTTTCAAACTTTTTAAAAGTGGAAACTACATTAATCATTAATCATTTTATCATTACATAAACATTACATATTACAATATTTTTTATTGACGACTTCTTAGTGATTCATCATACATAATATTTTATTTAACATTTTTATTGATCAAAATCATCAATCACATATCAATCAATTATTTATGTCGTGTATGGAATCAGTCTTTAAAATCTTGGTATAGTTTAATTATTGTTGGTAGAAACAAATTCAAAGAGTGTGTAAGGAAAGAGTTGAAAATAAACAAATTTTCCAATATATAATTATATTATATAATAAATCTCTCTATGTATAATATAAGAAATAGTGTTTATATACATTACTTTCAGTAAATGTGGGGCCATGGCCTACTCTGATTATCTTAGGATTTTTTTTTCTATTTTACACAATTTTTTTAAGGTGATTATTTTAAAAGACGATAAAATTATAAAATATAATTTTTATAATTAGATGATAATGTAATAAATATATACATAGTCACTACATTCTAATTAAATTGTTAGTTAAATAACTAAAAATTTAATTAAAATAAAAGATAGTTTACCTCTAAGTTAAGTGTTTGATAAAATTTATTATTCTAAAATTGATAAATATAAAATGATATGAAAAATACTTACATGATTTTTATTTTTATATTTTTTATCTTCTAGATTAAAAATTATTTTTACAATTATAAGTTTAAGTATTCTGATTACTTTTATTTTTTTATTTTAACATAAAAATGTTTTTATTGAAAAATAAAAATATAATATCTAAAATAAAAAAGTATAATATTAAATAAAATATATAGAATTTTATTAAAGTGTTAAAGATAAAAAAATTAAAAATTAAAATCTCAAATATTACTATAAGTAAATTTTGAAAAAATATTCTAAGTTAATGAAAAATAATTGTTTACCAAATATCTTAATTTTAGTTAAACAAATTTATAAGTTAGTCAAATAAATTATAATTTAAGTAAAAGCATAAGTTTTCGCCAAAAAAAAAACTGAAAGCATAAGTTATTTTGAAAATAATAATATGTACCAAGCAATATTTATATTGATATATATATATATATATATATATATATATAAATTAGATTCACTTCTATTTTGTTTCTTTTCAATATATAATTTTTGTGTGACTATCTATGATAAAAATCTCTAAATTAATATGATATATAGGCTGTTTTTAATTTAGTCGATTTTTTATTTACGACGTGTGTGTTATTATATGAGAAAAACCAAAACTATATAGAATATTATATCTTTTATATGTGAGCAATAATTTTTATATATCATGTTTACGAATACGTACGTCATGTATGTACGTACGTTAGTAACTGTTTGTATGTATGTAAATATACACATTTTCATAATATTCAGTAGTCACTGTTTCATATTACATATATACTTAAGAATTATTGAATGAATGAAAATATCAAAACAATCATCAACCAAACCAATTTCATGAAAACCACATCATAACTGGATGAGGTAATCTACATCCAAATCAACAATATAATAACTTTTTTTATCAGTGTTTTGTGCAAACCCTATTATGATGGAAGAATGTGTCGCTATGCATATCACTGTGGGGATTCATTGATTCAAGTATTGCATCACCAACAAGCATGCATGATTGCGTATGAAAAAGCACAACACATGGAGGGACCAAAATGGTTATTAAATATTTTGATGAAAATGGGCATGACCATGATTTTGTTGTTGATGATCACCCTTGTTAGGTACGCGCACTTGTCAGTACTACTTTTGATACACAACAGAAGCGAGTGAATGTATATCCATTGCCACATATTTTGGGCATGCCGATTAGGCTTAGTTAGTGCCATATCACTGTCTATGAGTAATTCTTATCCATTAAAATTACATAAAAGAGTTGCCTATAATTATTAGTTTCAAAGTTTTCTTCTTCTTATACGCACACAACAAGTTGTGGTACAAGCAGTACAAAGCGTGCTCTATATGTAGGCAAAAAGTTTCTGCCATCGTAAAGTTTTAATCGATCAGCAAACGTATTAATAAAGATTACATATGAATACCATAAATGAAATTAACCCACACAATAAATAAACAACATAGTACAATTCCTAGACAAGTTACAAAACCATCATGCTGAATTATTGATTTTTCTGTTTATTTTTATATTATGAATTTGTATCTTTATTTTTAAAAATAAGACAACTTTTATAGATATTATTTTCTTATATATATATATATATATATATATATATATAATTACATGTCTTTATCACTTTATGACCCATAACTTTTATACCAAATTAAGTTTTTTAATTATTTATTTAATTAAAATAAATTTAATATTCGTAATTATTTTAATTAATGTTAGTTTCTTATCAAATAAATTACACTATGGTTAAATATTTGTAAATCACTTATAAAATGACATTTTATTATTAAAATGATTTTTTAGATCTTTAAATAATAATAGTGTTATAAGTATTCTATCCCCAGAGATTATAATATTAGATTTTTCATTATACCACCTCTACAACCAACAAAAATAAATACTAATAACAATACTTTGTTTTTTATAACTGATAACAATATTAATACTTATAATAAAATTGATAATAAAATGCATTAATTAAAGAACTGTTACAGTGTCTAATACTTTTGACAATTATCTTGTGTATGTTGAATCACATATTTTAGAAAATTATATTTTTCATTTTCTAAATAATATAAAAATAATTAATCTCGAAAAATAAATTGATATAAAATAAGAGGTTCAAACTGAAAGTTTTGAGCATCCTTTATTAAAAAAAAACTAAAATTTGTCGGACAACTCTAATAAATTTGTTTGACCTATAGTTAGAATGAGGGAAAGAGAGTATAGAGAAAAGAAAAAAATTAAATTTAAATTGAGAGGAAAGTAAAAGAGATATTATTTCTATAAATTAATTTTTCTTGTTTTTTTTTTCTTTTCACTTTCTCTTAATTCAAAAACAAATTATCATTAATTATATTTTATTCTTTTTTTTCCCTTCCAAACATACGATTAATCTTAACCTAAACATCCTATAAGACCAAAACCAATACAAAAAGTACATCAGCCTCTAATAAACTTAATAATTAAGATTAATGGTTCATTTAACATGGAGGTGATTAAACATGCTAAACGATTAACTTCTCAATAGGATCAACGGTTTGCATAACATGGAGGCTCGATCCCCCAGTAATCACACTTCACTTTCTCCAACTTTAAATCCACGGTCAAAAATCAAAAGAAAAAGAGCAAAGAGTCCACTTGACTTTTGACACGTGGAAGCTGTATCCACTTTGTTCTTTTCTTTTCAATTGTTAGTTCGAATTTGTCGGCAATTATTAAATTCCAGTGCTAAGGTTGACAGAAAAAAAAAATAATACTAAAATCACGTCGTATCAAAGATTTAGTTAAGGAAGAATTTCTCAACCAATAGTGCGTTAAAAAAGTTTCATAAAACAGGGAATACAGAATCCTCTGGCTGATTTTTAAAAATAATATAAATTAAATAATTAATTTGATATTTGGGATGGTTTTGAAACAAATTTGATATTTGGTGTATTCAAGCACGTCCAAATTGGGTGTGTCTTTGTTCGTCTCTAATTCAATCACTAATACTTTTTTATAAAATATTGAGGTTTTTTAAAAATTTGTCTATAAATCGGTCTCTAATTCAGTCACTAACATTTTTTACAGAATATTGTGTTTTTTTTTTAAAATGTGTTGCAACCACAATATTGTGATTTTTTAATTTTTTTGAATTGAAAACGTTTAAAAATTTACAATATAATTTTGATAAATAAATATACCAAAAAAAATTACTTAATTTGGGCTAATTTTTTATTAATTTTGTTGTTCAAATTAATTACTGTATATAATTAAATATGCATATAATTTTTAATTCACCCATAATTGTTTAAGTTGATGTTTTTATTTTTACATTTTAATGTCTGCAAAAAATTAGCCTAAATTAGGTGTACGATATGTCTTTCAAACGATTATAGCCCAAATTAGGTGTACGATATGTCCTTCAAACAGTCATAACTTTTTATAGAAATGTCCGATGGAGGCGTACGATATGTCAAAATGCTCGAAATTCAGAGAATTAATTAAAAAAATAAAAAATTAAATTAAATTAACTAATTAAATAATTAAAAAAGTAGACAAAAAGGAAACTTTTGGATGATTGAATCTTAAATCCTAATTTTGAAGCACTTAGAAGCATTTTTTGGAAAAAATAATTGACCAAATCCCTTTTGGGATTTGCTTGAGCCTTCTTCTCTCAATTTCGAGCGTTTGACCACCGGTTTCGCCTCAATCGGACATTTCAGTTAAAAGTTATGACCATTCGAAGTTCGTTCAACACTGCGCATCCCTGACACGTGTCACGATCAGGTGAAACACGCCCCATCTAGGCGTGTTTAAACACGCCCAAACCAGACATGTTTGAGTGCACCAGATTCTCAATTTGTTTCAAAATCACCCCAAATGTCAAATTAATTATTTAATTTATATTATTTTTAAAAATCAGCCGAATACTCTTACAATACAATATTAGTAATATAACGTCGGTTTCTGGGATAAATCAAAAAGGAAAAAATCTAATATAATTTTTCTGATTAAAAATTTAGATAAATTGAATATTAGAATTTTAGTGCTGATATTGGAGAGTAATCTTCAGTTGAAAATATATCTTTTCTCATATCCACCACTAGATATGAGATGAAAATCTCCACGTGAATATCCGATTCTTTTAAAAAAATCCTAAAAATTTACACGAAATTCAAAAAAATGATTTTTTATATGACGGGATGAAAAAGATATAATGAAATTAAAAGTTAAAATTAATTACTTAAAATTAGTTACATGTTTTATTGATATTCATATTTTTTCATGTTTTATTAATTAAAATTAATTAAATTAAATTTTAAATATTTAAAAATGAGATCCATGTGAGACTCATGAAAATTATTAAAATATCAATTTAGAATTTATCACTAAAGATGCTCTATATCAAAATTTAAAGTATTAATAAAAATACTAATAAATTACCAATAAATAAAAATTTTACATTAATAATGAGAATTGAAGTCACCTTTTTTTAGAATATGGATTTATTTTTTATTCAACTGAATCTATATTTTGAAATAGAAAACTAATTTATGCTGTGTACGTTCAATTAAAAGTGTTTTTTCTGGAACTGGAAAATATTAAATATTATTAGATTTGAAAGAAGAAAACAAAAGGATTGGAGTTTGGATGGCATGGGCGTGGTAGCATTAGTGCGATGCATGAATGAATGGATACATAATACAGTGTATCGGTGAGAAATGGCCAACCAAGGAACCGGAATCTACTCCAATCACATTCTGTACTGTTCGTGCGCAGCACTGCACAAACCTACTCGTTTGTGACTCATTGGCTCAGCCTTTATGTCCTCACCCACTGCTTTCACTGCGCAGATCCCAAAATACGTGCAACCGAATAAAAGAACAATGTCGGTTATGTATTTTTTTATTCCTAAAGTTTTGTGTAACACTGAAATAAAAGGGCAATTCTGAGAAGGACAATTTAGGAATATGATGTTTCTTATGTTTGGTATGAATTTGAAATACATTTTTTGACATTGTTGATCATTAAGAAAATAACATTTATATGATGAGGGATGACTATATTGCACTCTCAGCTGGGTTTTTTTTTTTTTTTCCGTGTCTCAACTATGAACAATCCAAATGTTATTTGATAAATAAAAAAGTTTTTATACAAATTTCTAATTATGAAAAATTCTAATTCGATTAAGTAGTTATGTTTGTGACTTAGGTGTTGAAAGGTTGTGAATCATTATGAATTTGGGTCAAGTATTTTGTTAGTGGCTTGATCCAATAGCCTCTCTCGATCAAGTCTCCATACTTATGATGCTACACTTGGATGATTGTGAATTCTTTTGAATTTGGGTTAAATACTTTATTCGTAGCTTGATCTAATTAGTAATTTTCAATATAACAATTAGTCTATGAGAACAAAAAGCTCATCCTTACTAGTTAAGCCACCTAATTAGCATATTAATCAAATTATTAATGCTAGCCTTGATTCTACTCTCCTTTAATCTCAGTGTAGATTCCATGAGATTAGATTTTCCTCTCGTTTTGACTAGATCAATCCACCTAAGAGATAAAAATTTAGGTCAATCTCGAAATAATGATAATAATTGCTTCGACTAAAACTATATAATTGCTTCGACTAAAACTATATAGACCTTAAAATCAATTTCTCAAATTTATTCCAAATTTTATGAAAAATTAGATGAGTTAAATTTCAAATACTCGTCAAAATTATAATTGATCTATAATGCTTACAAAACTTATAAATCATCCAATAATTAATCAGATTTTCATATTGATAATAAGATTCAAACTATTCATATAAGATATAAATTAATAGTTATCAACTAAACCATTTTTTTTTAGTGAAAAGAAAATACCATAACACAAAATATATGGTGTCACGTACAAAAAATGATGCATATAGCGTATGATTTAGCCAAGTTTTATATTAAACAATTATATATTATCCAACCCTTTCACAAAAGACTAGTAGTTAGCAAAAATATTTCAAGTTTTTCTTATATACTTGGTTTCAATAAATAAATAAATAAATTTTGGGGGTCAGGGTTCTTCAGTTATTTAAAAATGCATTTTGATGATTCCATTTCGGTGGGCGGGGATTGCGGTCTTTTATCATGCTCGCACATAGAATAGATCTAGCACACTGTATATGTCTGTATCTTCCTGTAGGTCCCATGCGCAACTTGGGTTTACTATGATGCGCCTCAGCTCCATGAAGACTCATGTACCTTCGGTCGCAGTATAATAATAGAGGCAGACCGCAGACCTATTTGTTGTTCAAGGGGCCCCCCTCATTTTTTCTAAGTTTTCTGATTAATATTTTGATTATAATTTTTTATTTTTTAATTATTAGATAAAATTTTACTCTACTTTATAGACTTTTTTAAATTGTGGACATTTTTTATTGTGGCTTCAGTCCATGAATTGTTAAATAAATATCCTTAAAATATAAGATAAAAATTTAGAAAAGTCATTCAGTTCTATTTTAAAAAAAAATTAAATTTTTTTATCAGTAAAAATGTAAAACATATCTTAATTTTTTTTATTAATAGAACATATGTTCAATTACATAGTAACCAATGTAAACTCAAAGAGTTGATTATGTATTAATAATATAAAATAATTTTATAATATAATCCAATAGTAAATGATTATTTATATAATTTTTAAACTAGTTATTATAAAAATTAATAAATTTATTATAAATAATGATGTAAAACTATTAGTGCATATTCATTTGTATATTCATTTTTCTCATATTTTAGTATTAACAATCATCTTTTGATAGTTTTATTTGTTTCTTATCTCATATAATAAACTTTATTTATTTATTTTTATGTATTAATTTGTATTGTATGCATAAAAATATAATTAATTTTTATTGAAAATTATTTTAATTTAATTTCTGTTATGAATGGTTGTTAGTTATAAATAAAACAAAATTTTAGAAAATTTATCATTATTGATCCCCCTATTTTATTTTTCAATCCTGGGTCCGTCCCCGGCAGTATTGTGAGATTTTTTTTCAACGCTCCCTTTTCCCGTTTAAAACGAAAAGTAATTTTTTTTTATAAATAGCTAATTTTATCTTTCAAAGTAAGGGGTGATAAATTGGTCTCTAAAATATAAAATATAAAAAATACAAATTTAGTCGTGAAAGTATGACAAATTTATCTTATTTTTAAATTTGTGAGATTATTTTATTATTAAATTATATTAATTAAATATTAATTTGATAATAAATTGATTTTCAAAAATACAATTTAATATTAAATTGTAAAATTTAAGAGCAAATTTATTATTAAATTATTTGTAAAATTAATATTTTACATTTTTTTCACATTCAATGACTAAATTTAAAATTTTTAAAGATCAATTTATCAACGTTTCACAATTTCATAGTCTTCAAAGATGTAAATATTATATTTGTCTTTTTTCTTACGTTTAAAAATATATTCTCCTCCTTTAACAAATTTGAACATACAACACTTCATTTTCTTTAAAAAAAATTCATCATTTTTTTTAACTTTTTTGGTAAAAATACTATTATTAAAATATTTTTTACGTAGCCTTTCTCTCAAAGATGTAAATATTACAGCACATTCTTTTTTTTAAAACCTACTTATGTTAAAATATACACTTTACTTCCTTAACAAATGCAATATATATATATATATATAATTAAGTGGGGGATCCACCCTTCAATGAAAAAGCCCACTTGTACCCCCTCTTTGGCTGCAGAAAAAGAGAAAATGAAACTAAAAATATAACAATATAGAATATAATAATGAATAGAAATTAAATAGAGAAAAAATATAATATAAAAAATAAGATAAAAATAAAGTTTTTTTTCAAGCTCCACTTTTCCCTATTCCCTTAATAAATATATAAATATTTAAAATATGTATATTTTGTCTCCCTAATTTTATATATTTGAATTCATATTCTTAATTCTTTTTACTTTTGTCATGATCATAATTATTAATTTTATTTTTTAAATAAATTATTCCCCTGCTTGGAATCCAAGATCTGCCTATATGTAATATAATATTTACTTTTTTATTGTTTTAAAAAGTAGTTCTTCATCATCTAAAAAGGAGTAGTTCTTAAATTTTATTTTACTAGTGAGTTTGAATCTAAAATAACCTACTTGCAATGAATAAGGTTGCCATTTTTTTTCATACTTTCACTTAGGTACTGTTCCATAAAGAAGAAGAAAAAATTGAGATCAAAATTTTAAATCAAAGTACATAAAATGTAAAAGTGTGAGATTTATACAAAAATTTAAAACTTTTCACCTATTTTATTTTATCATTGTATCTATATATTAAAAAAATCTCTTGCATGCGGCCAATTGTAACGGATGACTAGAAAAATGAAAGTCAAATCTCTTGCTCTGAAAGTTAGCTGACCCATCCGATAATAAAGTATTTTTTTTAATTAAAAATGAGTTTATAATTATGTATCTACACAATCAATATTGAAAATAATTGTTATTATAAATTTTAAAATAGTTATTCTAAAAGTTAATAAGTCAATCATATATAATAATTTATAATAGAAGATGACATAATTTTTTCACACTGCATATACATATATTAAGTAAAAAAGAATATAATATATGTCTGTGAGTTTTTTAAAAAATAATTATTTGAAAAATTATAGTTATTATAAAGTTAATAAACTTATAAATATAATAATTTATAATCTAAGGCGACATAAATTTTTTTATACTACAGATACATGTATTAATTCAAAAAAAATATAATATGTTTGGGAGATTCTTAAAAAGTAATTATTTGAAAAGGACACATTTGGAAAGTTAAAATGCTTGAGAAAGACAAAGTTAACAATTAGTTTCGAAATAAAATAAAATAAATACGCAATGAGAATTTGAGATCAAATCATTCCTTCACGAGTAATAGTCCTCCAAATATAAAGGTTTCCCAAGCAAACTACTCTCAAAGACAATGAAAAAGAAATAAAAAAAACACAAAAAAGAACAAAATACTGAAGCTTGCATGATACCTGAAAGTCTTGGAGAACAAATTTTTTTAACTAGGCACAGTAGTTAATTATAAAAAAAAAAATCTTAGTGTGTGTGTGTCTATATATATATATATATATATATATAATATGCAATTGACTGCTCATAAAAGTGATTGTGCATCGCTAAAGAATATGCTTCATGACTGAAATCACACACCAATCACTCTTTTGATACATCAAACCCAATTGGAACATGATGGATCAAGCATGTATATCCTAAGGGTGTTGACCAATTAATTTAATTAGGGATTCATATATATACAAGACCTTGCTTCAAGATATCCTTTTTAATCAAGCATTTGTTACAAAGCTAAAACGTTAAGGATAATATTATAGTTTCATTTTGCTAAAATCTATAAATCTGATAAGCATGAACCATTAACGGGTTAAGATATAATACCAAGTCTATTAAATCATAATAGTACAATATAGATGAAACGTGTGTGTGTGTCAGCATCCTGCCCATAAATACTTTGATTTCAAATTACTAGAAGATTCTATCAGAGTTCCACGTGCATGCAACCCATATCTATATTTTCTATTGTCTCTCTCATGTCCCCAATTTATCAGTAAAAGGGTAGTTAAGTTGTCGCACTATTGATCAGGAATGGGAGGATTGCTGATGAATGTGGATTCGTAGCATGTGTTAGGTTTGATGTTTATTTCTTTGTCTTCAAACTTTTGGGTGCTAACTTTGATGATTTTCGTCTTTGATTATTATTGTTTATCTCAGAAACCACATGGTCGCATAATCGAGAGAACAAAGATTGCGCAGATGTTGAAATATTATTGGTTGCGGAAAGCATCGTTAAATATACTCCAATATCTTAGTATTTAAGTTATTGATTATTGTGGATATAACAAATTAACAATTACTCCTCTATCAAGTTGAATAATTGAATGAACTGCTTCCCATGTGCCTCTAAATATATAGTAAGTTGCAACCATAATTAATAGATTGATATATAAAGCAATCGTACGTATATAAAAAACAAACAAATTAAATCTATATTGCAGAAGTAAGAAAATATTACAAAACTTCAATTTTTTTATCAAGAAATTTCAGCAATTTGAAAATTGAGAAAACCTTGCCATGTTAGTCAGAAGTAAGACACTATGTGCGTTTTTTTTTAGTGTGATAAGAGATCATGTCTCTCGAGTCTTGACTGACTATACATCCTCCT
Source organism: Glycine latifolia (assembly GCA_013407115.1). Lineage (NCBI taxonomy): Eukaryota > Viridiplantae > Streptophyta > Magnoliopsida > Fabales > Fabaceae > Glycine > Glycine latifolia. The sequence continues at coordinate 26,744,551 of CM023948.1, read as the reverse complement.
TTGACAAAATTTAAGCTTACTTTTAGATATCATGTCTATCACCTTTCATGTCACACCTAATATTAAAATTATTAAACAAATTTCTTAAAAATGTAAATTATAACAATAACCTTTGATATATTTGTCCACAATAAACCTTAGTTCCATGAAACAAAAAAAAAGGGCAATGGAGAAATTTCCTAATTTCATTTTACAAGTAATTGATCTTAATGTCTCCTACCTAAGCTCAGATGATAAATAGATTTTTATAATAATAATGAGTTACAACAAACTAATTAAAGGATGCATGTTTCTTGAAACAGTAATAAAAAAAAAAAGATGTTTCTTGAATGGTGACCGTTCTTTGGACAGATGATTAATTATCTCCAGAGTTTTACGTATATATCTCCTGATACTTTTGAACAACCACAATCAGTCATAACATAATTAGGTTTAACCAATTTGTCATTGAACTCCTTTTTTATGTGTGTGTGTAGAAACCAGCTTACTTAATTGAATGATTTTTTTAACGTGGCACTCATAACAACAGGTGTTAAATGATTGTACTTAGTTTGCAATGATAATTGAAGATGATCGTTGTAGCTGTGGGATCAATGCCAAACTTGAGTAAGAATTTTGAGAGGTATTTGATGAGCTAACATGCACATGTTGACTTGTCAGCTATTGTTGAATTTCATCACGATCCCCTCATCAATGATGGGATTTGGAGACAATAGATGTAAGCAATTTTACCTACATAAGCAAGAGATTGTTCTGATCAAGATCATGAGTGACAGAAATTGAAATTTTGCAAGAAATGTCATTATAATATATTGAGTTTTATACATAGTATGATAGGATGTAGGAAATGAAGTGTAGACTGTAGAGTCAAAGTATTTTCTGAGAATTTTGAAAGAAAAAGAGGAAAAATGTTCACATTGTACTCGAGGAATAGGTTTTCAGGATAGTTTCATCGCATAATTTTTTTTCTTCCAATTAACAAATAATGGATGTCCGTTGGTCAGGACAAGGTGGGTATGCTTAGAAAGAATTTCGAAGCTCAAGTTACTTGTAGAATAATACAAGAGAAGTAAAAGAATGAACGTATACATGAGAAGTATATTATGAAAAGTTTATCAAAATAAAACTTTATACGACAATTGTTACTAAACATGTTAGCTTGACCCATTACTAAGTAGGCCTTGAGTTGTATCAAATCTATCTTTACGATACAGAAAAGAAATCAAAATGTTTTCCTTCTCATTTTTCCTCTTAATTACTCTAACATTGGAGATTTAGTGAAAAGCAAAAAACAAAGTTTTTAGATTATACTGACTCAAATATCCCTTGTTTGAATAGTTGAATTTAATCATTTTCTGTTTTTATTGTAATGGTATAATAAGTTATTTCATTTTTTTCTTTGTAAACCATTTTTTCCTCATCCATTAAAATCCATTTCTCTTCTCGCTTGTCCATTGAAGAAAATAGTCCGTTAATCTTAGTATGAATAACCTATTGCAAACTATGTATACAAATTAATTAATGCACGTGCAAACACTAATCTGGACACCATTGACTACAATAAAAACGAAGTTCTACCATCACAACTAATAATGAAAAAGGATCCAATCAAATAGCAACTAAAAATATTAATATTATTATTTGGGTACCAAAAAGTAATTCATCCAATTAATATTGAATTCGATTTCCTTAAACAAAATCTCAAATTTGAATTTTATGAATAAAAAAAATATTATTGAAAAAGAAGAACTACACTAAAGATAATCAATTAATTTTTTTTAATTAAAATTAGTTATTAACAAAATTAATAGATATTTTGTATTAATAACACATTAATAAAAAAATATTATTTGGGGATCTAGGTGGTAAGTAATTTCAACCCTTAGAATGAGTATAAGTTCAATGTTCTTATCCTAGGGAAGCTAATCTTGCGGGGGGGAGGGGGGGGGGGGGGAACCACAAAATCCTCATAATTTTGGGGTAAAGATTGGTTCCGACGTATGTTCTAAATGGGCCAAACATGTAGAATGCCTTGTGTTATTAATGGAATTTGCTATTTCCACTACCCTTTTTACTAGTACACTCCCCTTTTGATTTTTTCTCTCCAACAATACCCCAAAAAAATACACCCCCTTTGCACACACCCATAAGTTTTGCATTTAAGAAACTGCTCCCAATCCACATCTCAGAACTGTCTTCAATTGCATTCCAAAATTTGCTTTACATATTATAACAAAATCCTTCTTCCTCAAATCAAGTATCTAGCCCAACTTGTCCCAAATAAAGAAAAACCCATTAAACCCACACACCCGCATGAGTTTGCTTCCAGAAAAACTTCAGCAACAGTGCAAAAATTGGTCCCGTTTTGCTTTTCATGAGTGACAAAAGGAGAAAAGGAAAAGTGAAATGTGAAGAGCAATTCAAAATCTTCTACCTACTCTTCCTCCTTAGTCCACGTGAGAAAATGGAGAAGAAGAATGCTCTAATAATTTTGAATCAACCACAAGACTTAAGAAGAGAGTATGAATATCATAACCTAAAGTTAAAATAATAATAAAAAAGAGAATTCTTTGCAAAATTTTCATCCCCAATCTATCTTCCAAGACTTAAGTCTCCACTAGGGTTGGTAAAACGGGCCTGGCCCGCACGGGCCAGCCTGTTTAGCCCGTAAAAAATGCGGGTTGGATTGACAATATTAGTCCGTTGTTAAAAAATGGGGCGGACCAAACGCGGGCCGGGGTAGGCCACCTTATTAGGCCAATATTATTTAAAATATTAAATATTAAAATTAAATAGATATATTTAACATATTTTGAAATAGGTATATTCTTTTAATTTATGCTCTTTTGCACTCTCAGCGTATTCTAATTAACTTCTAAGTTTTAATATCAAAATGTTTATGATAAATGATAATTTCAAATAGTCTTTCATTGCTAGTATATTACACTTTAGATAGTTTACATTCATAAATTCTATTTGCAAGTGGTGTAATTTTGTGAATTATCACATGACATCAGTTATATTAACATTAATTTTAAATTGTTTAGTTTTATTTAACTTTGTGTTTTTTTTAATTATCACATTTGTATTTTTTTTTTAAATTAACTTTTTTTATTTTTTAAGCGGGCTGGTCCACTTTAAAGCAGGGCGGGCTAGCATTTCCAGCCCACTTTGCCAACCATAGTCTCCATCGCCTACGTACACAAGCCTCATTGTCCCACTTTGCCACTGTGTGTTGCATCTGTTGTGGATAAGCCTTTTTTTTTCATGAGAGACTTATGGAGAAAAGTTATTAGAAATAGATTTTGCTAGAAATAAGAACTTGGTGCACAATAAGCAATTGTTAATGACCGTCAATTTAGGCTACAACAACAAGTGACAATGTTGAGGTGATGGGAGGTAGAACAAAAGGAGTGAGGAGATTGAAGTCTGAGAGAGAGAGAAAGAGAGGATGTACGGTTTCGACATTGGATTCTAGAAGACGCAAACTTAACGAGAGTGTATTTTGTAGGGTATTTTTGGAAAAGAAAATCTAAAGGGAAATATATTGACAATAAAGGGAGTGAAAATAGAAAATTCCTTATTAACGTACTAGTAGCACTACTTTGACAAAACAAGGCCCATGGTATTGACACTCCCCTTTTATCTTCCCACACCATTTTTTGGGTGTTTTTGGTAAAATAAAAATTTGATAGATTAATTTTGATTGTGTATCTTGATAAAATATTGTCAAGATACTATGCAGAAACTAGTTTCCATTATCTTGTCAAAATACTTAACTTCCCTTGACACAATTTTGTCAAGATGCACACAAGAAACTATATTTTCATTGTGTATCTTGACAAAATGAAAACTAGTTTTAGTTATATCATTGTCACTTAGAAATAAAAATTACTTTTTTGTGTGTATCCTAACATAATAAAAATATTAAATTACACTAGCACTTCTTGAAGTTACATGAAATTATATATAAACACCCTATACTTTTATCTATTCTTACACTAATCTTTCTTAGTTATTTAAAATTATACACTGATGCCTCTTTAATTGTTATCATGAACTCCATCTTTGCCTCACATAACCTTCGCGTCTTTGGTCCCAGCTTGAATCCCTTCGCACTTTATTGCATCGTTAATCATTCCTTTTTCCTTTCCTTTTCCTCTCGCTAAATTACAACCTTCCTTCCCTTGACGTAGTCTTCCTACATGAGTTGACGCACTGTTGTGATGCCTCAATGCACTTGTTCTAAAGTCTCCACAAACTCGTTTTGAATCCTTCTTGTACCTCAACTTTGAAGCCTCCATGCACGTATTTCATTTGAAAGTCATTGATGTGAAACTCGTTGCACTATTCTGAATCATTCACAGACCAACCATGAAATATATTGATTTGAATATGTGATTGTTTTGAATCCCTTCCCTATCTCAATTCTCTATCTATCTCACATAACTGAAGCACTTGTTGTGGACTATCCTGAAACACCTATTGAACCTATAGCTAACCAAAGCCGTTTCTAGAAAAGTATTTGAAGAAGCAATTGGCAAGTTGGACATGATTGATATTTATGCACCAACTTGAGGGAGAGTGTTGAATATAAAATTTGAATTTGAATTATTATTTCTTTTAGATAGGAACAAGTTGTTAAAATAGTCTAAATAATAATAAGTTTGAATTATTATTTCCTAATTTAAATTATTGTTTCCTAATGTTGTTAACATTACTTGTATAAATATGTCTCATTTAAGAGGTGAAAAATGAGTGAATGAATAAATAAGAAATTATTATTTCAATTTATGCGTAACTGGTTTTTAACAATGAGGTACTTGAAATTATTGAATTATGTTAGTGATATCAAAACTTATTAGAATTGGAAATAATCAAAACTTATTAGAATTGGAAAACTTTAAGGGCATGTTTAATCTATAAATATTATAAAAGAAATAATATTATTTAATGTCATCTTTCTTGTAAATATTTCTTTAACTATTATAAACAAGTTTTTTAACCATTGATCAGGTAAAGACACATGTTTAAGGTTTAAAGGCTAAACTGGCGTTGAAGTAATAGTAATTAAATAATAATTTTAAATATTTAATATAATATATTATGTAATATAATTTTAAATTATTAACAATATGTACATATACCACCTGAACACTTAGTAAGGAACCTACACACAAAAATTAATATTTAAACAAAATAATAATATACAAATATTAAAAGTGAATAGTGAACTTACAGAACACAAAAATTAATATTTAAACAAAATAATAATATACAAATATTAAAAGTGAATAGTGAACTTACAGAACTCAATATGAACCATGGGTCACTACAAATTGTAATAAAGAGTTTTATATGTCTATCTATTTAATAATTTTTTAGACGTATGAAATTATAAAATTAGACATTATATATTATTGATATTTGGCAAAAAAAAAAGGAACAAAATAATAATTTAATATTAATTTACTAATTACACCTTTTTTTAATAAGTACACACTTTCTTACTAAAACAAAACAAAAAATATAAAAAAATTAACGACGTAATAAAGAGTTAATAGATGTCAAGTGTCAACACAAAAACCAAAAATCAAAAGCTACTTTTACCTTCCAAGTTCCAAAGCTATGTGAAAGAAAAGAAACTAATGGCAGTGAAAAGTAAAATTTCAAGATTTGTGACTTGCTATTACAGTCGTTGATCGACATTGAGAAAATAAAAAGCACATAGTAAAAGCAGTGAAATATTTAATTGAGAACTAAACACTAAAAAATTCAAAAATAGCAAAACAGAGGCAAGCAGAGGAGACGAAACAATGGTGCCATGACGGCTCCATGTTGCAGGCAAAGGTAGAAGATGCTTCGTGTGCTGGTTCCGACGAAGAGGGAGACTGGTTTTTTCTATGATAGATCTTTGCTGGTAAGGAAAGAAAATACTTTTATTTAAAAAAAAAGCTAAATCAAACTGATTCTATTGGCCTGTTTTGAACCGGAAAACCGTTGGTTTTCACCGGTTTTTGACTGATTTAATCGGTTTTTGACGGGTTTATTAATGTTCCGGTTTTGTAGCCATATCAGACCGGATGTCTGATCTGTTACCGGTTAAACTGAATAACTGATCGAATCGGTGAGACCCATCCAATTTTGATAATCTTGATTATAAATTATTATAATATTTTATTTTAATTTTTAATAATAATTACACTTAGTTTTATATATAAGCAATTTCTAAGTCTAGGCACAAAATGTTTTTTTCACTAGTAGTAATAAAAGCAATGATTTCATTTATTTAATAAAAAAGTTCATTGATTTTTATCCAACATATTTTTCACAATAGTTTTCACTATTTAAGAGAAATATAATCAGAACAAAAAAAATGTTGGATAGGAAAAAAGATGTTACGTAAAATGTTGCATAAGGTCGATAAGTGTATTATCCTCCATTAAAGAAGATTATTGATAATTAAAAATGACAATATATATTAGATATCTATGTGCATATATCTTTCTAAAGGTAAAAAAGAATCTTCATAAAGTTTTAATTATTAATAACTAAAAAAATATCCTGCTTCTTTGACTTTAAACTGTATAAGATTCTTTAAGAAAATAACTTTTTTTTTTTCAAGTCTAACGGCGTGTTTGGATGGGCTCTAGATAAACTTGAAGCATGTCACCCAAAAGCAATTAAGAGATAAAAGGTGAATCTTTTATGGATATTTAACATGAACTTGTTATAATTACATTGTTAAAACCATGATTGTCAAGATAGGATTTAAATTTCAAAATCGTGGTGCAATTGAACCGGTCATAAATCAGAGAAATCGGTTAAGAAATGAAAAAAATCACTAAAAATTGGTGGTTGGACGAATTTTGATGGTTAGACAAAAATTATAATTTTTTTTGCTAATTAATTTTATTTGTTATTATTGAACTTAAACTAGTATTGTTAATAGAATTCATTTTCTATTTTTGAACTTAAAATATGATAAGGAGATCTAGCTCATTTGGTTGAATTAGATTTGTGAGTTTTATAAACTCTCTTTGGTATTGTGTTCAATTCTTTCATATATGTGATTATGATTCCTTTATTTGTAAATGAAGACATTTAGTCTCCTATTTTCTAAATCAAGATTTATATATTAAACATTTTTTAATTTATAAATTTTGATAATTAAAAAAATTAATAACTCTTGATTAATTATACATAAAAAATAATATTAATATAGTTAACCAAATAAAAAAAGTGTTTTATGGCGTTTCTATGCATAATTTTAAGTAAATAATTAGAGTAAAAATAATCTGTATATTAAAATCAATTTATAAAAAAAATATGTAAATAATTTAATATAAATTTATGAAATTTAATTATAAACTGGTAAAATAAAAATAAAATATGTAAACTATTCAAAATAAAAACATATAAAATGATAAAAATATTTTTATATTAAATATTTTTTAATTTATAAATTTTGATAATTTGAAAAAAATAATAACTCTTGATTAATGATACATAAAAAATAATGCTAATGTGTTTAACTTATCAAAGCAAGTATGTCAATGATTTATTGTCTTATTTATGAATTAAGGGTCATAAGTTTAATTTCTATCAAGATTTTTTTATTTATTTTCACTTCATGTAATCTTTTTTCACATAAGTGTTTTGTCAATAGTTTACATAAGTTTTAGTACCAATATGTCTTATTTTGAAAAATAAAAAAACTAAATGTCTTGATTTGAAATAGAAAAATCAAAATTATAAATTTAAAATAATAAGAAATCAAAATTACAAATTAGACAAAATATAATGATGTATTAGGTATACTTTCCTATATAAGTTACTTTTGTTATATGTTATGATTTACTACACTTTGAAATGAAGTTTAACTTTTAATATTATAAATTTATGTATATCATGTTAATTTTTGTTTAATATTAGTTATTATATTATACAAATTTTTTAAAAATAATATCTTGTTAAAATTGATTTGACCGTAATTCAACCCCTAATGAATAATTGAATCTTGAATTAGTATCATCTTTGTTAATCCAGTGACTGATCCAATTTTTAAAATATTGGTTAAGAGTTAACCTCATATATGCTATTAAGTTAAAATAGTGCCAACCACCAATTGATTTATGTACTCATTGGTATAGTCTCATTATCTGAACTATAGCTAGTCACGTTTCATTTTCCCCATATTTTGTTCTAAATATGTGGATGTCAAGGATAAAAAAATTTCCACTAAAAAAGGGGAGTTAAGTATGTTTAGCTTACATATTACAAGGGTTTTTGAGCTGGACCTTAAAAAAATATGTATATTCATGATGATCTAATTAAAGCACGTACTAGTAAAGGTAATTCAAATCCCGCGTGCAGAAACAATAGAATTGAAAATAGTCAACAGCATAAAGTTACATTTTGAATCAATAACTTGTTGGCCAAGTTTAACTCCATCAACAAGAAACTTGATCTTATATAATTAAACTTCTAAGATTTCGTAGTGCTAACATTTCTGCTTGGGCATTGTAGACGTTCGTTTGAACATTCAATAGTAAAATGGGTGAGAAGGGTGCCAAGAAAAGGTGGTTTTCATCCATATTAAGATCCTTTAAGATGTTATTCTGTGGTAAAGACGTGAAGACAAGTACTAATGGACCTGAGGCAGCCATGGTTGCAGCATCAAAGCATTTCTCTTCAGCTCACAAAATAAAGTTCAATTAGTTTAGTGTTTCTCAATTTCTGGGGGTGTAAATTTAAAAATTTGTTTACTTTTCTCTTTATTTTAAAGAGAAGGTCTTTGATGCTGCTGAAATAAAAGATCCTCTTGCTATGAAACATTTGATGTGATATATTTATATTAAAAATATATTTTACGATCCATATATATAACTGAACTAAGGTAACATATATTTATTAATTTGATGATGCAAAACGAGATTTTGCTGCAGGGAGCATTTAAGAGTCTGATCTTATTAAAATGTAAATTTAAATGTTTCACTTTGTTACTCTCCAATTCATTGTAGAACTTAAGCTTTCGCAAAGTTTCTTATAAAAAAAATCTTGTGGAAAGTTGATTTTGTATAATATGCTGAATGAATTATTATTTTATTAGTAACTTAATAAAATTTTTTATCATATAACAATTCGACTATATATTAAGGATAACATATATTTTATTCTTTTTAAAATGATTGAGTTGTCTATCTCGTCACCAATTCTAAAAGATGGGGTGTTTTAAGCCGTTTGTGAGAGTAAGTTAGAAAATTTAAGGGACCTATAGTTTGAAAGCATTTTCTATTTTTATTCTTAATTACAAAAGTTTTATGTTGTTTTTATTTTATTTTTTGTTTTAAAAATTTATATAGAAAACAGGAAAAAAAAACTTTAGATTATTTTCTATTTTTACATTAGGTAGCACTGTTTTTTTTATAAGCAATAAATCCATATATTCATAACAGCGCAGGATGTGCGCATGAAATTATAAAAACAATATCCATCACAGTGTATAAACACCTTAGAATGAACCATCTGACCAAGAGATTGAATCTTAACCTATACAAACAAATGATGCATATGAGAAGATACATCTCTACGTACAAAAACACAAACAGCACCTCCAGATCAAGCTCTTTATCTTAAAAAATCATATAGCATTTCTTTGCGGCCAGATTTTCCAAACGATAGCACTCCATATAAGGTGCGACACTTTAGGTTGTACCATAAGGTGCTCAAAGCTCCCTGCTAGCTCTTGTTTCATTAGCTTAAAACACTACATTTACTGCAGCTGAGTTTTTATGCTAATTAAGTCATTATGGAGATTTTTAATCTACCTTGCTTCAAAGCACAATGGTTAATGGATTAATGATTGAAATGTAGAGTCAGTAGAGAGTTTAAAAACATGATGCCTTTTAGAGCTCCTAAGAAAACTAATAAAAATGAAAGATAGTAGTTTTTTTTATAATTTAAAATGATTCAATAAAGTGAGGCAAATAGATCATTTGCATTAGTATAGTCATCATGAACTTGTGCAAAAATAAAATAAAAGTAAAAAAATAAAGTTAAATAAGAAACATCCAATATATATATATAAGAGGAAACAATTTATGAATTTGAGAGTACAACCATAAATGAAAGATTGATATTTAATAAAAAATTATATGATTTTTTAAGTCACATACTATTAAATTTTGATCGTTGATGTTTGATTATTTGATTCAGATTTAATCTTCTTATTCTCATACAAAATAATTTTTTGATATACCCTTTCTATATATATATATGACAAAACCACAGCAAAGCTAAGCCGGTTGAGATTACTCTTCAAGGAAAAAAATGAACATTATAAAGCATTAAGTCAGCTACAATGAATGCATCAAGGCAGATAGAGTTTAGGTCTTCTCATTTCTCATTTAGACTAAATGATGTGCTAGAAAAGGGGTAAAAATAACTCATTTTTCGGGTAACTCCTTGAAAACTTCTTCATACCTAATTCGCCAAGTATAAAAATATAAAAGAATTACTCTGTATTCTTATTCATAAAATCTAAGATAAGGATGAAGTTAGAAAGCCAGCCAAAAACTCAATAACTAATTAAATGATTTTTGTCTTTTGTTCAAATAGTAGCCTAAGATAAGGATGAAGTTAGAAAGCCAACCAAAAATTAACAAGTGAGTGATGCATTAGGTTGTAACGTCATTTGTTTGATTCTGTATTTTGGTACATAATTTCCATGCTCTTGCAAAAGTAGCACATGTTAAAATAAAAATCCGCGGACACCCGTCATACGAGTAGAGACTAGTCAAAGTCTAGACAAATATTCTTTTATTTTTGGTGCAAAGTCAAGACATATATTCTATTATTTGAATTTGAATGCATTAACAAACTTGGTCGCCAAGTTTAGCAACATCATTAAGAAATTAATTACTTCGGATATTTTAATTATAAAAGGCAAATAAACTCAATTCAAAGAAATTAATTAACAACAATTATCATACATTTAGCAGATCCTATTCTCGATCAATAAGAAGTTTTAGTGTTTTCAGCTGTTTCAACATTGAAAAATCATTTACCATCAAATTATCTGAGACAAATTTTATAGTAAACACTTCAGTTTCGCTTGATCTCGAGAACGGTTTGAATTGCAGAAGCAAGATGGACAATAAGGGTAATAGCTCGTTATGCTCAACAGTTAAATCTTTATCTGTGTCCATTTTTGGTGGAAACGTGAAGACGGGTAAAAGTGCAGCACCTGCTGGACCTGTGGTCACCATGGTTGCTGCGTCAAAGCATTTCTCCTCACCTCACAAGGTGCGGTTTGGTTAATTTAGATATACTTTGCTGGTATACACTTGAGCAAGCATAATTGATAATATACTTTGATTTTCATTAATTGTTGTAGTATACATCTTTGGAAAAGTCATGTGAAAAAAATAGTTTTGAACTTTCGGACCAAAGTTTTGTAACTGATATAAAGGATCTATGATGTAAATAACCTAAGTTTGTAGAGATAGTTAGAGTTTAATTTATTGAAGACTAAGCACATGGATTATCTGGTGTCGTATATTTTAGTTTAATGAGTGATCTTAATTCTAGATATGAATTTGTGTTAAATACTTGAAAAAAATAATTTTTCTGACAATAATAATCATATATATATATATAACTTGAAAAGGAATGGTTCAGACTAAAAAAAGACTCTAATAAATGTGACAATTTTTTTTTGTCTTGCATCCATTTTAATTCATCCTTTCAAATTATAATATGTTACTAAGTAGGTGTGGAAAGTGTTTTAACTTCTTTGTTTCTTGTTAAATAAAAGTTTGTATTAAGATAAATGTATAAACTTGATTTTATACATAAATTAGAATAACCATCTTTAATAGGAACATTTTTAGCTATCATTTATTAATGAGAATAATTTTAAGAGAATTTCTTTGATAAGAGCATTCTTTTTATATCTTTTAATTTATCATATTTAATATTTTAGATCTAATTTGAATTTGAATATATTTCACAGTTATGTTTTCAGAAAGTGAAGTTCAAAATGCATTAAAATTTTAACATTTCTAAATATAGCTTTCGAGATGTGTTAAATACAATCTGAAGACTCACTTTCATAATACTTATTGGTTAATAAAAATACATTTTAGAAATCGATCTAACAATCTACTGTATTATATAAAAGAAAGTTGTTGGATTGACTGATATTAGATGACAATTTCATATTTATTCTCTATTAAATGTAATTAAATGATTTCTTATTTATTTTATTATTTTCTATTAAATGGAATGAATTTTATTTTTTTATTTTATTCATAATAATAAATTAAGGTGTCTAATTAAGAGGCATGTAATAAGTATATATCAATTCTATTTTCTTATAACTAGCAAATATTCCGTGCATTTGCACGAGATATATTAATATTATTAATATATAATAAATTTATTATATAAAAATGTTAATGATGTTTATATTTTTAAATTTAGGTTGAAATATAATTTTTTATTTTATTTTTTAAAATTTATTATCTTAGTTTTTCTATTTTTTAATTTGGAAATTTTTTCTTTTATTTTTAAAAAATTTATAATTTTAATCTCTGTGAGCAATTTTAAATATTGACCAAGTATCTTTTTAATTTTTTATATATAAATTAAGCTTATCAACAATTAAGTAATTGAAAAGTCTAGAAAATCACAAATATAAGAAAATAGATAAATGAAAATATCATACCTTATTGAGTATTATTTATTTAATTTCAAATTACATTGGCAAATAGGTAAAGTTAATGACTTCTGAAAAAAACGAAGGTAAAATTAATGATCGACCATTGTCACTTATCTAAGTGATTACAAACATATTTAGTCGTGCATTTGTTTAACATTCATTTGTAACTTTCAAAATAAATAAAAAAATCCATCAATTTGAAGTTTGTTACAATTTTAAAAATGACTCTTTTGAAATAAATTGGCATCAATAAATTGCATAACATATATAAAATAAATATCAAAATGAAATCAATTGGAAAACTTTGAAACTTATTAATTGTTATATATATAAACAAGTATTATGTCTTTTCAAGACATATTTAATTAAATGATTTACAAATTGTTATCACACGCATAAAACTCATAAAATTATGTATTAACATAATGATATAAAATCTTATTACGTTTACACTTGACTAAAATTTATTTAGTAAAATAACTCGTTTGATTTATTTTGTATGTAAAATTTTTTTGATTTAGTGGCAATTACGAATTTCAAGTGAAATTAATTTTTGACTTAATGAAATAGAAATAGGGGAGAAAGTAAGTTAGATTGTTCATTGGAGACCTTTGACTAGATCTGTTTAAGATCAAACATGATCCAACTCATTTATTAAAAATGTTAAATTCAAGTTTTTCAAAAAGCCTATTTAATTAATATAGTTGAGATCATATTTTTTTGTGCCTAGGAGGATTTTTACTGCAACAAAATTACACTTATACATTAAAAGACTTCAGACTTCAGTACTTGATTTTCAAGCTTCTAAGTCTTGTTCGTTTGGGAGAACAAATGAATTGTTATTGCGAGTTTTTCTAAACACCTAGGTCTTCAACTTTATAGATTCGTTGTGACAAAGTGCAACTTCACTGAGACAAATTTTTGTCAACTTCAACTGATCAAGAGTCTTATTCTGCTATGATGAAAGCATATCTCACAGTGACGAGAGTGGCGAGATTTTGCAACTCTTTATTCTTTGATAATTAAAATATGCTTTTTTAACATCCACGGGACCTACTGTGTCACGATTAACTAGCACCCAATAGACTACAGATTGAAGACACATATTGATCAAGTGTATCCATCTGTTTGAGAATCCCTCACACTTATATCACTCCTGTTTGTATAAAATAAATTGATAAATTTAATTATAAAAAATTATTGGATAATAAAGTTTTAGATTATTATGCGATTACAAGTCAAGTGTTCCAATGCATAAATCATAAGATTAACAAGACGTCACATGTAAATCAATTATTTTTATATAAAATCATAAATAAATAAATAATATTATAAAATAAATTCAAGATTGACAATTAATTATTTATTTATAAAAGAATTATTGAATGAGATACTAATGACGTGATATTTCATTTGTTATATTATCATTTAATTAAAAGAGATTAACATACCAAAAACAAAATTATAAAAGTATCACGTAATAAAATAAATAAAAAAAATTAGATAATAATTTAAAAAATAAATATATTTTATGTATGAAAAATATATTTAAATCTTTTTTTAGTGAGATCTTGAGTGTGGGAGTTTACCTGTCCATATGCAAAGGTGGAAATTAAATTTTACTCCACTTGTAATATATTTATTAAGAAATAGTTACCTTTAGTTATAAAATATTAATGAATTTCAAATATTTATTCAATCCTAAATAAAATAAGAAATTAAATAAAACAAACACAAATATTTTTGAAATTTGTTTTACATGACAAGGTATTATGTGTCCATAAGTACAATGGAGAAATTAGAGCTGTGTTGTTCTTCATAAATTAATTGTGAATTAAATTGATTACAAGGTACATGGACTTCTGGTGAAAAAAAGGAACATGGACTTAAGATCACTAAACTGTCACAATTTAAATGTCTAAAATTAAAACATGTGATTAATAACGCATTACACTTGAAGCGTTGAATCACTTTCATTTGCGTAAAACTCACTACTAATAAATAAATAATAAATGAAAATGAATGAATAAATAAAATCTTTTGAATCACCAATTTTTCCCAACTTAGATATCTCAAGTTTTAAAAAAATGAAGTCAATAAAATAAATTGATAAATAAATTATAAAAATGATTAGATAAAAAAAGTTTGAGATTATTATGCGATTAGAAGTCAAGTGTTCCAATGTATAAAACATAAGATAACATTACCGGGCGTTACATCTAAATCAATTATTTTTATATAAAATTGTAAATGCCTAAATAAATATCATGATAAAGTACATTCAAGATCGGCAATTAATTATTTATTTCTAAAAGAATAATCAAATGAGGAAGTGAAAAATTTATTAAATAAAGCATTAGTTCAAGCCATGCACATGAACAATTAAATGCATTATTATTAATTTTCATTGTATTATTTTCATATTTTTGTATTTTAATTTTTATTATTGTTGCCTTATTATCTCAAAATTAGGCCCGCATCTGAAGGTCCATTTATACCTTGTCAATAAACCCAGTCCAACCCCAAATTAGTTGATATTCATATTGGAATCTCAATTATACTAACCCAAAAATGTATTTTTTATTTATTTTATAATCTAGATATTAACTCAAGGCTGTTGATTCCTGTACCTTCAAGTTACTTCCCGTATCCTTTTGGAATGTTTTTTTTTTTTTTTGTTTTTTTACCTTCTGAATTGGTCATTTCAAAAGTTAAAAAAGGGGGTATTCCAAAATGTAATTTGGAGGTGCAGGAAGTAACAGCCTTGCCTCAAATAAGTGCAACAGATTAAACCCAAACTTTTTGGCCCAACTCCGAAATGGTGGAGACAGCCTTCGGACTCCATTTATCTTGTGGTCAGTTCAGTTTTCTTTTTCTTTTTTGAATTTTTTCCCAAGTCTTGTTCACTAGTCTTTACAGAAACTTTTCCCTTTGACTTTCACATAATTTATTTGTTTTTTTGTCTTGAGCTTTTTTGGATTCCTTTTGTCATTGGCTTTGGTTTTATCAAAACTCTCTTGCACTTGAAACTTTAGTGGCAAAATGTCATGTTCAATAAAGCGAATTGTGTGTTGGAAAGATGGTCACGAGTTTGTTGTTAGTGAGAAAAAAAAACTAACAAAAGACACGTGAACTTTGAAAAGATGCAAAGACTCAAGAATAACACAACAAATCAAGGTAGAAAACGTAGCTCAAGATCTTTTATTCCTTCGCTCCTAGATCACAATTTTTGCAACACTAGTCTCACACTCACATTGAATCAATGTTCGAATACGCTAATATAACTAGTCCCAATTGCTTGGCTACTAATCCTTTAATTACCAAAGAAGAACCTTAGGACTTGTTGATCGTCCAATTGCTTGGCTACTAATCCTTTAATTATCAAAGAAGAACCTTAGGACTTGTTGATCGTCAAGATATGAAAACATGATAACAAAAAAAATGATAAGAGGAAAATAAACTTCAATGTAATTCAATATTTGATGCACATCAAATAATAATATTATTATGTTATCCTATTTTGTATATGCACATATAAGACTATGACATGATAAGATATAATTTGTGTTCAAATTACAAAGTTACTCTTTAACATATAATTTTGTAAATAGTAACTTTTAATTTAATTTTTACAAATGATACGAAATTAGGAAAAAGAGTTAAATGAGATTTTAGTTTTTAACACTTTTTTATTTTTAATCTTTGTAAGTTTTTTTTAGTTTTAGTTTATAATATTTTCAAAAGTTTTAATCTTAATTTTTGTTTTCAAGTCATTGTAAAAAAACAATAATATCATCATTTGTCATGTGTTAACAAAAGATGACATCATCACATCTCATCTCATGTAAATTTCAAGAACTAAAAAAGAGAATTTAAGATGATTTTTTTTATCAAACGAAAATTGAAAAATAAAGCTTACAAATACAAAAATACATAAGTTTAATTGCAATTTCAATTGACACAAATTAAAATTCACTATGAACACAATCACACCCTTCTACGTACAATTAAAATTCATTATGAACAAAATCACACCCTTCTATGTACAATTCTATTTAATCCTATGACATTATGTACCCTTGAGCATAATGAAGCTCCTTTAAAGAGAACTATATAATCAAACGTACCTTTGGGTGTCCGTTTGGAACACCTTAAACAAACCCTTTTCTAACTAACTTTGAGACTCAACGTACGTTTAGAGGATCACAAAATTGTTTTTAAAAAAAGGCTTCCAAACATAGGTCAAGTCTTTAAGAAAAGGACTTTCGTGATTTTCTTATAAGCAACATTTACAAAGGTTGATGGGGTGAAAGTTCTTCTAATGAGTGGTAGCTCAAACATGGAAATAAGAATAAAGGGGAGTCTCCATAAGTTTGACATCAAAACAAGAGTTAAAAAATTAATTGAGTAGTTAAAAAAGAAAAAAAATTATAAATTCAATTTTTTTAATAAAAATCAATAAACTAACAATTAATATTTCTCAATTAAAAAAATATTTTTCAAAAACTACATCATGAACCAGTCTCTAAAAGTCATTTTCAATCACATCCCAATAGTACTTGAAAAGGAATGATTAGTTAGAACCCATCAGGCCCCAAGGCCTTGAATGATTCCTTGTCCATGAAGGCCTTTTAAGTACAACTACTTAAAGTATTTCAACCAACTTTACCAAGTTCAATCAAAGAGTCATGTTTCCTGCACCTTCAACAATTGCTTCCTGTACATCCATTGAATTCTGAAAAGCCCAATCCAAAATATAATATTTTATCCTCAAGCAAACAATGGATATTCATATATCTTAGACTCTAGTAGAATCTTAATAGCCTGAGAGTAAGGGGCCATATATAATTGTAACAGAAAAGGGTTTACGGTACAACTTTAGCATGTATCTAGAGATGTCACTTTGAGTGTTTCTTGCCCTTAATTGCAAAGATAGTACTTTCACTATATATAACACAAGTTACACAAAATTATAAGATTGGCGTAGTGATTAAAAGAAAAAAGAAAAAAAGTTACACAACAAATGTCATAATCGCTTACCACGGGATAACATGTTTGAAATATTGGTCTAAGCTATTATTAGCATATCGACAACGTTTTTTTTTTCATAGCATGCACCTCAATCAAATATTCTGGCAAATTATAGTGAAATCTCTAAATATGAAAATTAGCTCATATTGCTTTGGTGCTTGAGTTTCGTCATGCCTACTTGACCCCTCATCAATCATGAGTTTCTGTCCTAAACCCAACTCTGTGGTCTCCTTTGCTAGCCATGCAAATTCCTTGTACAAGAAAACCAACATTACCCTCCAGATTCATTTTTGTTGCTTTTCACCTTTGGCCACAAGATGAAATTAAAGTGGGTTTTTGAAATGTACTTCATGTTCATTATTTTGTGGTCTCTAAAACCTAGCACCTTATGAATGTCTTTTATGATTGGCAGTTGTGTGTTTGAGTGCTTCATGAGGGAAACCTTCGAATCCCTTATAGCCTTTTTTGGGCCCCATTATTTGATCTTCTGTATACTCACGTGAGACTTATTAGGTTTGTCAACTATTATAAATTTTTTTTTATCTTGAGTTAAATAAAATTATTTTGGACTATAAAACTATATTTTAAAATATTTAATACACTTATATATTTATAACTTAAATTCGAAACCTTTAATTAATTTAAAATAATTTTATATCAGGATTTTCAAGGTAATATTCTAAATTATAATCCTAATTTTATTAATTTTTCAATATGCATGTCTGCATATACTTTTTATGTCATCTGCTTAGCTAGATTTTCAGGGTCCTGTAGCAATGGTCCACATGAATCATATGATTCAAAGGTGTTGTCATGTCACTCTTCGGTTTTCACCCATTGCATGTCCTTGAGAATTCAATTCTAACGCCAAATTTATTTGAATTTTGAGCTCCCTTTTTAGAGGATGACTTCGGTTATTATTTAATTTGCTGTTTTTAACCACTGTCTATCCATCACTATTTGTTTCCTTATGCAGTGTGCTATTATGAATTATACTAGGATAGGTTTGCATCTATCTGCGTGATTCTCTCACATCTCTCCCTCGTTCTTTTCTTGAGCATAATTTACCTCATTTATGTTGTTTTCCTATTGGCATTGCTACTTTTGTTTGTCTTCTAATCTTAAGAAAAATATTGTATAGTCCGGAACCTAATCTTAAGTGTGTTTATTATGATAGATAAGATTAATTAATAAATTAGTTGAAATTTTAAAAATTAGTTGATAATTAAAAGTTGGAAAATTGATAATTAGAAGTTAAAAAATTAGTTTATTAAATTATAAGTGTTTGATAAATTAGTTGTTGAAGTAGTTTAAAAAATATAGAATGACAGAAAATAATAAAATTATGATTTATTTAAAAATGATAATATGAAAACTGAATAAATATATTAGGGATAAAAATATAAGAAAATATAAAAAAACTAGAAATTATAAATTAATAACTACAAATAACTTTTCAAAAAAATATTTAAACTATTAAAAAAATTTGTTTACTGAATAATTAATTAAGCTTTTCCACTAACAAAAAGTTAAAAACTAAATGAAATGTCATAACAAACATAATTAATATAATTATGATGATAATGATCAAATTTCACATAACATATAATCAAGTTTTTCAATTTATAAAAAATTGTTCAAAAATTCAATTGGTTTAGTGTAACGAAAAAATTAACCAAGATTATAAACATATAAAGTTCTGCGTTATACAATAATTTCTCCTAAATTTGATTCAGCGCCTTAGTAGAATTCATGTAGCATCTCTATGAGGCCCAAACAATGTGGACACCATCATATATATTGCAACAGGTTCTGTGAGATCAGTTTAGTTTTAAAAACTATGAAAGATGTATATACAAACCAAAAATTTAGGAGGGAAGGAAGGACCATATTAAAGCTAATCTATATCGGGCACCACTCAACACACACACACATATATATATATATATTAAGAAATAAATTATTGTGTATATAAAATTATGCAGTAATAATATAATTACTATTTTTAATAATATTGTATTTTTAATTTAATATATTAAAAAAGGGTATCACCTATCAATAATTTTTATAGATAAATAATTTTTATATCAACTGAATTATAAAATATAAAATTTTGATCATATAATAATCTTTTATAAATAAATATTATTGATAAAGAAATTATAGATGAATAATTTTAAAATATAACAAGTAAATAAAAATAAATTATAATAACAATAATCATAAGCAAATCTCATAATAGTGATAAATAATATTTAATTTAAGTCGTAACAAAATTAACTAATTCAAAACTTCAACTATATCACATAATTAAAACTAATATTTTCAAAATAATTCAAATATTATTTAAAAATAAAATTTTAAGTTTTGCATTAAAAACATTTAAAAATTAATTGTCAAAACACAAAATTCAAGTACATATATAAATATAGTATTCATAACAACAAAGTGAATACTTAAATTTAAATAGTTATAAATTTATATTTATTATACTTTTTAATTTATATATTTTATATAAATATTATATCACTATTATTAATTGAAAAAGAAAAAGGAAAATAAATTTCATTGAACTTAATATTTTTAAGACAACAACTCTTTAATTAAAAATATATTTAGTTATTTTTCACAATTTAAATATAATTGTATTTAATATGCTATTAAATATTTTAAAAATAATTTTTATTAATGTATATATTTTTTATATAAATACTATATATTCTTATAAAAATATATAATTTATCAATTTCGTGCGATCAGGAATTTAATATCTAGTTAGAAGTGAACTACACTCCATACATTGAAAAAAAAAAAACCTATACCCGCATGCAAATATTTCCTATTCTTAAAATTTTTCCTCTTAATATTTCTCTTTTTTCCCCTTATCTTTCAATTTAGATTTCTTCATCTTTTTCGTAATTACTTAATTTCTTCCTTAATTATTCTTATCATTTTTAATATTAAAGAGATCTAATTGATTGAATCAAATATAAGAATTAATGTAAATATCATGATACCTATTTTTTATTTTTACAACAAAAATTCTTATTACCTTTAATTATCGTTATTCCTTTTAACTTCTTATTACTTTTAATTTTTAATTGTTATCTGTTATATTATTGTTCTTCTCTAGATTATATATAAGATAAGAGCAATTGAAAATTGAGAAGAAGGTATCCATTATTAATGTAATTTTTTTTATCTAATTATCCAATCACAACATACATAATAATAAGTTTATTGATTTTTAAAATAATTATATTAAAATAATATAAATGATAATATATGATTGAATACCAGTATAATACTAATACACGAATATTAAATTATTCAAAATTTAAGATAAATTATTATTCATGTCAATTTATGATTAAATAATAATATATTTTTTTCTTTCAATTTTTTTACAATATCACTCTAATTTAATTAAATTGATGATGACATTATATATATATATATATATATATATATATAATTATAAAGGAAATACAATTTTCTCTAACTATTTTTTATCTCCATATTTTTTAGATCATTTTATCTTTATTTTTAGTAATATTAAAATAATAATAATAATTAATTCTCTTTAACTATACATATTAAAATTTGATCCACTGACCAAAATTAGATAATCATTCACTAATCACTCTTTACTTTCATCGAATAATTTCACCTTTATAGCATTTCTTAATTTTTTTAACATATTAATTTCCCCACTACTTTTATATTATATTTTTTTATTAACTGGATTTAACTTCTATTTTTTTATTATTTAAATTTTTTAGCAAACACGTCCTCTAGTAATAATAGTAGTAGTATTCATACCTTGTAAATGCCTAACATTAACATGGACCAAAATGATTAACATTCAGGTAAAGACTCGAAAATGATTAAGAAAGAAGTGCGAATACGAAAGAAGGGGTTTTATTGCCAAATGAAGAAGGCTCACGAGACACGCATGGGGTCAGCCACATGCTATCCCTCCTCCTCCTTCTTCTCTCTCCGGTGGTGGTGACTCGCCGGAAAACACCAACTGCCACCTTCAACGCTGCCGCCGGCGAACATCCTTCTCAAAATCTCACCCGACCCAATTCACCTTTCTCCTCTCTCTTCTCAATTCCCCATCTGGGTATCCCTGTTTCCCTCAAAGTTCTCTTCTTTTTCGTGATTCAAAAGTGCTCAGTGATATCCTTTTCTTAGAACAATGAGAGCGGGGAAAGGGAGCCAGGAAGAGGATGAGTACGAGGAAGAAGAGTTTGGTTCTTCCAAGAAACAGGGCACTTCCTCTGCCCCTAACACCAACAAAGGTACCTTCTTAATTTTCATTGAAAAAAAAACATGTTTGTGTGATTATATTTCATTCCTACGTTATTGTTAGATCCAATTATAGGGTGTTGCTTTGTATTGTTCGAGGTTGTCTGAGTGCTTCCTGGTTTTCTATTCTTTTTTTATTTATTTTATTTTAATGTTATGAGTTGTTTTTTAAATCTACTGATGTGTGCGTCCTTTTTTATATATAAAAAAACCACTTTTTTTTTTGTTGAGATATCTTGAATTTGGTGAATTTGATTTATGGGGGGAAGACTTTTGTTAAGCGTATGAAATGTGGGGTTGGATTCATTAGCGATCTAAAGTTGATGTTTGAATGAATTTAGAGTTCTTGTTGTTATAGCAGATGGAAAAGCCATCGATAAGGCTAGTGCGATAAGATCGAAACATTCTGTGACTGAGCAGCGGAGAAGGAGCAAGATAAATGAGAGGTATGTCATATGTGCAACTCTTATTGATAAGACTAGTGCTGTAGTGCATTGAGTGTACTAGTGTAAGTTTCTTGAAAGTAAACTGAGAAATTAAGTCTAGCTTATTATTGGTTCTGGATGGTTTGAAATTGAAATAATTTGTTGGTTCTCTTTAGTACAATTCTTTTTATTTAATGGATGGTGAGTTTAAAGGGGTATAGATTTGTCAGTAGTTTTACCTTGCTGTGGATCTTTTCACTTCATTGCTTCAATTTTATCTTTGTTTTAACTCCTGCTGCAGAATTGGTTGCAAGTGATATTCATGTTAATGATTACTTAAAGTTTGTTGTAAATAATGTTAAAATCTTGAAAGTCAATTTCTTGTAAGGCTCTTCTATTATCTTTTATCCTTTTTAGATAAAAAAACCCTTTTGATATTGAAGTCTGAAGTATTAAATGCCACATGATAAGTTTATAATGGATTTATGAGGTCCTATATATATTTTAATTAATTTAGAGAGCTTGAAATTTTAGTGCATTCAGTTGGAGTTTTGATGATTGGTAACCCTTTCCTCCAGATTCCAGATATTGAGGGATCTCATACCTCATAGTGATCAAAAGAGGGACACGGCATCATTTTTATTAGAGGTACATTTTGTAAAGTGAGAAATAATTATATTTTTCTTGTTTAAATTGATTGAGAATATATCTAACAACCTGTCAATCTGTCATGTTTCTTTGCAGGTGATAGAGTATGTTCAGTACTTACAGGAGAAGGCACAAAAGTACGAAGGTTCATATCAAGGTTGGGGTCAAGAGCCCTCGAAGTTGATGCCATGGGTAAATTAGATAAACCATAATGTTTTTAGGATCTTTTGCTTTAACTGTATGCAAATCCCTTATTGTATAATACTGGTTTTCCAAAAACAATATCAAAATGCTTGTTTAGCATTCAAAAATTCTGACATGAAGTTAGGCAAAGCCATTATTGCAAAATGCAAAAACGTTGACATGTGAGCACCTGGATGAAATGAAAATTATCAGTTAAAATTAACAGAATAGAGATATAGAGTGAAATAGAAAATTAACATTGTCTTTATTTTTAATTACTTATTCATTATATTGGTCTCAACTGCAGTTTGGATTTCTATTTTTCATACATTATTTGCCAAATTATTAACAATTATTTGATTTATTATTTTTGTTGTAGTACTGTAGGAGATCTCACATTGTCTAGTAATATGACCAAAATAGTGTATATAAGTGAGTGACAACTCTTATTTCATGAGCTAGCTTTTGGGATTGAGTTAGACTCAAATCTAATATTCTAAGATGGTATCTGATGACCTATTAGGCCACCTGTTATCAGACTAGTTGCTGATATCTAGTCCTGCAAAATTTCATGCTTGAGATGTCCTAGGCATGAGGGGGGTGTGTTGGAGATCTCACATTGTCTAGTATTATAACCAGAATAGTGTATAGAAGTGAGAAAGAGGGGGGGGGGGGGGGGGGGGGGACCCTTACCTCATGAGCTAACTTTTGTGGTTGGTTAGGCCCAAACCCAAAATTCTAAGAATAGTGTTAGAGGAGTGCTACAACACACACTCTAATATAACTAACACAGATTTTATATTAGTTAAAAACTACAAAATAAAGAGGGACTCATTAGATAAGAAGTGAGACATTAAAAAAATTGTGATTTCCAACAAATTTCAACCAATGGTAGAGTGTGTTCAGAAGAATGGATTAGAAAGTGTGTTGCTAGATTTTTTCTTTATCACAAAAAGGTTCTTATGTTGTCATCGAATTTATTTAAATCTGTTGCTTTTGGTTGAACTTATCAATGTTAGTACTTAACTGATAATATAGAGTAATATGTATTGTATGATGATCAACAAATTTCATTGGTTAAAATTTTTATTATATTAGCTTGCTTACTCACTGTGATAATACAGAGAAATAGTCATTGGCGTGTCCAGAGCTTTGCCGGTCAACCCACGGCTGTAAAGAATGGTTTGGGTCCAGTATCACCTTTTCCTGGAAAGTTTGATGAAAGCAATGTTAGTATCTCTCCAACTATGCTTAGTGGCACCCAGAATACAATAGATCCTGATCAGAGCAGGGATATTGTCAACAAAATGGCTGAGAGGCAACCTGATTTAGTAAGCAAGGGAATACCTCTTCCCCTTGCTATGCATGCAAACATGTCTGTTCCTGTCAGAAGTGATGGTGTACTTGCACATCCTCTTCAGGGAACTGTTTCTGATGCACAATCAACTGAATGCCCAACAACTAGTGAACCACAGAACCAACAGGATGAACTCACAGTTGAAGGAGGGACAATTAGCATCTCAAGTGCATATTCTCAAGGGTGGGTAATTGCTTAAAGTTTATTGTTGTTGTTATTATTATTATTTATTTCTGAAAGATTGTATGGCTTTGTTTGATAATTGATACACTCTTTTTATTTTTTAGTTTTTAAAAGAACTTTCTTCTTGTTATGGTTTTATAAATCTAATGATGCCTGTTTTTTCTTTTAAATTTGTCCATTTTTAAAAATCTAATATGACATTTTCACAAGGATTTCAATAATGTTGTGATGTTTAACAATTGTAAGGCAACATTTATGTTGATTTATGTTCCCTGTTTGTTACATAACTTATATTTCATTCATTCTCTTGTATATGTTCATATGGAGAAGAGAACACAAGTTGGTGCTTTCTTCATTGTTGTTGACGGGAGTGAGAGATTACCAAATTGATGGGTATTTACTTTTTTTTTTTGAAAAAAAATAGAAAAGGGAAAAAGGTAACATTTCAAGACCACTATTAGCTCCTGAGGAATTAGCTAAATAGCGTTTGTTCCCCCAATGCTTTTGCTACCTGATGGGTGTTGAATTACGTTCTTGGTCAGTGTATTGTGTAGATTATGCATCACTAATTCATAGCATGCATC
Organism: Glycine latifolia; assembly: GCA_013407115.1. Lineage (NCBI taxonomy): Eukaryota > Viridiplantae > Streptophyta > Magnoliopsida > Fabales > Fabaceae > Glycine > Glycine latifolia. The sequence continues at coordinate 26,719,105 of CM023948.1, read as the reverse complement.
AACAAAATGTTGGATAGCTGGGGATCACCTTACTCCTTTATTTACTGTCTTAAAAGTGTGAAATATGGTTGACATTCTGAAACAATCTGTTATTCAATTTATAAGAATTCAAATAAGTTGGCATTTACCGAAATTGATGGTCATTGTTGCTGTGATGTTGCTTGTAGTGTTTTAAAGGTTTCTAATGGTCTTGAGTAAATGAGTGTAAGCTTGTTTCAGAATGTTATTACTCCTATTGATTCCCAACAGTATCATTTATGACCCTCTAGACGCTTCTTCAAATGGTTTTGGATGGATATCTTTATGCTAAATATCAATTTAGAATATTTTTCTAGCTTTTTTCTTTTTCTTTTTTTTTAAGTCTTCATCTTTAATAACAAGTATTAAACCATTTGATGAACAGGTTGTTGAATAATCTAACTCAAGCGCTACAAAGTGCTGGTTTAGATCTGTCACAGGCTAGCATATCAGTTCAGATTAATCTTGGGAAACGAGCAAACAAAGGACTGAGTTGTGGGACCTCTTCTCCCAAGGTATATAGTGGCATGTTGTCTTCATTAATACTAGTGTCTTTTTGTTGCAATATGTCTAAGTGCTTGTTTGCATTCCCGTTCTATCCAATGTAACGCCAAATCATCATCCTCCCTCCTACTTTTTTGCATTGGAATTTTTAGATGAATTTATTATTAGATTTCAACTTAAAACCAATTGGCACTAAGTGAAGTTGCCCAACAGATATATAAGTTATACCCCAAGAACTGAGGCAGACGATTTGGGACTTCATAACACCCCCCTCCACAGATGCCTGCCAAACAGGCGAGCCTACTAGAATAGGTAAGAACTAAGATGGGCTATAGGCTCTGATAACATGTTAGATTTTAACTTAAAACCAATTGGGACTAAGTGAAGTTTCCCAACAGATATATAAGTTGCACCCCAAGAACTAAGCTAGGCGATGTGGGACTTCTTAACATTTATGAGATTGATTTGACAAATATTATTGATGTCTGATTTTTATTACCTAGATTTTCAACCATTAGTGTAATTGAATTTATGATTTTAATATCATTAATTTGTAATTAGAATTAATTTTAAGACCTTATAAGTTTGACGATCACGTATTGGAAAAAGAATTTGTTATACTATTTCTTTAGACAGAAGTAATCTGAATCTTATGTGTGGCTCAAGGTAGTGGTCAAACTTGCTTCTATATTTAATCTTCCATGGCCATTGTCATATATAATCTTTAGACTACCATTGTAATCCTATGTACTAAAGTTATAACTCAAATATAAACTCAGCTATGAAGAGAGTCATTATTCTATCAAGATTGCTGATAGGAGACCTTTAGTTAAAAAGGTCTATGTGAGGAGAATAGGGGGGGAATTATAGAGTGAAATGTAACTAACAAATGAGATGACATTTGTAACTAACTGTACAGCTGTAGTAAGTTGGTGGGTGAGAGAATAGAGAGGTATCATTGTTGTAAGTCAGTTTTGGGAGTGTTTGGGGACTATCGAACTACCCCATTGTATCATTCGTACATCTGAATCGCATTGATCCTGAAGGAAGCTCTCAATAAACAGTCTCTTTTCATTTGATTCTTGTTGTTTTCTAATTTCTGGTTGAACCCTATCAATTACCTTCCCATTTTGCGGTGCTCAGGATGTAACAGAGGAGCATTAATGTTAGTTTTAATATTTGAAATTAAAAATAGGTGGGTTCTTTGATGATATGCTTCTCAATGATCTATTTGATGGAAGTTTAAGTGAATATGCCAAATTTCAAGTACTTAGTGTGTATGCTGATCCTCTTTTATTTGTATTCTGCAGCATCATGACAACCCTTCTTCAAACAATCAAACAAATGCACATTTTAGAGATGCAGGCAGTGGAGAAGACTCTGATCAAGCACAAAAAAGAATGAAAACATATAAGTGATATATATGTGGCATTTTCATGAGCATCCACTTGCATCCAGATTTCTCACTTATTCTTGGTGCAGCATATAACTTGTGGTTACTGTACATCCTTCTCCATTTGTTTGACTTTTAATGGTTATTTAAAAACTATATAAACCTTGAACACGATTACTTGTGGAGAGATTTAGGCTTCTACTGTAGGGAGCATGTCATCTATTTCGCTTGTATGATACATATTATAATTATAATTATTCAGTATTATTGAGCTTTTGCTTGGGAATTTTATGATATATGTATACTTGGTTATTTTGAGTGCATTTGAGGAGTGTTTGGGAAAATACATTTTTGTGATATGCTTTTAGAAGCAGGTTTTGGAATTTCATCTTTCTAGCTTATGCAAAAACAAACTATTTTTCTTTTGGGGTGTTTTGCTTTTCTTTCCTTGAAAACTTTTGGGGGGGGGCTTGGGAGCTTGTTTCAACGTACTAGAAACATATAGTTTCTCCCTACAAGAATGAATTGATGGTTAACTCCAGCCAGAATTTTGCCATTATGACATTGGATTTGGCGACGGATAGGTTTTTCTTTTTTTTTTTTTGGCCATTCGAACTAGTAAATGTGACATCATCGCAATCTTCTAACATAGTGGATGAACTGAGTTGAAGTCATTCCATATAAACAATAAATCCTTCCATGAGTGTCCTGCACTAGATAGCTGGGTCTAGTCTATTATATCTATATAAAAGCAAACTGGTAGCAAAATTATAGACAGCTTATTGCTTGGCAAAAAAAATAGGGGTAAATTGATAATTGGACAACAATTTGCTAATTGCACCCACTTTTTAATAAGTGCACTCCAATATTTTCAAATTAAAAATTATCCATTGCACCACCTTTTTGATAAATGCATTTCAATATTTCTAAATTAAAAATTTCTAATTGCAAAATATTTCCTTTTAAATCTTAAATACTCATTATACCATTTCTTTCATCCCTCTCACATGTTATATCTTTAACGTGTAGGTAGTGATATTACCTGTGTACGCAGGGTATCGTACTAGTCAGTTACAAAAATACAAAATTTCAATATTATTTTAATTTTCCTTTCAAAAAGACTCTAAATCACTGGTAATTTAGTAATTCCTCTCTTATTTACTTAACAATTGTCTAGAAACTTGCTAAGTGCAGTGATTTCCTTCCATTTTATGTTATGATTTCACAATCTCCTAAGTTGGGTCATTCATATTTCTCAATATTGTTGGTTCTCATCTCAATTGGCTGAGTCTAATTTAAGGCCTAATTTCAACAGAGGTGTATTATCACAAAAAAAAAAATTATTGAACTTCACTTCCTTCTTTCTTTTATTAATTTAATTGACAACCGTTTAGAGTGCAGTGGTCTCCTTTCATTTTATGTTATGATTTCCACAATTTTCTCCTTTGGGCCCTTCATATTTCACAATGTTGTTGGTTCTCACCTCAGTTGGCCGAGTCTAATTATTGGTAGTTTGCACAGACGTGACAAAAGATGGAACTTAAGTGGATCAATTGCTTATGGCCTGATTTCAACAGAGGTATATTATCACAAGAAGAAAAAAATATTATTGAACTTCACTTCTTTCTTTCTCTTATTTTTGCTACATCTCCATTTTGTCATTAATAAATTATGCTAGATCTTACAGGTTTTCAAATATCTTTCTAGTCTAGATGATATGTTGTATTAACTACCTTCTTAAGAGTTATGTGTGTTCAAATATCTTCCTTATTATCTTCTCTCTTTTCTCAACTCTGAAACGTTCTTCTTCTCTGATGTTCTCTGTCTTCTCACCATTTTTCTCTCTTATCTTACCTTCTTCATTCACTTAATTTATTATTTTCTCTTTCTTCTAAAAATAAACCAGTAAAATATCTTTTTACTTCTCCGTTAACTGTTCAACATCGTAATCCTCGCTGAAGATGCCTTTGTCAGCCACTGTGACTACAACTTCTTCATAATTTTTCATGATTTATAGTGATATATAACAACAAAGGTGAACAATTTTCTTAGTTTCTATTTTCTTGGTTGATTTTGGTTTGTCCTAATTACTTTCTTTGTTTTTTCCTCCTTCATAAAAATTTCTCTAATATTGTAAATATAGACTAAATTTGTTAAAAAAGTTTATTGATATGGCCTATGGGTTAAAGTATTTTGTGAAAAAAGATACTAAACGGGTCTTTATAAGAATAAATGGGAATTAGAGAATTTTTTAAATATTTATTTGATTTTGTTCTAGACTGATTTATTGGTTACAAATTATGTGTTTGATCAAATGTCAAAATGACATTTTTGGGTATGTTTCCTTATTTCTTAATTTACTTTTAAATTTATGACACTTTTGAGACTACTTTTCAGATGAGAACTTTTTAGTTGATTCCGTCAGTTTGATATTATCTTATACGATAAGAATTTTTCACATACAATCTTTGATTGTTATTGCTTATTTTTTTGTTAATATTACTCCTATTTATAATCAATAGTTCAATTATATTTGTTTAAAAAAAGTTAGTAAATGGAAACTGATGTTTATTGCATAAATTTAGATGAATGGGTAAAGAATCAATGAAATGTTCAATTGTGAAATTTGATGCATGATCTTTATAAAAGTTAGCATTGACACAAACAGAAGTGAATAAAAGTAATCCAGTTGATGATTGAGTAGAAGATGAAGATTCAGAGTGGAGAAAAGATGCAGGACAAAATAGAGAGAAATAAAGATATTATTTGAGTAAATTGAAAGAGAAGACCTAAACAAGTAGAAAGTTTACTAGCATAACATTAATTTTGCATAAAGTTTTCAGTTGTTTTCTTTAATTTGAGTTCATAATTGAAAGTTGCTTGCTACATATTACAATTCTTGCTTAGATTGAAAATTAGAATTTTGTTCCAAATTAATTTTTTCATTTTTTCTATCCATCTTATATATTTATCTTATAGTAATTATATGAATTGAAATTCTAACGGCTTATCAATCAGTCATGCATTAGTCATGTTCCACTCAAATTATTTAAGTTTTCAATCTTTTTGAAATTGTTGTGACCCATCAGTTACATTTATAAACAATATTCTATTTCTAGGATGAAATTTTGTAAGATATTAACAAATTATTAAGAAGTGTTATATTACAAATTGATTGTCAGGTGCCTAAAATTATATTACACTACATTTATATACCTATTGTTACTAAATAATCTTTCTTTATTACACTTGTAAAATGAATGCTAACAAATGTAATTGAAGATAAAAGATACGCACAAATAAGTGTTAAAATTTTCATTCGTGTGTTTACTTATCATTATCATATCTTTATATTACACACAACAAATATAATTTCTTATTCCTATTATAAATTCATTATTTTTTTCATTTCTAAAATATTTATATATTTACTTATTATAAAAATAATTTTTCAATTTGAAGTGAAGTGAAACACAATAAATCAATTTGTGCAAGTACATGAGTTACGGACCGGTAAGATATGAAAGATGTCCTACATATATACCTCGAATGTTCCGATGAAGAGTATTAAATTGAAGAAAATATTGTTCCTGTGGGTCTAAGTTCCTTTGATTAGGTGTAATAGGCAGAGGCTGTATAATGCAGTTGGAGATTTCGAAAGTAATATTTTTTTTGGTTACATAATTTCTCTCTCACAGATTTCGAAAGTAATATGATACATGATCTTATTTATGTGATTAAGTGGAGCTAGGATGTTCTCTGTAGAATTTACCAACTTGTGCAACTTAGAATTTACCAAAAAAAATCTATCGCTTTTTAAGTCAACAAGTCAAAATCACCCTGTGATTTGAACAAGGAGCTTGTATTAACTCATCAAAGACGTCGTTTGGTATTAGAATAGCAAAAAAAAATGTTACCCACTTCTATTAGCGTAAGCGTAATCTATACTAGCACTGTAGCACCTGATGCCAACAAGGACCAAATGAGAAACTGGTTAAAAAATGTCCTTGACCCAATGAATAAACAATCTTCTGCTGAGGAAGTATGTCTTTCACATCAAACCAGTAAGATAAAATTGTATCCCTAAAAGCCGAATAGGTCAAGATAATTCTTCATCACCTAGCCACTAAGTGTTGGCAAAACTTTGACAATAAATGACCTGAAGTTCTCATCAGCTACTGCATTCCCTGTGATGTTTAAAACTCTGTCAATGCCAAGTTTCCAAATATCAAGAAAGCTTCCCAAAATTTTGTTTGTGGCACTAAAGCTGCCAGTTAGAATTTCAAAACGGTCCCAGGGAAAATTTTCGGTATGAGCTACAGGAGAAGAAGATAAGTATCTTCTTGTGTCAATTGAGTGAGAGCCTAACTCGTTGTACGAGATATTCAACACTTTAAGTGACTCGAGCAATCTGAGAGGCCCCAAAGCAGTAAAACTACCAAATTTATTATGACTCAGATTTAAGCAAGATAGAAGTTGCATGGCCCCCAAAGCCTGTCAAAAGATTCATTGTGAGACATTTCATTTCCATTTTTAGAAACGTCAAAAGCTGAACTTTCCAAAAGTGATTGGCCAAGGATTGAACCTAAGCTAGAGATAACTTTTCAGGATTCAATTTCTATGCATAATAACTTGAATCATGCTTGTTATAGTTGGGTAAATAGATATTGCAAGAAAAAAAACATTTAAATCATTAAGGTGAACTTGTTAAATTTCATTACACCATTAACATCAGTAGTCCGATAGGAGTAGAGGTGGGGAAAAGTGTAATTAGTAAATAACAGTTAGTGCAGGCTGTTATAACTAACTATGGGTGAGTGAGAGTTATAAATAAGGGGTTAGTAGCTGATAGCAGGGTATCAATTCAGAAAAGAAAAGGAATAGGAGGATAGTGAACCTCGAATTTACTGTTGGTGCTGTAATTGCTATTTTTCAATAAAGATCATCTCTTTCTTCTATCTTTTTGGTCCAGTTCCTATCATAGTCTTGCTGAAGCTATTTAGATTCCAAAGGTGGATAACATGCATTATTAGCTTAGAAAAGACTTGGGGCATTTCGTTGTCCATGGACGAATGCCCCTTGCTGAGTACCCATTTTCTATGATGCCACGCGCCGTAAGACTTGAAATTCTTCCTCAGCGCAATCTCCTCCTTGAAAAATAAATAACCAATTGAAATTAAAATAAAGTATTTGTTTATTTTAAATAATTGAATTAAACCAGGGTTCCAATCCCACATATATTACAATACATTCATCGAAGTAACGAGAAACCTTAAGTGTAATTAAGTTTCAGATCGAGGATTAGTACCATAGTCGTTGTAATTACGGTAGTTAAAAAATACTGTAGTTGAGAATGAGAAGGCACAAGTTTGAGCTCATCTTGGAAGATAGAGTGGGGATCGGAATCGGAGTTATTAGAGAGAAGATGTTGAACGCCGAGCCTTCGGTAATTCCAAGCTGTGTAGCACTCTGGATTAGCTTCTAGAAGCTTCGCGCTCACATCTATCGCTTCCTTGCTGTATCTGCAATGCGCAATTCGAATTAACCGAAGGCGAAAAAAAAGAGAGAGAAAAAAGTTGAAGGAAGAAAAAGAGGCAACATGTTGTGGTGATTGGCGAGGAACTGAGCTTGGAGTGAACGAAGTTTTTCTGCTTTGGCTGATAAAGCACCTTCGTCTTCTTGCTTCAATGCTTTGCGAGGCTGACCGTGCATTTTTCGAACGTAAATTCACACTACCTCTGCCCGGTTCATGAGTCAAGAATAATTCGTTGAATCGCTGCCATACAAGTTGCCATAAATAACATCCTCAAACACACGAATCCAAAACCCTAGCGAGCGAGGAACTGATCGCAACGCTGGTTCTGCAGGCAACTTCATCGATTCCTGCGACGGCGCGGCGCGGCGCGGCGCGGCGCTTTGAGAGTATGAGACTTGCGACCGAGAGTGAGAGAGACCTTTGTGCCTCTGGAAAACGGCATCGTTTTAGCCTTTTAAAAAAATAACATAAAAGGCTTAAATTCACATTTAAAATTTGTTCAAATAATCTATCCATTGTTTTTATCCGTATAATTGACACTATACGAGAAGACACCTCTAAACACAAACACCTGCTCAACTAATATTTTAATAAGATGCAAAAGAATTATTATTTTTTATTAATAGAAGATCCAAAAGAATTAATCTTCAATTAAACGTGTGATATTATCACTGCTGATCAACTTTTTATTTATTGATCATACCGTTTTTATGAAATTTAATCTTCATATTCATTTATATCAATGTCAACTTTAGTTTTGTTTGAGTTCAAAGTAAATAAATAATAATTTTCAATATAACTTTTCAAAATAAATACAAAAACTTCTCAAATAATGTATAACAATATGTAATATATACAAATTTTTAAATGATATAATTTTATTAATAAATCAAGTACAAATAATACAATAAAGCTTATTACCAAATAATTTAAGTAAACAAATAAAATTTTAAGAATATAAACAACATTAAGAGCTTGAATTGAAGCCTAAGGTGGCTGTCTGATTGGCACGACTCTATATTTAACAATTTTATATTTTTTAATAAATTTTAATCTATAACAAAGAGTAGTGTGTTAAAAAATATTTTCCTAGTCTTCTTCTAAACCAAGTATCGCTATCACAGTTAACAGTATTTTCGTAAGTGTGGTTTCACTTATGGATAGATTGAGCTCTCTAATAAAGTGTGGAGTAGTGAGAAGCATATATCTCACTTTCTTACAACGTACTAAAATATTATTTCTTACAAAACACTAAATACATATAGATATAACAAACAGTTATATAAATGATGTTACCTAACTATCATACCATAGTGTTTGAATTTAATTACATATCTATCAGTACATAGCATGCAATCAATTTAACGAAAATGCAAATGACAAACGTAGTCAGTGTGATTGATCCATATGTTAATGAATCTTCTTCTGGTTAAATTCCACCACAAAATAGAGTATAAAGTCTTTAGCTTGTGATGTGAAGTTAAGGTCCATCAACTGGTGACAAACACTCTTGTGGGTTTGAGTAGAAATAATCCTCTTCCTTGGGTTTTCCAGGCACCACTGATCTTGTACTTGGGTTTCCTACACGGTCTGAATGAGCTACTTTCACTGAAGTGGAGAACTGGTTCCAATTTGTGGTCCCATTTTTGTACTGGTCTATGAGTTTCACCAGAATTTTTCTGTTTAAAAGAATTGTCTTCTTGAATCCCAAGTACCTGAAAGCATATTAAAATTAATTATCTTTAGATGGTAAAGAACATGCTAACCTATTTCATGCCTTTATATGTGATATGCGAGGATGAGTCTAGCATAAAAGTAAAGTTATTTTTGGTGAGAGATTGATTATGAGTTTAAATCTTCAGAAAAATTTCTTTGTATATGTAAGGATAAAACTACGTGCATGATGATTTCTTATACATTTGTTTAGGGAGGATTCTTCCTATTTAGAGCTATGTTAGCTTTTTTTATTTATGTGATATGTATCTAAGTATTTCAATTTATAAGAATGAATTAATAATATTCAATTATATGTCATATGAAGATTAATTGGGACTATTGATCCCGCAAGACCTAATAACTTTTCCTTTATATGGTTAATGCAACAAAATATGATTTATTCACCTTCTGTGGCCCTCAACCAGTTTTGCCATGTTCCCTTTGTATGAGGGAACAAAGATATCACTTTCTATTGACACGTAATAATCCAATGCTGCCATTTGGTTTGAATGATTCCGGAAAGGATCAAGCTCTGAGGGTTCCAATAATGTCTCCTTCTTAACCTATTGAGATAATTAATAGATGATAAATCAATGTTCATTTTGTATACATTGCCAAATATTGTTAATTGAGTTCTGAAAATGTTGTGTTTACCAACCAGATTTGGGAAGGCTTCTTTGAGACTTGCCATTCTTTTCTCTGGTTTGTATATGTCCCCAGCAGCAATATAAACTTGAATATTACGATCAATGTCCAATGCACGTAGTGTTAGAGCAGTTTCCTCTGGAGTCAGAGGGCAAATACCATCTTTCCTTTTCTTCTCAGAATCTATCTCTTTCTCTTTCCACCATGGATAAGAATATCTAAACAAATATCGAGAGCACACAATGATTTTAGTCTACTATATTATGAGATATGTACTTTTCACAATACTTGCCATATGTGAAAAACCCATGATAATTTCACTCATTTTTACCATACTTGCTTTACATCCTTAATGGTTTGGATACGTACAAAGAAAGTCACTTGAAGTATATGTAAAGATAGTAGATTGTATGGTTTTTAAATTTTAACCTTATAAAAAGGGAGTGAAACCAAGAAGAACATTGAAGGAAATTATTAAAAAGATATTTGTTTTGCTGTTGAAAATGCTAGTGCATGTTCCAATGTATAGATCCAATGGATGAACGGAAAAGTAAGGGTAAAGATCCTTTTACAAACTTACATTTAAGCTCTCCCAACGTTTACTCAAACATTAACTAAGTGGGATTTTATGACAAAATTTTTTTATGAGATTTTGATCTTTTACCAAATCTAATAATAATGTTATGTGATCTATATAATCTATCTTAGCTAGTGAGATAAGACTTTTTTTTATTTGTGTCAAATGTTTATATATATATAAAACATACAAGTTGACCCAACAATTCTTACCACATGTGAGACGGGGTGTTAGGCAGTCTCAAAGTGTGCAGTTAATGCCGAATGATACTTTTTCTATGTAGAAACACTAATCACAGAGAAAATGCTCAAGTACGTCCAATTAAAATTTTGGTGGATTAGTGTGCTTTAAATGGTTGATTGTGTGCAAGTGTACAAGTGGTGTGCAAATATCAAACACCAGAATTAGAATTAGAACTGGTTTTCCCATGTTGAAGAAATAATGTTGCTTACCTCATCTTTGTTAACTGATCAATCTCTTCCTTGTTGCATCCTTCATTGCAACCAGTGAAAGCTATCATGTCCATTTCATATCTAAGATGAAGTGACAAGAAAGGCCCTCTCTCCTTAAGAATCTTAACAATCTTCTTGGCCAATTGCTCAATTGGAGGAACAAATCTCAAAGCATGGTAGTTCACTCGGCATCTAAGTCTCTGAACTTCCTCAGGAATCCCATTATTTGCAAGTCTTGCATCCGATTTAGTGAAGTGTACTACCCCATATGTTTTTATCCGGGGAAGAATCTTTTTTTTTAATATTCGAAAATTGAAGTTAATTTCTGTATGATTTGACAAGATATGTACATTAATTATTGTAATTTGTAACTTTATGCTAGAAGGTTACCTACCACATCATAGTAATATGTCATATTTGACCAACTAATGGGTGGCATGGAATAGATGGACTGTGTTTCCACCTTCTTTTGTTGGGGAGGAAACTCTTTCAGGATCCGAACCTCATCTCTCAATGAATTGATGAAATAATCCACATTGAATATATCTTTGAATTGGCTGCCATAATCAGCACACAATTTTTAATGTATCATTTCCTTTTTGCTTCATAACCAAATAGCTAGCTAGCTTGTTCAATGGGCCCTTCCTAATGTATCCATGCCTAAAAAATTTAAAAATAATTAAATTACCCTAGCTTTTCTTGAAATTTTGTTAAATTTCTTTCTATACTCCTTTTTTCTCTCTCCCTATAATAACCCTATTAGTTGGTCGCAAAACATTATACTAACACAACCTATATACATTGTATTAACCCTATTAATATTATTTGAAAAATATTAAGGTATATTCCTTTAAGGAAATTGGTGTAAACCTTAAAAAAACAAAGGTTTTTGTACAATTTTTAAAAAAACTCCAAAAGAGTGTAATTTACTCTAGAGAAAAATAGTAAAAGGGAACAAACTGGCTCCACTCACCTGTGATCATTCCAAAAGGAGCTATTATCCAGCTCCGGAAGTATTAGTGTAACATTTAAAAATCTTGCAATGGTAACCATGTCACATATCTGCACAAATTGAGAAAATAATAATAATAATTAGGAATGCTATTAATCATGGAAAGTGAGCAATTGCACGCATAAAAATGCATGTATTGTATCAAGACAAAAGCTTACTCCAGCTCGCATTTGATTCAATCCTCCATTGGAAGAAACCATTAGATACCCATTATTATTCTCGTAAATCCCTGCATGGAAAACATAGGGGATAAGATATTGCTTGTTGCTATTCCATTTTGGTTAGTCTTTGGGAGTTATAATCCGTGGAACTTAGCCTGATTTGGAAACCTTGATGTGTGCAAATTTATGCCATGTTATGATGCGTATGGTAGACAAAATGCACAATGATTAAGTGCTAGTTTAGTGCTTGCGCAAGCGTGCATCTACAAGCAAGATTTTAACGTGTGATTCATGTTCAGTTATTACAGATATTTTTTTAAGGAAAAGGTAAATTGTGATTTTATTCCTGGACCAGGGTAGTCAGAGAAAGGCAAAATCTTATTTGGTGGTTTACGCCTTTTGGGTTATATAGGTAACTGAAAGTAAAATTAATATCTTTAATTCATATTATCTTTTACTATTTATGAGATTCTTATCAATTTAAAAAGAAGAAGATAAGTTACCTTCGTATGGTTTAATGGTATAATATTATCTGTTATGAGTTAATTTATAGCAAAGTTTAGAATCACCAGTGCAACACCTAATGGGGTCCGCAATCAAATTAGGCAGCGATTGTGAATCCTATTGGCTAAATGGGGTTGCATTATCAGACTAAAATGCAAAAACAACTTTAACCGCAATGTAAAACCTTGTTTCTTACAGTTTAATTGTTACAGTATATGCTAATCTTGTACATTGTTAATTAATTTTGTGTATGGTATGTGTAAGTAGTTAAAATAAGATTCAAATTTTTTTAGTTATAAAATTTTATGATTGATTGACGGGTGTAAAATATCTTAATATTATCTTTGCATACAAATTAAATCCTATGATAGTGAGACAACTTTCATTTCTGCAGAAAGTGGAACTCTTCATCAATCGTAGCTTGTTGAAAACTTTCATAAAAAAATTATGTGGACAAAACTTGCTAGCAAACTTCAAAATAAATATGGTATAAAAAGTGAAATAATATATTGTATAGTTAGAATAAAATATATTTTTATTATAAAATATTCATATTTTTTGGTTCAGATTTAGTACCTATTAGTAACTATTATTAATTAGATCTAGATTTGGTTCTAATTTCTGTCGGTTACGACAAATTATTATATGGTATTATTTTTTAAAAATTAAAAGTTTTAAATGCATGTCACGTAAAAATTTACTAGGATCAGAGATATATGGTAGTTCTCGATCAACTACTTGATAATATTAAAACAAACAAATTTTAAAAGAATCAAAACGAAAATAATATAGAGAAAAAAAGTTATTTAAGCGTATATAATTATTAAAAGATGGCATCTTTAGTAGCAACCCTATTATAGTATTTTTAATTCCTCCAACCAGTACTTCTAAATATGTAAATTGCCAGAAAGATCATCATCCAAAAAGAAAAAGTTGCCAGAAGATTAAGATACGTACTTTGAGGTGGTAGAGAGGAGGCAGAAGAACGAGTCTTGAACATGGAAGGTGTTACCATGTCACCAAGGCCTTTGAATTGCACTACAATGGTCCAAAGCAGCATCAGAAATGCAACTCGAAGTGTCCAAAGCTTCAAAAGTGATGATCTCCTACGAGCAAGCATAATAAATCTGAGTTTGTGATCACCCTTTATGCCATCATTTAGCAACCCTTTGAATTTCTCATCCTTGACCCCTCCAATGACCAAACTGATCAGTGTTTCATATCTCATCTTACTATATATGGTTTTTCCTTTTTTACTTTCCTCTAGCTATGTACTTTCGTATGTAATATGTAATGTGATAATAACAATAATAAACAGAAAAGAGAAAAGTTCTCTTTTGTATGATTTGTACTACAATGTAAGTGGCAAAAGGATAACAAGGTTTGGAAATGGATGAGAAGGAGAAATAAAATGAAGAGAAACTTTTCTTAGGAAAAGAAAGAAAGAAAGCAATTAAAACAGAAGAGTTATATATGTTGGTGTAGAAGGAGAGGAATCACCAAGATATGGTGAATTTAAGGGGATGGATTTCTTAGGACGAAAAGTTGGAAAAGGCAAGGTTATTTAAACCTGAGATTTTCAAAGTTCTACCTAGCTAGGGCACACATGGTAAGTACTAAGTATGTTGGTAACTTCATTTTACTTTCATTAACAAATCTAAATTAATTAACGCCTTTATACTATTGTCTTTATATTATTCTGTGAAATGCTTATATGGCAAAAAAAGATTCAACCCTCTCAAGTGCAGTCACTCTTGATTTGAATCATATATATTAATTACCTAACAAATTTAACGAATTTCAAATTAAGGATGTATTCTCACTTTTCTGTAACTTACTCTTTTTTTTTACACACAAGAGAAGTTAAAAAAAAGTGTACATCATATATTAATTGATAATCTGGTTAAGAAAACTTTTCTATATAAAATAAGGCTAATCTTTCGATATTATTTTGGCCATGTCATTTTTTTTATCAGGAATACAAAAGTTGTTATAAACTATTGTATATGATGAGTGAATAATGAGAAAACTGAAATTGTAAATTAATCTTTTGCATTACGAATTTACACTATAAGAAAAGTGTTTGATTTCTGACAAATTTTGAAATGTTAGAAATATAAACTTTTTTTTTTATGAATTTTCAATGGAATTTTTAAATACTAAGTGATGAAAGTTTTAATAGAATCATATATATTTAAAAATGAAAATTTAAATACATATTAGTACAATATATAAAAATTCAGGTAAATTGATAAATATGTATAAGATTTTTTATTTATTTCTAATGTTAACTATAATTTTAAATAAATTATATAAATTATTTAATCTGTATATATATATATATATATGGATTTAAACCCTCCCTTGATATACCTATTTGGTTTTTTGAGTATATTAAATATATTTACTTGAATATTAAAGATTTTTTTTCTCTTATAAGTTAATTTTTTTAAAAAATGCATGCAAAAGTTGTAAAGATAAAAGAGAAAATAAATTGATAAATATATGTACTAATTTATTTTTACCTTATTTATCCTTTTAATTTTATATATTGTTTCCAAAGCTTTTTCTTAAGCAAATTTCCAAGGCTAATACCTTCTTAATAAAATTTATATTAATTTTTATTCATTGTTTCCTAAGACCTAGGGATGAGAATAGTATTCCAGTATTATTAAAGCCCATGTGTAACACCTATGTTTGATTATGATCAAATAAAGTCTAAGTGTAACACTAATAATTGATTAAGACCTAATAAGGTCCAAATATAATTGACCAAGGTCCAACTAGACTTAAGTGTAACACTTATGTTGTCCATGGTCTAATAAGGCCAAAATGTAATATTTATGATTGACCAAATCCAATAAGACTTAAGTATAATATTAATGATTGACCAAGATCCAACAAGACCTATGTGTAATGCTAATGATTGATCAAAGCCCAAAAATATCCAAGTGTAATAGTAATGATTGAGCAATGGGTCAATGATAACACTAATGATTGACCAAGCCCAATAAAACCTAGTATTGATGATTAACTTAGGCCCAATAAGACTTAGGTGTAATACTAATAATTAAGAAAGATCCAATAAAACTCAAGTATAACACTAATAATTATTCAAGACTCAAATGCAATATTAATGATTGATCAAGATTCCATAAGGCCTAGCATAGTATTAATGATTGACCAAAATCCAATAACATTTATGTGTAGTATTAATGATTGATCAATGTCTCAGAAGGCTCAAGTGTAACATTAATGATTAGTTAAGATCCAATAAAATTGTGTAATACTGATGATTGAGCAATGAGCCAAGGATAACACTAATGATTGATAAAGGCCTAATAAAATCTAATAATATAATATTGATGATTGATCAAGGTCTAATAAAACTTAAGTATAGTATTGATGGTTGACCAAAACATATTATAATACTAATTATTAACTAAGGTCATAATACATGGATTTCAAATTATGGCATCAACCAACTTCCATACAAAATTAGTCAACTACAAAGAAGATTCTACAGAATGCATAACAAATAGGAAGCTTTTGTAGAACAAATTTAAAATTCAAAATCATATTTTAATTTTTCAATTGTTCAATTTTCGAATTCAATAAAGGATAAGCTTGCCAACTCGACGTGCATTGAATTGCCTTTCTTCTATATATTGTGCAGCAAATCCAACTATATATCAAGGAGAAGCCATGGAAAATACAACAAGAATCAATAAACAGTGATGCAATTTTAAACATTTTGGAAAAAAAAAAACTTTTAAAGAACGACACTCGAGCAGTGTTAATGAACCTGGTCTGGCTTAGCTGGTCGGATCGAGAGCCGATGACTTAATTAGGCCAATTCCATTATTAGACCGATGATGCAATTGACTTGGCCAAACCCAATTGGGTAAGTTACTGGATTCCGGTTGGACTTGTCTTACCCGGTCAGGTTTTAATTTTTTTTTTTTTAGAAAAAATTTTAAAATTTTTCATTTTTTTATAAAAAAAAATTTGGATAATTATCAATTTTTATTTTAAATTTTGGAATATAAATAAATTTTTATTAGTCAAATAATGTTAATTATATATTTATATACAATAGATACATATAATTTTGAATTTTTAATATATTTCAAATCAATTACTAACCATTAAATAATCCGCAGAACCATTACCTCAACAAAATCAAAATTAATCACCAAACCAGATTTCACAATATACACTAAAGAGCTCACTCAGTGGCGGAGCCAGGAATTTTATTGAGAGGGGGCGAACATAAAAAAAA